>CM076968.1:51105220-51107720 GCA_039105355.1 Benthosema pterotum
ACATTTCGCTGTGTCGTGCTTTCTCATTTTCTAAAATGAGAAAGCACTGAAACACTACCAACCGCCGACATGACTGCTTGATGGGTGCTCGGTGAACTTGCTAAGTTGCTAACTAGCCAAACACAGCAGCAGCTCCCCTCTGGCTGGGCTCTGCCCAGAGTTAGAGCTGTTGCGCAAACTCTGTTACTTCATGGGGTCAGCCAATGGCGGCTAATCTACATAGACTTATATTGAATTGGGACAACTGGAA
This sequence comes from Benthosema pterotum, assembly GCA_039105355.1. Classification (NCBI taxonomy): domain Eukaryota; kingdom Metazoa; phylum Chordata; class Actinopteri; order Myctophiformes; family Myctophidae; genus Benthosema; species Benthosema pterotum. The sequence continues at coordinate 51,105,471 of CM076968.1, forward strand.
CTACGTGACCAGGTGTTTTTCCGCCCCCTCAATGTCGCAATTCTTCTAATAGATGGCCCTGCCTTGCGGCGCAATGCATGCTGGTTAGAAACAACGAAAAGGGGAGTGGATTACTGGAATGGAGTGAATTAATGGAGCAAATCAATCGCAGAATTTATCGCCATTTTTCGCCATAGTGCGATGCGATTCGATAAAGTTTTTTGGCTGATATCGCGTCGATATGCGATAAGCATATCGAATCGCGGCATCCCTAGTTATGACATTTCGTCGTACTGTATGAAGGCTTAGATAATTACGGTGAAATGCGTGCTGTGTGTGTGTGTGGGTGGGTGTGCGCACACGTGTTTGAGAGTGACAGATGGTTAAAGCTCATAATTGTATGCCAGCAGTTCAAATAATTGTGTCTTTTGCTATCTATCTCTCTCTCTCTGATTTGTAAAAAAAAATGTGGACAGACATCAAAGAATCCCATGCAGTGAGTGTGTGTTTGTTCATGTGTGTGCCAACACGGGGCATGTTTGTGTGTAAGCAAGCACTATACTCCTCTGCTCCTATGCTCTTGTCATCATAAAATATCACCTTCCAGGTCACAGATTACAGTCTCTATCTACTGTATATACTGTATGTGTGTAGCGAGGCCATCTGTGCCCAGTTAGGTTTCACATAAGAGATATACTGCAGGGGTGACATTATAAATGGCCCGAATGGCCCGAATGGCTTGCAATACACGTTCGGATCAATATTTTTTTTATTTATTTATTTACAGGGGTAGACATAAAGGGAAAATTTTCCACTGGCCTTTGGGCCAGTGGCTTTAAGAATCACTGGCCCCACAACTGTAACCACTGGCCCAGGTATCGATCCCCATAGTCTGCAAAAAAGACCACATTTATTAATGCATTAAATGCATTCAAGTTAAACAGCACTCTTTTCATGGGGGTCAAAACAGTAGACCGTTCAGCAAGCTGACCCTTATACAATGCAGAATGCTAAAATATTTTTTGTGCTAATAAACAAAATATAAATAAAACTTAAACAATTACAAAACAACACCAAATATTGTGAAATAAAAATAACAATACAATATGCATCTGCTTGATGCATACACCAAAGGCACAGGTGCCAAATGAGGGCATTTTACCACTGGCCCCATCGGGCCAGTATAGGGCGCCATCTGGTGGCCCGCACGTGTTTTCAAACCTGTTTCGGGCCATCGGGCCAATTATATGTGACCCCTGATTTAACAAGTCAATGTCCATGAAGAAAAACTTATCCTAACTCATAAACACTTTAAAAATAGCTGTTTTTTGCGCTCTGACACAGACGCTCTATTCCAGTTTTTCCCTCTTTCATGTGCTTGACAGATGGCTCTCTCCATAGATATAAGAATAGATGGCTCGCCCGCGCTGGCCGCCTGTGAACGACGTCAGAGGCTCCACCTCAAGCATCTAGCTTTCTTATATATCTATGGCTCTGTCCAGGGGCGGATTGGCACATATTTTTCCCACCGCGACAATTTTGCCTTTGACAGGCCACCCTGGGGGGGGCAGCTGGTTAACCAGATGTAACTCTTTCAGAGCGTAAAAATGAAACCAAAATGGACCCCTGCGGGTCCATTTGGTTTCATTTTTTTGCCACTAGTGCATTTTGGCTCTTGTCCAGGCTATTAGTGGCGGCAGGCCACCGGGGAAACTCCTGTACTCAGATGGCCAATCCGCCCCTGGCTCTGTCTAATGAAACGCTGTGGCTGGCTGCTGCCAGACTCGCTCGGCGCTTAGCCTCGATCTCCAGGCTTACATCACGCTGTGAAATGAACTGCCGTGCACGTCGCTTGTCAAAACTAAAACCGAGTCATAGTGGTACAACGTGTTTGACATTTTTTAGCGCTATAAACTCCGCCGCCGCGTCCTCCTCTGTCCACACTATCATGGCTATTGGGCGAAGTTTTCTATGCGCTAACGTATCCTCCTCCTCCTCCTCTTCCTCATCATCATAAATCATAATACAGACGAACTTAAAGGGGGTTCTCCGCCGCGAAAAGTCACAGATCATGCAAGTTCATTTCTTTCTTAATAATAAAAAACAGCCCAGTTGATTGTTCTGATCAGAAGTGGAAACACGAGTGTTGTAGATTATGCGTGCGTGCACGCATGTAGAGCCATGCGTGCAGACCACGACGGCTTGTTTTATTGATTATTAAGTCTAATATTTATTTGTATTGCCTTTTTAAAAGGAGCATACATAAATGTA
>CM076968.1:51112720-51130220 GCA_039105355.1 Benthosema pterotum
ATGCGCGCGCTGTCGAAGTTCTCTCCAGTTTTTCGTGCATGATGCTGATGTTGTAGTCAAGACCACCTAAATCGAGACCAAGACAAGACCAGGACCTCGCGCGGGCGAGACCGAAACGAGACAGAGACGATCACGGACTTGGTCAAGACGAGACTAGCACCTAGAGGGGTCGAGATCAAGGCCAAGGCCAAGACCTAGAGACGTCGAGGCCAAAAAGCCAATTTTGATTTTGTTCTGTAGTAATAATACAACATAACAGAGCGACTTTAGTTGATACTGTACAATACCAACTGACGGTTTGTAGACTGCTATAGCGATATGTGCGTCATCCAGCACTGTGCTCTGTATAAGACAGATGTCTTTATGAATGGACTCCTCGGTCCGCACAATGGATATAGAACATTTCCTTTGCATTGTCTTGTTTTGAGTGTCTCGGCGACTAAAGAGAGCCGAGACATTTGCTCAGAGATTGTGACAAGACCAGGACAAAGGAGGGTGAGAGGGGGCGAGACAAAAACAAGACCAAGACAATAAAAAATTGTCTCAAAAGGATCCCTTGCTAATAAGACAAATATGCTTTAAAACACTATACTTGCCTTCTATAACTAAAACATGCAGAAAAAACACCTTCAATACTTTATTTCTTTCATAAATAGAGAATCTTTCAGTCAATAGGAGGTGCTCCGGTCGCAGGATGATGATGTCACATGAGCATGTGCATCCATATATTCCATATAGCTAGACCACACATGGACACGTGACATCATCATCCTGCGCCAGGAGCAGTTCCTGTTGAGTGAAACATTCTCTATTTATGAAAGAAATAAGATGCCATTGGTGTTTTTGTTTATTTTAGTTATATAGGGAAAGTATAATGTTTTAACCGATGTTTATCTTATTAGTCAGGGATCCATTTAATACTGGTCTCAAGACGAGACAATGCCTCGAGACAATGTCTCGAGAACAATAACACTACTCGACACACACACGTCATGCACGCTGATGCTGTTCTCTCCAATTATCTGTGCAAGATGCTGAAAAAAAACCCTGCACAGAGTTTTCTTGCTTGTTCGTTCGTTTCACTTTCCCAAAGAGCCCTCAGGGGGGCAAGTAGAAGCTTATAAGTGCTCTGCTCCCGTCTATCTGTCCTCTCTCTATACCTCCATCCTTCCATCCGTCTTTAGAGAGTCAGGGGAGGATGTAACATTTCCCAATTTGGGGGGGGGCAGGAGAAAATGGTATGGGTGCAACTTCATCACCCGTGTCGCTTCGCGCCACGGGGGATGAAGTCGCACCCATACCCTTTTCTGTTAAAGCACTTATATTAGGCAATTAAGCATCAATAATAACATCAGATGTTGTTGAAGTTGCAACAGACACGCAGCATGCATAAAGCTAAAGGTCTGACTCAGAGAGTTTTCTGTTTTCAATGATGAAATGCTGTTGGTTTAGTGGTGACACAGCTGTAGTTAGTTAGTAGCAGTAGTAGTGTTTCAAATCATTTCAAATATAAGCTCTTCAATTTGAAATATCTTGTGTTGTTTTGCATGCCATCATGTTTGGTACTGGGGCAGACTGGGCATTTAGAGGGGCATTGCCCCCCTCACTCCCATGCCCATGCCCTAGATCCGCCCCTGTAGAGAGCAGAAGAGCACGCAGCACAAAGTGGGACTCGGGGAAATAGCGCAGGACGACAGCACGCATCAATCACAGTGCCTTTATCAGATTTATTGAATGAAAAACAACAGGGAAATGAAAGGAAACCAACGAAGCGTGGGGACTGCAGCCAAGTCTTTGATGGCACCATGATTTTTGGGGGAAAAGCGGCGTAGTTTGCAGTAGCTCCCGGCAGGGGCGGATATAACCTCTCCCAATTGGGGGGCAGGAGAAAATGGTACACCATTTTCAGTTACAGGACTTTTATTAGGCAAGTAAAGCAACAGTTGCAACAGACACAACAGACAGCTGCAACAGACGCAACAGACAGTTGCAACAGACACAACAGACGCAACAGACAGTTGCAACAGACACGACAGACAGTTGCAACAGACAGTTGCAACAGACGCAACAGACACAACAGACGCAACAGACAGTTGCAACAGACACAACAGACAGTTGCAACAGACGCAACAGACAGCTGCAACAGACACAACAGACAGTTGCAACAGACACAACAGACGCAACAGACAGTTGCAACAGACGCAACAGACAGTTGCAACAGACGCAACAGACAGTTGCAACAGACACAACAGACAGTTGCAACAGATACAACAGACAGTTGCAACAGATACAACAGACAGTTGCAACAGACACGCAGCATGCATAAAGCTAAAGGTCTGACTCAGAGTTTTCTGTTTTCAAAGATGAAATGCTGTTGGAGTAATAGTAGTGTTTTGCATGCCATCATGTTTGGTGGGGCAGTCTGGGCATTTAGGGGGGCATTGCCCCTCCATGCCCATGCCTAGATCCGCCCCTGGCTCCCAGACACGAATAAATCCCCTCAGGGGGGCCCTGCGCTGTACACCAAGAGAAAAGTACAAAGCAATTGAAAAGTAGTCGGGGTACGAGGGAGGGGGAAGAATGCTTGTGGCAAAAGGGAGGAAAGTTGGTTAATAGTTGAGTTTATTTTTTTATTTTTTTACATCAACAGAAGTGAGTTGGTCCTGTTACTGAAATTCTGTTAAAAAATCACACCTGTGTGAAGTAAGTTGTGCAAGCCTGTTCTGAGTCAGAGTTGGTTTAACATTTGGTTAATGATGCAGTGTTCTGTGTTTGAAAAGTTAGTATTTTGCGACCGAGTGTGTCGCCAACTAACTTGAAACCTTCTCGAAATATGAAATATGACTTTTAGATGAAAATCGCTGGCACTGGCTACCTCAAAAAATATGAAAAAGGTCTGGCACTGGGTGTGTTAAACAGTTAACTGTAGCCTATGTTCCTGTGGAGTTGCAACGCTTCACATGGGTGTTGTTTAAATTTATTTTCTAATAGTGTCCCGGGTTGTGTCATATAGTGAATAATGTTATTTTAATATGCCATATAGTGAATGCTGTCTCGTTCATATACTCATGCCTATAGTAGACTACAGAGGGCACTATGTCATCCTTGTCATGTTATGTGCCGTTGCCAGGGCAACGGAGCTAGAAAACAGACACACACACACACACACACAACACACACACACACACACACACACACACACACACACACACACACACACACACACACACACACACACACACACACACACACACACCCCAGACAGAGGTCTGATGGTCTAAGGAAGTCTATGCTTTCAGCAAGACTTAAAAAGCTCTGTTCTCAGAGTATGCCATCATTTATTACTGCCATTATGGTGGACTGATATGAAAGAAGTACACACACACACATACACACACATACACACGCACGCACGCACGCACGCACGCACGCACGCACGCACACACACACACACACACACACACACACACACACACACACACACACACACACACACACACACACACACACACACACACACACACACACACACACAACGTACCTTCACATGGATGTGTGGTCCTCAGTGATAACATTCATCAGTTCGCATCTGCTCTTGTCGATAAGCTTCATGGTGTTGTGTGTGTGTGTGTGTGTGTGTGTGTGTGTGTGTGTGCGCGCGCACTTCAGCGCACATTTTGTCTCATTGAATTACATTTAGTTATTCCCAGAGACGACGCTATACATTTCCAGCTCATCCATTACAATTAGTAGACACGGACATGAGTGAAATTAGAAATCTGAGAGTTAAGACCTCCCATCGTCGTGGAAACAAAAACAAAAAAAAAACAGAAGCTCTACATTTGCATTTGAATTAATAAAAAAAAAAAAGTTCCGCCCTCATCATAGCAGCACCAAAACAAAAGGAAAGCATATTATTCCCTCAGACAAAATAAATGCAATTATCTGCCAATGCAAATCAACTGAGGTGACTCTCAGAGCCACACAGAATGAGACAGAGTGTATGATTGCGCTCAAGGCTGGAGAAAGGAAATTCAGTGAAATGAAAGACGCGGTGCTCGAAAAGAAATGAGGTGTGTGTGTGTGTGTGTGTGTGTGTGTGTGTGTGTGTGTGTGTGTGTGTGTGTGTGTGTGTGTGTAAAGGCTCAAAGATGTTTTCCACTTCGCTTAGCAGACCAATACGTTACCGCCTTAATTTGGTTGCCTGATCGCAGCAGCAGCATGCACAAATGAAACTGAAAAACTTGAAGATGTGTGTTCAGTAGACTGTAAATCTCTACCCGTTGGCATATACAATACAATACAATACAATACAAGCTTTATTTATATAGCACATTTAAAACAGCAGGAGCTGACCAAAGTGCTTCACAGAACAAAAACAAAAACAAAAACAACAAAAAAGAAACAGGAATGAGGAAGTACGTAAACGTTATCAAAAATAGAAATATAGACAACAATAAGGCGGTTCAGAGCACTAAAACAGTCCAGAGGCTGCTAGGCACAGTTAAAAGCCAGGGAAAAGAGATGTGTTTTCAGGAGGGACCTGAAAGCCTCAATGGATTTGGCAGTACGAATCGGGAGAGGTAGGTTATTCCAGAGTGTGGGGGCTGCATGGGCGAAGGCGCGGTCCCCTCGGGACCTTCTGACAGTAGAGGGTACCGTTAGTAAACATTGGTCACCGGACCTCAGGGCCCTGGCTGGGACATAAGGTAGCAGGAGCTCTGTGAGGTACGGTGGGGCGAGACCATTTAAACATTTGTAGGCGAACATGAGAATTTTAAAAGTAATTCTAAATTTAACTGCATGCATGCACTATTGATAATAGCGACGTTGAATCTACGTACATACAGTGACATTTCAATGTGCAGCCATGGCAGACTTGGTATGTGATTAGTTGTACATTAGTCTTTTGCGTGGCCATTAGACTGTTGCCTCCCGCAAACTTCTGCTCGTACAGTCTGGAACACGGAAGATCTTTTAGTAAAGCCTCCTCCCAACTTCTGTTTTATCTTTGCAGACATGCGAATTTCAATCAAATTATTTCTAAATGATATTTGAATTTTAATAGCCACTTTTAAGCACAGCTTTATTGGTTTTCACTCCCACAGATTTGATTGCTTACTTTTGGAGCATGAAAATCCCCCTTCAAAAAAGAATCTGAACGCTTCTACGAAACAACGTCCGCGCGATGCAGTACAAACTAGTGCTATGGCCTAGTGTCTTCCCTCGGACGGTCTAGTTCCAGATCATTATTTTGGAAATTGTTTAATAGTTGTCGGGCTCCGTGAGACCATATTCTACAGAGACTATACTGTCGTCGTCCCAATCTCTTTCTCATGCAATTTGTCTAATCAATCCATCATTATTCTTGTCGTTGTGTTTCTATATGAATATTTTGGTGTCGATGCACATGCATGTCTACTGGGCCATTACTAAATGTAACCACTAGATGTATTTTTGCCAGACCTACTTGCAACCCGTGCGCCAGATGCACCTCGCATCGAATGACACAAATATGCAAATTCAAGGAAGAAGCACTAGTTCAAGGAGCAAAAAATAAAATGCCAAAGCTAAATTATCTCTGCAGTTATCTCTGCTAAATTGCGGACACAAACTTGAAAATCCTTTTGGATCCGAGAGATCAAACGTGATCCGTGGCTCAAATGCTGAATAAACAGCGAGCCCTGGTATGAAAAAGGTTAAAACCACTGCACTACAGCAAAAAAAAAGCTCTCCCACAAGTATACAGTGGAGCTCTGCCTGCCCTGCGTTTACCGAAATACCTCCAGGATGACAAATCGTGTCTGTAGTTGATCCAAATGAATCTGTGCAGAGGACCGTGGTGATGGCGCTTCATCGAGCACCAGGCCTCGACCTGGGTTTATGCAGGGGGAGCAGGGGCGGATGTAACATTTCCCAATCCCGGGGGGGGTGGGGGGGTGGTATGGGGGAGAAAATGGTATGGGGGCGATGAAGTCGCACCCATACCATTTTCTGTTACAGGACTTATTAGTGAAGTAAACATCAATAATAACATCAGTTGTTGAAGTTGCAACAGACACGCAGCATGCATAAAGCTAAAGGTCTGACTCAGAGAGTTTTCTGTTTTGAAGGATGAAATGCTGTTGGTTTAGTGGTGACACAGCTGTAGTTAGTTAGTAGCAGTAGTGGTGTTTCAAATAATTTTAAATATAAGCACTTTAATTTTGTAATATCTTGGGTTGTTTTGCATGCCATTGTCTTTGGTGGGGCAGTCAGGGCATTGCCCCCCATGCCCATGCCTAGATCCGCCCCTGGGGGGGGGGGGGATCGGTGTTTCTGCAGGTGATCACTGAGCATGAAATAACAACAGGAGAGTGAACGGTAGCAAAATGAACAAGGCCGTCAGTCAGTCAGTCAGTCAGTCAGTCAGAGAGCAGCTGGGCAGAGCAGGCTCATCCCTGGTGCTCCGGCTGCACTTCTGTGTTTCAACTCAGAAGAGCGAGGCGAAAGGCCACAGCTGTGCATCGTGTTGTTGTGACGAACCAAACCAGGTGCTTATTTTAGCCTGCAGAGTCATCCAGGGACGGATAAGGAACACTGTATATTTACCTTGTCACCTTTGTGGAACAGTAGGGGCTTCTGGAAATAGTGAAGATGTTGTTTTTGTTTTGTTTTTTATATCGCACTGGAGTCTAAAAATGCTCTTGATCCAGAGAGTGGCAGTGTGTGGGTCTCTCCTTTTCTGACACATTGATCTGAGCTAAAAAAAAATACTTATTTTCTGTTTGCCTATGGGACGTCCTCATAACCGGTGTCCATGTGTTGAAACACAGTCCCGCCCTCAGCTTGTACCCACTTTTCAATGTTGTCCAGCTGTGTATTGGAGTTTTACATCCCTGGTGTAAGTGTGCACATACTGAATATGCTTATTCTTGGAATTACTGTAAAAACAGGGTCTTGTGCAATGGACATGAAATATTGTACTACATCCTATCAGATTATACGCCTCATTCTGCTCCTCTCATTCTGCTGCATGCATGCCGGGTCTAGGCAGATCTAGGCATGGGCATGGGGGGGGCAATGCCCCCCTAAATGCCCAGTCTGCCCCACCAGACATCATGGTATGCAAAACAACCAAAGATATTTCAAATTAAAGTGCTTATATTTAAAATGATGTGAAACACTACTACTGCTACTAACTAACTACAGTTGTGTCACCACTAAACCAACAGCATTTCATCATTGAAAACAGAAAACTCTCTGAGCCAGACCTTTAGCTTTATGCATGCTGTGTGTCTGTTGCAACTCCAACAACAACTGATGTTATTATTGATGCTTTACTTGACTAATAAAAGTCCTGTCACCCGTGCGCGAAGCGACACGGGCGATGAAGCCGCCCCCGTACCATTTTCACCTGCCCCCCCCCCCCCCCCCCCCCCCCCAATTGGGAAATGTTACATCCGCCCTGATGCATGCATCCATCCATCCTATCCATCTACATATCTCTCATCGAGTCTCTGTCGGCTCCCGCCGTCGATAGACTCTCCCTCATTGGCCATCCATCCATCCGTCCTGCATGTCTTTTGTTAACCGGCGTCTGTGGTTTTGCAACATTACTCCTGCGTCCATCCATCAATCAAAGTGCCGAGGATTCGGGCATGCAGGGAGGCGAGGCGTTATTATTGGCTGGACCCAGCGGCGGCGGCTTTTGAAGCGGCTCATTGGCTGCTGGACCGGTCTGTAGATCATTGGAAATGGCTTCATTGGGATTCTTCTACAACCCGATCGATAGAATTAGTGGAGTGCGACTCCCTGGCATGTCACTCTCCTGCCTCCCTGACAAACCTGCCCACTGTCACAAATACAGTGCTGGGCAGTTATGTACTTTGGATAATAGGTAACTAACCTTAACTCCCTTACTGCCCTTGGCGCTGTTGACGCTGTAAACACGCTATAATACCTAAGCCCTTGATGCCCTTGACGCTGTGTGTTGACGCTTTATTTAATCCTTAATTTTTATAACATTCATTTCAGGCGATTAGCATTTTTAGCATGATCGGCTAACGGCAGGTTCTACTCACTTAGTAATGGCCAAAATCGTCGCGTGCACGCTTGCACGTGCGCGTGCGCGGTCTGTATGTCCATCGCTGATCATAATCCAACCATCGGTGCGTCATTACAGCTTGATTTGACTTATATATGATAGAAAACACGATCGCTCCGATCGAGGCCTTCATGATGATCACACAACCACACAGTCTGCCTAGCAACAGTGACATGGATAAACAGGAAGTACTCTTACTCTGTGACCGGAAATGCGCTTCATTTCCGGCTATCGTCCTCATTACTGCCACCTACTGGGTGTTATCATATAGTATATGATCAACTCTACAAATGATGAGTATTTGGAATCATATGCTTTATTTGATTGGCATTAATTTGATAAATAAAAAATGTGAAAATTGGGGTATATTGTTGGCATTATGAGGAATAGTGGCATGGCCAGTAATAACTCAACAATGGAATGTGGTAGAGAGATGATTTTTTTCCCTGTGTAAACCAGAGACATTCATGCATAAAATGAGATATTTCGTGACATTGTGGTCATATCACAAAATATTATACTGGAATTCAAAATATGGGCCTGGGAGCTTGATTAATCCATTAAAAATGGGCAATTAATGAGTTAAATATACAGAAAAAAACATATGCCTAAATCTAATCTCAACCAAACCTAACACTAACCCCTAACCCAAAACATAACCTCAGTAAAGCCTAGGCCTAAACCATAACCTTGAAGGACCACTTCACCACTTTTCAATGTATCTTCATATAATAGGTCCTCACTAATGTACATGATAAAATACTACTTTTTTTCTACTCAGTCTGTGTCTCACAGGAGGGCTGTGGGCAGTTCAGAAACTTCTTCCAATGACATCATCATTCTGCAGATTTTTTTTAAACAGTGTTTTTGAAAAAATGTTTATATTTTTATTATCGGGAGAACGATGGCTGCCATTTTTGTATTGCGAATAGAGATAGAAAGCCTGCAGTTTCTATTAGCTTGGAGTCCACCATTGATTATGTCATTGGAATAAGTTTCTGAACTGCCCATACACAGCCCTCCTGTGAGACACAGACTGAGTAGAAATAAATAGTGGTATTATATCATGTACATTAGTGAGGACCTGTTATATGAATATATGTTGAAAAGTGGTGAAGTGGTCCTTTAACTCTCGACCGTTATGCGTAAACGGTCACAGCTGTTATACAAAACGGTTGACATTTATGCAAAACAATGGTTATAAAACCGGGGTGACGGCCGCCGCGAATGATTTGTTAATTTGATTGAGGTTTGCCCGTTTTCTTCGTATCCAACAGTAACAAAATATTCGACTGTTTGCGATGAGAGGCTAAACGTCATCCAAGTGGCTGTAGCCCAATTGCCAATTAAACAATGGTTCTTTGACATAAAAGGGCTTGAAAACCCTCTGCTCTATTTGTAATTTTTTGATGCCTGACAACAAATCCTAAGCTAGTTTTTGGTCTTGTGGTTTTGATTGATACTTGTATTAGGAAGCGTCGCTGTCGGCCTGCCAAAATGAAGCTCATAATTCTTGTCCTTGTTACTGTCAAACACGATATTGTCACAGCGGAGCAATTAAACCAGCATCCTCTTTTCATGTGCACACTGTTGCTTTTTGCCGCTGTTTGTCTGAACGTTGAACCTAATAGGAGACGAAATGGTGACACACACGGGTGTCTCTCTCACACACACACACGCACGCACGCACGCACGCACGCACGCACACACACACACACACACAGAGCTGTGGTGTTGTTGCCTGGTGTGTGTGTTTTTTTGTAATCTGCAATGGAAATGCTTTAATCTGACCCTCTGGGATTTCAGCAACCCAAGTGTCTGTTACACGTGTGTGTAGGCTGCTCTGCATGCCTATGCAAATATATGTTTTCATTCAGTAATAGTGTACCAATCCTGATGAAAAACACCAGCTCAGCCTCGCAACGATTGCGATGTAGATTAGGCTATTTTTTGCTGAGCGATACCATTCTACAACTAAGTATAAATCCTCAAAAATCCTATAAATCCTTAAAAGGATCCCTGCCTAATTAGATGGATATGCCTTAAAACACTATACGTGCATTGTATAACTAAAAATACAGATAAAACTCCTCCAATACTTTTATTTCATTCATAAATGGAGAATATTTCACTCAATAGGGACTGCTCCTGTCGCAGGTTGATGATGTCACATGAGACTGTGTGGTTCAGCCCTATGGAATACAGTATGTGCAATGCACATGCTAATAAACACATTTAAAATATTGCTTTGGTGCTCATACTGTATTACAGTTACAAAGTATAATACGTTGTTGTAAGTTAATATAAGTTGTTTTTTGTTAGCTTATGGATTCCATATATTCCATAGGGCTAAACGACAGATGCTCGTGTGACATCATCAAACTGCGACAGGAGCACTCTGTGTTGAGTGAAAGATTCTATATTTATGGAAGAACTAAGATACTGACAGTGTTTTTATTTGTTTATTTTAGTCATATATGGCAAGTATAATGTTTTAAGCCATATTTGTCTTATTAGCCAGGGATCCTTTTAACTGTGGTTGTTGGCCGTTCTTGTATTTGTTGTCTCCACCAGGCCTATATACGAACAACTTGTAGGACGGTGCTCTCCCTAGAGGCCAAGGATAAACCTTGTTAGGGCAAAGGTTTACTTCCCACATCTGCTGTGAAAACATTGTCATTTAAATGCAAATTGCCGACTTTGCCATGAAGTTTTGGCTGCTTGCAAGGACAATAAGTTGGCCACACAGGACACAAGATGACGCCTTCAAAGTTGGCCTTAGATAAAGACTCTAGTAGATTTGATCTGTTTTGACATTTTCATATCTAAAATAGTCCCCCCCTACCCTCTGTATTCCCTACATGCTACCCAGTCTAATCGAACAAGATGAATAATAGATTAACACACTCAGCGCTGTTGCGGACCTACCTGCCGTACCTTGCGCCAAACTTGGAAAAACACAGCAATTGATTCATTCCATTCTTTAATCCATCTCTGGATCCGAACTTATACGGTTAGCCAATCGTCGTTTTGTTGAATTTCATTTGGGACAAAATGGGCGTGGCCTATGCATTCGAATGGCACTGGCACCTCAGAATTCACTCCCTCAATGTCCTTGTTCTCAGCAAATCAGCTATTTCCAATGGGACTGAATGGCATGATCTGGCACTATCTGGCACTTAAAATTATGGGTTTCGACCTTGTGTTCAGCGCAAAGGCGGTCAATAACTATGTGATCCTTTAGGTGAAAATATATCTCTATATGGATATTATTAGCTCCATCTTGGCCGTGCCTTACCTGTTATCTGTTTGAAAAAAATAACCTGTAATGGCAAAGATTAACACAAACAAAACAAAGAAAATAAAATGAGGACATTCGCCTGAAAATGTTTATTTAAAAGGTAGAGTGTTTCAGGCCAGATATCCCTGTGTGATGAGGCGAGTTGAGGTCTGGACTTGAAGGGCTTTAAAAGTCATCATCTGTCAAATCTTAAAATCAATTGGGGAAACTCACAGGCGATCAGCGAAGAGCATGTCTAGCAGCTGAAATTTGTACCGCTTGGAGACGGGTGATAGATTTTTATCACCGAGGCGATTACAGTAGTCAATGCATGATGAGATGAATGCACGGATGGCCGTTTTTAAAGGTCTACTTCATCCTGGTAATGTTTCTCAGCTGGAAGAAGAAACATGACTGAACAACCCTGTACAGTAATCACACCCAGGGGCGTTTTTGCTATTAGGCAGACTAGGCAGGTGCCTGGGGCACTGTGAGGGGAGGGGGGGGGGCACCAGGGTGACCACCAGACATGCTTATAAAAGGATCAGAGTCTAATAAGCCTAATATGGATACAGTAAGTAGTGTACAATTATACTTGTCTCGATAACTAGAATTGAACATTTAAAACACATACAGTAAATATAAGTTCAAAAACAGTTCATATTTTTTATCCCTTGGGGGGGCGCCATTTCACTGTGACTGTCATAGCAATCACGTCACAGGAAATTTTCCCTGGAGCACTCCACCCAACTCCACCCATTTTCAACATTCTAATATGTCATTAGTATACCCTAGAGGTGCTGGGTGGACATGATAAAAAAAAAGTTCCCCCATTCTGTGTTCCCAAGAAATGGAGGTCTGAAGAAAACCAAACCACTAACATGGTGAAACATCTTGATGACATCATCAAGATGTATTTTCACCATGTTAATGGATTTATTTGGAACCAAATGAACCCGGTTCATTTGGTTGCATTTGTACGCTCTCAGAAAAAAAAATGAAAATGGGTGGAATTCCCCTTTAAGGCTCCATTTGGTAAGGTAGGCTCCAGGGACAGTCTTGTCTGGGGCTCCAAATTGCTTAGAAACACCACTGAACCCAGATTCTTGGCCACTACACCACTACTATTACTACTACTATAGTAGAATAAGCAGCAGCGCAGATAATCTCTTTTGGGTTCAGACAGAGAGAGGATTTGTAAAGCCAAGCGAAATCATTGTATACTGAGCCTAAACTCACTGGACCCTTGTATTACAGTAGCCCCACATTACATTAAATTAGATTTTTAAACCCCAAAACCACAGATGCACAGTAATACGTAGTGCAGGATTTGTCCTGCTGGGCCGATTTCCAACAGAATAAAAAAAAAAAAAATCAACAGATTGCAGACAGAGATGGACACTGACTCAGACATAGCCTTGGCATACGTTAGTCTGACATACCAATAATCCCATGTAGTGGCTGGTTAAGACTACTCTGTGTCTCAGGCCCCCGGCTACACGACTCCGGATCTTTTGTCAAACGCAGAAATATTCCTGCGTTTGGGCCTTTCTACTACACGCAAACAGCGTTTTACGTCACTCAAACGGAGTTTTCTGCAAACGGATAAATAAGTGAAGATTTTCGAAAATATCCGGAGCAGCGGAGCCGTGTAGACACGTGAAACGAAAACGATGACGCCATCGCCGCGCGTGCGCGACTTTTCAGTTGCCACCCGAAATAAAGCAGCGGGGTTGGGAAAATGTTATTGAATAGCATATTTAAATAATAACAACACTGTTGTGGAGGGGACTTTTATTGTTTTTAATTCATAGGGAGGGTGATGATTTTTGTGTGCAGTTCACATTTCCTCCATATACCTCCAATATTCAATTCACTTCAATAACATAATCCCTTATTTCTAGCAGGTTACGTGGAGAATTTATTCGGGTAACCATGGAAACCAACCCACAAGCTTATTTTTCTGTTGCGCTAAATATTTCTTATCGCCACCTACTGACCTGGCATACGTGTTGGAGTCCAAAATGTACGTTTTGGGTTGCATGTGTGGACACGGATATCTGTGTCGTGTGGACAGGATTTTTTTTTTCAACGGAGGAGGAAAAGAACGGATATTTTCCTCGTGTAGCCGGGGCCTCAGACATACCAGTTAACCCACCGACCGCGGTCGCGTGTTCGTTCTTATCTGCCCTATGCCACGGCTAAAGCCAGTGCAATCGGTAAAAAAAAAAACTTATTTTGAAGCGCCAGATCTCCTAAACAGGATGTGCGATGACGTCATGCTGTTTCTGGTGTCTTGACTAACCTGTCCTCTGACGATCTGAGCAAAAAGTTCCGGGTCAAAAGTGCCTGGTGAAGAATCACCTGTAGCTTTCTACGTGCAGTTAATGAGATTTTAGGGACTTTTTTCCAGAGCTTTTAGAGGCTTTTCCCCATGGGGTGGTTATGTTACAAAACAGATTCCAACATCACAGCAAAAAAAAAAGCTTTAAGTATAGTGGGCTCTAATTTGGTCACCCACAACTTAGATGCAAACTCGTGTGTGCATAGACACGAGAGAACTGGTATATTTTGCCTTTTTTATTGGAACCGTGCTGTTTCATAATAAAGTAAGCTTTAGCTCCCTACTGTGTGCCATTCGGGCAGTTCCGTTTCTAATAACTTACTCCTGTGTAAATATTCATTACCAATGCGTCTCCCTGCACTAACACACTCTCACTTGCTCACTCTCTATGGCTGTCTATCAGTCTTGTGCATGCGCAAACCCTGTCCCAGATTGTCGGTGCTCAACGGGGGGGCTTGTCTTTGTCTGTCTGTCTGTCTGTCTGTCTGTCTGTCTGCGTGTCTGCGTGTCTGTCTGTCTGTCTGCTTATCCCAAACATCATCTGCATCTTTCTGTCCATCTCTCATTTCCCCCCTTTCTCTCTCGCTCTCCCTCTCCCTCTGTCTCTCTTTCTCTAAGTATACGGGAGCACAGTCTCAGGTGCAGAAGCGTGCTTTGTCCATTGCGTTGGTACATTAGAGGGGCTGATGGACACACGCACACGCACGTGCGCGTGCCCCCCCCCCCCCCCCCCCCACACACACACACACACACAGCTATCGATACTATAATAATAATAATGTGCACATGTGCATGCACACACTCCCTCTCTCATTCCCCCTGCATATCTCTCCCACTCTGTCCATGTGCAGGTCCACACCCGTCCAATCCACTTGACTTAATGGCCCACATGCACGGTTGCACGCACGTGCACGGTTGCACGCACGTGCGTAGACAGTACATGCATAGACAGTACTCTACATCACATTCATACTTCTGCAAACGTCTGCGTGGATGTGAATGGTGCACACATCTATGCAGACTTACAACTATACAGAGAGCATATACAAACATTGTTGTGCATGCCATGGCAACCATGTGCGCGCGCACACACACGCGCGCACACACACATTTAGCGCAAGTACGGCTCATGTACTATTCATTGGTAACATTAGATGAGATGTCTATACACTCTAAATGAACACTCAGCTTAACACTGAGAATGTTGGAGTACTGTAGCTGAGAGAGAGAGAGAGAGAGAGAGGGAGAGAGGGAGAGAGAGGAGAGAGAGAGAGAGAGAGAGAGAGAGAGAAGAGCGAGAGAGAGAGAGAGAAGAGCGAGAGAGAGAGAGAGAAGAGCGAGAGAGAGAGAGAGAGAGAGGAGCGAGAGAGAGGTGGGAGGTGTGAGGTGAATGGATGTAGCTCTTGGAGAAGCACCGTATACTTCCTTCAGTGTGTGTGCATCGCATCGTGTGTGTTGGCTGGAGTCTGCCCTGCTCTCTCTCTCTCTCTCTCTCCCTCTATCTCCTGGTGTCTCTGTGCGGAGCTCTCAGTCTGTAGGCAGACCTGACGGCAGGCAGGCAGGGAGGCAGCATGGAGCTGACCGCAGCGCCCCAGCGATACAGTACGTACTCCTCTTTCACTTTCCCTTCTGTCTGTCACTTGTCTTCATTCTGCAGCTGTTCTTTCACCTGCTTTTTGTTCCGAATTCTGGAAATCTCTGTGTTTAATTATTGCTTATCTGTTTTCTTTGTTTTTGTTTAAACAGGGGCCGAGTCCCATCCTTAAGCTCTTTGTGTCCAAACCATCAAATTCAGTTTTCTTCTGCTCAGACGTCCCGAGTTGTCATTCCCCCACCGCGTCTCCATCCCGTCCTCTTTTTCAGTGTGTTTTCTCCTTCATCTCAGATGTCACAGAGCCCCGTTCTGACCCCCTGTTCCTTGCGTAGCGTTCCTTAGTGTTCCTTGGACAGTGCGATGTGCAGGTGCACCCGTGCAGAGCTAGCTGACACCTGTTGTTGGTCTCGCTATAGGCTGCAGTGCAGGTGTGGCAGATAGGTGTTGTTTTTTTTGTGCCACATGATACGCCCCGCCTGCCACCTAAACCAAACCAATACGCAATGTGAAGATGGGTAGTCGATTTGTAATGCATAGAAATAGGTATTACCATATAACACGGCTGTGTCCAAAAAGTGCAGCCCGTGGGTGAAAGTGATTTTCATATGGGGCCCCTCAGATTCATACGTGAATTATACAGTATTATGAACCCACTCCCACCAAACAGTGTGGGACATTTTTATTACATTCATGTTTTAGCGTGGGCATTTCCCAGAAGGTTGTAATTTGTCAGTGTTCCTGGTTCGTATTGTGTTTCTTTTTCTTTCTTTTTGTTTTTCCTTGTTTGCTTGGTTAGATTTGGTAATATGATATATACGGGCTGAACAAAGACGAACCTTATGGAAGATTTGATTTTTAATATACTAATGATGATAGTTGGAATCGTTTGAATCTGAAACTAAATTATGGAGTTGGCCCTTTGATGTTTTAATATTTGCTAATATGCCCCCCTTAGAAAAAAATGTGATTACCTTGATATAACCCATCCAGACTTTATTTGTTCCTTTATTTGCTTATTTGCTTGCTTATTTATTTATTTGCTCATTCATTCATTCATTCATTCATTCATTCATTCATTCATTCATTCATTCATTCATTCCCAACGTTACTGTGTAGGTTTTTTTGGGTTGCCATCGTTTTCCATCCCAACCATTTTGCGACTGTCGAGACGTGACTCTCGAAAGGAACCAAATTATTACACACACATACTTTGAAATAGCAAGTTAATACTGTCTGCACATGAAAGTGAAGCACATTGTGCAATCGTACTGAAATTTCAATTCACTTCTTGCATTTTACATGAGTTTTGATTTTAGCAATTTAGGTTTGCTGTAGAGATCAAAGCTCTGTGTGTGCGTGTGTGTGTGTGTGTGGTGTGTGTGTGTGTGTGTGTGTGTGTGTGTGTGTGTGTGTGTGTGTGTGTGTGTGTGTGTGTGTGTGTGTGTGTGTGTGTGTGTGTGTGTGTGTGTGTGTGTGTGTGTGTGTGTGTGTGTGTGTGTGTGTGTGTGTGCGCGCGCGTAGCGAGCTGCGCACAAGCACATTTTTGTGCATCTACATTGAAGGCATTTGTGCGCTCTGTGATTGAGCATCCAGGCATTTGTCCACGGGTGTGTATGCATATTTGCACACACGTGTATGTGCATCGACACTTTTTGCAGGGTTTGGTGCAATTGTGTGTTTCTGTGAGAGACAGAGACAGAAAGAGAGAGAGGGGGAGAGATAGAGAGAGACCGAGAGAGACAGAGACACAGACAGACAGAGACAGACAGAGAGAGAGACAGAGACAGACAGACAGAGAGAGAGACAGAGATAGACAGAGAGAGAGAGGCAGAGAGGAAAAAGTGGTAATGTTTGCCGTGACAGTAATGCATTATAGCACATGATATGAGAGAGTCTCATTATTAGATCATGGTTAAAGCTATGAGCTGACGGGAAGATGGGTGAGATGGAAGGAACTGGAGAAATGTTAACAGAGAGAGAGAGAGAGGGAGAGAGAGGGAGGGAGAGGGAGGGGGGGGGGGGGAGGGAGAGAAGGAGAGGGAGAGAGAGAGAAAGAAGGAGAGGGAGAGAGAGAGAGAGAAGAGAGGAGAGAGAGAGAGAGAGAGAGAAGGAGAAGGAGAGGGAGAAGGAGAGAGGGAGAAGTAGAGGGAGAGAGAGAGAAGGAGAGGGAGAGAGAGAGAAGGAGAGGGAGAGGGA
>CM076968.1:51132720-51157653 GCA_039105355.1 Benthosema pterotum
TTGAAAATAATAAACAGCCAAAACAACTAAGCTACATGAATGAATGGACTTGCAGTAATGTACTAATGGAATGAAGGTTTCGGACTTTCAGGGTTATTTTATTGACAGAAAATGAAGAAGCCCCTTGTAAATAACCGTGAAAAGGACCGTGTGTGCCACTGTTACTTATGGTTAACCCTTTTTTGGGGTAACTACGTTTTCTATACTTTCCTCTGTGTTTAACCCATCCACTGTGCAAGGAATGGAATGGTTTTCCATTTTCTTTTTTCCTGGTTTTAGACAGACCGTAAGCAAAATAAGTAACGTTTAGTAGGAAATCCGAGACGGGGTAGGAGTGAAGCTTCGAGGGTGACAGTGTATTCAAGGTTGAAGGTTCAGGGGCTTTATTAGTGTCCCCGGGGGGCAATTTGGTTTACAGCACAGCAGCATTGGCTTAAAACACAGAACATCACGTACAAAACAGACATGTAACACCGTGACAGTAACACGAGACCCATGGGCACAAAGTGCAAGTTCATAAAGTACATACACGATATAAGAAAGATGGAGCGAAGTTTACATGATATGGAAATTGCTAAGACGTAAAGTGCAATGCATTAATTAAGGCAGTGGTTTTCAACCAGTGGTGCGGGGACCATCTGTGGTCCTTGGGAAGGTTCCAGGTGGTCCCCAGCTAAATGATGGAAAATTGGTTAATGAGGTAAGGTAACTCTTGAGAGCATAAAAAGCAAAGTTAACTAATCAAGCCAAACTATTTAATGTTTTTGCTCTCAAGAGTTCAAATATTCATCATCTGAATTGGCCCACTTAATTAAGAAGTCTACACAATTAGAGAATGTAGAAGAATGGTAACTTAGATCTATTGTTACTGCAATAAAGTACTAGAATAAAGTACTAGGTGCCAGATGTTAGGCATCATCACCATCCAGAACATTGGGATTATTACCTGCCACTGGCTGCATTGAGACAGATCTCTGTGTAGGATATAGACAGATCTCTTTACACAGGGCTTGACACTAACACTTGCCCGCTTGCCCGGGGCAAGTAAAAAAAAAATGGTGGGGCAAGTGAAGACTGCTACCTGGTTGCCCGATCGGGCAAGTGTGCGACTTAGTGCACTATAACACAACACAAGATAAATTTGTCTTGAAGGCAGTCATTGCACTCTGCCTCTGTGTCTTTCCCTGCTTTCTAGCTATCCACAATTCCAGGCTGGATTTGGGAGACAAAACAGGCAAATTAACACATCAAAATGACCATTAATCTTCTAGTTGTGTGGACTTGGGGCTAATTCAGATGATGAATATTTTGACTCTTGAGAGTGTAAAAATGAAACCAAATGGACCCGCAAGGGTCCATTTGGTTTCATTTTTACGTTCTCAAGAGTTACATCTGGTTAACCAACTTAACTGGGGACCACCTGGAACATGGGGGGCAAGTGACCATGACCTGAGGGCAAGTGGAACCTGACTTGCACTTGCCCGATGGGCAAGTGCCTCAGAGACCTTAGTGTCAACACCTGCTTTACATGAATGTCTGCTATTCTTACTTACTAACCTGGTTACGTGGTATGCCCCGTAGCCTGATTACAAGACCACAACATTGATGTTTGACTAATGTCCACAGCATGTCCCCGCGTGCACGTGTGTGTGCCGTAAAACGTCCATCTGTTTTGTGTGTTCAGTGTTGTTGGCATGGCAGCCAATTATAAGCTACGCTTCACACTTCGTGATTCCTTTTTGACAAGGAAATCAAATTAAAGATCCTAACTGGAGGACTTTGAGGAAATTAACATTGTCGATAACATCCTCCTGCATAAAATCATGCGCGTGTCAGTGCAGCTTGCGTGCACTGTACACACAAGCTCATTGTTATTTTTTCAGTACCACTGGAGGTGGACAGCTCCCGAGGATTTGCTGCTGCTACTACTCTCTCTCTCTCTGTCTCTCTCCCTCTCTCTCTGTCTCTCTCTCTCTCTCTCTGTCTCTCTCTCTGTCTCTCTCTTTGTGTCTCTCTTTGTGTCTCTCTGTCTCTCTCTTTGTCTCTCTCTGTCTCTGTCTCTCTCTCTCTCTCTCTCTCTCTCTCTCTGCGTCTGTCTGCTCTAAAACCAGGGTGTCTGGGACGATGGCGTGATGTTGGGTTAATCTTGCTTCTGCAGCTGTTAGCAGACGTAACACCTTTGAGACCAACACGTCCACTGATGTACTGTACATCGTAGACCCAGGCTGTTGTCACTGTTTTCGGCCAGAAAAATGAAAGAGAATGAAAAGTTGGACCAGGACCGCTTTGGATGGCATTGTGGAGGACAGGGACAGAGACAGAGACAGACGGAGACAGAGGCACGTCTCAGAGGAGGACAAGGAGTTCTCTGTGAGCGACTGGCTCTATGCCAGGAGACACTGTCTCTGTCTGACATTGTTCTGCGTCTGGATGTCTGTCTGTATGCCTCTCTCTCTCTCCCTCTCTCACACACACACACACACACACACACACACACACACACACACACACACACACACACACACATACACGTAACCGTACATGAGTGAATGACCTGATGGATGACAGGACAATCAGGAAATTAAACCCTGTCACTTTGTTAGAGGGCAGCGTACTAACAGATGGAAAGCAGGGGCGGATCTAGACATGGGCATGGGGGGGGGGGGGGGGGCAATGCCCCCCTAAATGCCCCCCCCAGACTACCCCACCTAATACGATGGTATGCAAAACAACCCAAGATATTTGAAATTAAAGTGCTCATATTGAAAACGCTTTGAAACACTACTACTGCTACTAACTAACTACAGCTGTGGCACCACTTAACCAAACAGCATTTCATCATTGAAAACAAAAAACTCTCTGAGTCAGACCTTTAGCTTTATGCATGCTGCGTGTCTGTTGCAACTTCAACAACAACTGATGTTATTATTGATGCTTTACTTGACTAATAAAAGTCCTGTAACCGAAAATGGTATGGGTACCATTGGTGCGGCTTCATCGCCCGTGAGCGATGAAGCTGCCCCCATACCAGTTTCTCTTGCCCCCCCCCCCCCCCCCATTGGGAAATGTTACATCCGCCCCCTGATGGAAAGACAGAGAGAAACCAAGACCAACAGAGCTAGGAGAGAGAGAGAGAGAGAGAGAGAGAGAGAGAGAGAGAGAGAGAGAGAGAGAGAGAGAGAGAGAGAGAGAGAGAGAGAGAGAGAGAGAGAGAGAGAGAGAGAGAGAGAGAGAGAGAGAGAGAGAGAGAGAGAGAGAGAGAGAGAGAGAGAGAGAGAGAGAGAGAGAGAGAGGGGGACGGACGGACGGACGGACGGACGGGGAGAGAGACAGACGGACGGGGAGAGAGACAGACGGACGGGGAGACGGGGAGACGGACGGGGAGAGAGACAGACGGACGGGGAGAGAGACAGACGGACGGGGAGAGAGACAGACGGACGGGGAGAGAGACAGACGGACGGGGAGAGAGACAGACGGACGGGGAGAGAGACAGACGGACGGGGAGAGAGACAGACGGACGGGGAGAGAGACAGACGGACGGGGAGAGAGACAGAGAGAGAGAGAGAGGAGAAGACAAACGCACCTCATCAATCCAATTCACTTCTCATCACTTCAAAGTTGCGTGTGCGTGTTGCCTGTTTGCTGCAGTATGTTGTTAATGAGGGCTCCAGGCAGCTGCTGCGTGTTCAGCTGTGTTGGAGCTAGACGCTCTGTGTTGTACTTTCATTGTGCGTGTGTGTGTGTGTTTGAGAGAGGAAGAGAGAGAGAGAGGGAGAGAGAGAGATAGAGAGAGAGCCGGAGAGAGGTAGACGTTAAGTGTTAATCATAACTGAGTCTATCTGCACTGGATGCTGCTGACCCAAATAGGAAAACCTAGTGATTCTGCAGTGCGTTCTGCAAGGCTACTGACTGACGCAGGGGTTGACACTAAGTTCACTTAGTTCTACTTGCCCTGAGGTCATTTGGTCACTTGCCCCCCAAATATGTACTGTAAATTTTGCATTTAAGTTTACTTTCTGCTCGGGTGCTTTTAAACATTTCCTTTCACAGTCGAAGACTGTTTTTGTTTAAGTCACAATCAGCTACAGTGAATATTCAACTTGTAAATCAGTGGTTCCCACAGTGGTTTCCATAGTGGTCACGAACTCAGGGGTCTGTGACACCAGCAAAATGATGGTTTGGAATCAAATGGACCTAGGAGAGAGATAGGAGAGATAGCTAGAAAGCAGGGAAACAGAGGCAGAGTGCAATGACTGCAATGATCTTGGTTCCATTTGTACCCTCTCAGGAAAAAAAGGGTCTGAAAGAAAAATCATTAACATGGGTGAAACGCAACTTGATGACGTCATCAAGTTGCGTTTCACCCATGTTAATGGTTCTTTTCAGACCTCCATTTCTAGGAAACACAGAATGGGGGAACGTTTTGATCATCCACACAACATCTCTACGTCTACGGTATATTAATAACATAGTGAAATGTTGACAATGGGTGCAGGGATTCCCCTTTGAACTGGGTACTTTGTGAGCTGACATCTGCCCTGTTTTAAAGTCTTAACAGCAACTGACGGCATGACACTGATGCTGCTGGGTGGGAAGACGGGCACCGGGCCGAACAAGCGCCTCTACTCTTATCGTGATTGCCGTTGCCATTACTGTCGACACACTGACAACACCAACACACTCACAAATCCCTCAATGCAACGGGCCTTTTCTTTACCCCCATCTCCCTCCCCCCTCTCTCTCTCCCCTAACAACTATACATTCTCCACCAGGGACGGATGTAACAATTCCCAATTGGGGGGCGGGAGAAAATGCTATGGGGGCGGCTACATCGCATCGAAGTCGCACCCATAACATTTTCGGTTACAGAACTTTTATTAGGCAAGTAAAGCATCAATAATAACATCAGTTGTTGTTGAAGTTGCAACAGACACGCAGCATGCATAAAGCTAAAGGTCTGACTCAGAGAGTTTTCTGTTTTCAATGATGAAGTGCTGTTGGTTTAGTGGTGCCACAACTGTAGTTAGTTGGTAGCAGTAGTAGTGTTTCATTCAAATCATTTTAAATAGAAGCATTTTAATTTGAAATATCTTTGAATTAGGCAAGTAAAGCATCAATAATAACATCAGTTGTTGTTGAAGTTGCAACAGACACGCAGCATGCATAAAGCTAAAGGTCTGACTCAGAGAGTTTTCTGTTTTCAATGATGAAATGCTGTTGGTTTAGTGGTGCCACAGCTGTACCGTAGTTAGTTAGTAGCAGTAGTAGTGTTTCAAATCATTTTAAATATAAGCACTTTCATTTGAAATATCTTTGAAATTTGGGTTGTTTTGCATGCCATCATGTTTGGTGGGGCAGACTGGGCATTTAGGGGGGCATTGCCCGCCCCCGCCCCATGCCCATGCCTTGATAGATCCGCCCTGTTCTCCACAAACCACTTCCTCCTGCATTCAGCCAGCAGAAGAGTCAAGAGTTCTTTTCAAGTGCTGTGGAGCTCTGCGTTGCGTGTTGAGTGAGGCAGCGAGCAGCAGCAGCAGCAGCAGCAGCAGTTTCTGACTGACAGAGCAGATGAGCAACACAGCTGGGGTGTGATGTGCTGTAGTAGTTAAACCCCATGGGGGGGAGAAGATGTAACTCGCCATTCTTTGCATTCCCCCTGTCACTATAGTTGACTGGCAGGCCGCCTTATATGTCATTCCGCATAGCGGAAATTGAAAAGACATATGGACATATGGGCTCACTTCATCAGGTATAGAAATGGAGGGGAACGATATAGAGAGCAGGGGGAGGTCGCGTCGAGATTTTCACCTCCCCGGTTTCCACTTCAGGGACCATCTTGACGCTTGAGAGAGAGAGAGAGAGACAGGCAGGCAGACAGGCAGGCAGGCAGGCAGGCAGGCAGGCAGGCAGGCAGGCAGGCAGGCAGGCAGGCAGCCAGGCAGCCAGCCAGCCAGCCAGCCAGCCAGCCAGCCAGCCAGGCAGGCAGGCAGGCAGGCAGGCAGGCAGGCAGGCAGGCAGGCAGGCAGACTGAGTTGGGGTGATAGAAAAAGAGAGAGAGTGTAACTCCAAAGTAGATCAGTGGTTTTCAACCTTTATGAAGCCAGGGCCCACTGTTTATTCAACATTTGAGCCACAGACCACCTTTTGAGGACATTTTAGCCCCACTGACCACAAATCTGAAGATTTATTTTTGCTTTTTTTAAATCCACAGTATGAATTTGGGAATTTGGTATGATGAATATTTTTAACTCTTGAGAGTGTAAACTTGAAACCAAATCCATTTGGTTTCATTTTCTACGCTCTCATGAGTTACATCTGGTTAACCCTTAGTGTACTGAACGCGTTTTGGTGTTCTAAGCATTATGTTTTAACTATTAAAAAATAGCAGTTCTACAAGCTCATAGCGCGCCACTCCGTGGCGCGCTATGAGCTTGTAGAACTGCTATTTTTGAAAAATCGTGAAAACGTGGTGCGAATCTTTGAATATTATGTTATTCAGAAACTAGAAATCTAGACAGGACACAACCAGCTTTTCATCTGGTTAACCAACTTAGCTGGGGACCATCTGGAACCATCTCAAGGACCACTGGTTGAAAACCACTGAACTAGACCAGCACTCGGCAGAGTGCAAACAGTTCTGCATTTTCAACATTTTAGTATGTCATTAATATGCTTTAGAGATGTTGTGTGGACATGATAAAAAAGATAAAATGTTGAAAATGGGTGGAATTCACCTTTAACACTCTGCTCACGCAGCTTTATTAAAATGAAGCTGAATGCTTGTATTTCCCAGTGTGAACAAGCTATACCAGCCGTCAAGTGTGTGCGTGTGCGTGTGTGCGTGTGTGCGTGTGTGCGTGTGTGTGTGTGTGTGTGTGTGTGCACTTGTTTTGGTGGTTAATGAGGTCCTTGAATGAGGATACACGCAGCGCTATGAGGTACATTTTGGATTATGAGGACATTTCAAAAGTCCTCATAATTCCAACAGTATAAAACTGTTTCTATACCTTTAACCTACCTTTAAAAAGCTTAAATACAAAGTTTGAGCAAATGTCCTAATAAACCACATTTGCTTCATGAGGACTGGCTCACTAGTGTCCCCAGTGGCCGTTTGGGTGTATTGCACCTGCTCATGAATATTCACACAAGTGTATTTTTCGAGGCTGCTGATTGGCTGACGGCCGTATGTCCCCATAAACCACATTACCACCTAACCACCATTTTGTCCTCATAATTCTGTCAAAAGTGTTTGTGTATGTGTTCATAACCGGATTTCAACTTAGTAATTAACCAAAAAACAATTGACCAGGAAACCTTAACTGCCACAACTTATCCATGATTTTCAATCAAAAGACCATTATCTTGTGGAATACAAGACCAATCACTCTTTCCCAATTTAATCAAGTTTCATAATAATTTGTTCAAATCAATGCATTACCGCTACTATATACATTTAAAATATTCGATTAAAACCATGCATATCAGTGCCACAAATGTAACCCTAACAGTTAGACCTTGGTGATCAGTTAGAGTCTAACTGATCTACACTGCTTCACACCACAAGGGTCTGAACTTGCGGATCAGGTATGTGATTATAGTATTACATATTTTGTCACACAAATGACAATGGCCGGTATTCTCAGAGAGCTATATCTTAAGTCCCGTAGTGCAGCACATGCGTACATATGCCCATAGGCCCCAAATGAAGCCTGTCGAAATGTCCATTGGCTCCTTGTACAGCAAATCAGAAACCATGTCCTTTTATGGGAAACGCTGTGTTTGACGCCAACATAGAAATATACATGTTAGAGCACGTCCAACATTGTGAACATACAGGTACTGAATAAATGTAGACGCAACCCATTTTTCATAGGCTTTTCAAACTATGCGCACACCTGTCTACCTGTGGCTGTATTAAATGTAAGTGGTGACTTTATTCACCTCATTTAAATATAAAAGCATAGTAATTGAATTAATACTTTTATTCAGCATCATCCTTAGATAATTCCAGACATATTTTCTATATCCTTTTAGGGTAATTTGATTAACCGTGAGAGCCCATTTAGGAAAATTCGATTAATAATTATAATCCCTGTCTGCGCTATCTTCATGCTGCTGTTCAATTGCAAAAAGAACATGATGTGCTATCTGCAAGCTGACACACATGCTACAGGTAGGCCTATTATTGCATGTAGGCGTTTGTCTATTCATTATCCACTCGACGTTAAATCTTTGTTTAATTTCAAAATTCTCATTTAAAGGAGATGATTAACATGAAGAGAAGAGGGCTTATAATTTAATATTATGGACCAGACGCAGTCTGACGCACAATATACCGGTAGTTTCTGTCACTCCCCAGCCCACGATAATTTTAATTTTGTTGTTATTTATCATGTCATGATAGCCTATATGAATTGAATATATATAGGACTTGAGTTCATTGAAAGCAAGACTGCATCTCGCAACCACTAAAGCCCACAGTAGAATTACCGGCTTATACTGTTTACATTTCTGATAATAAAGTATTCAATCGATAAATCAACAAATAAGTTGAGCAGAATATACCTCAACATTTTGGAGAGGTATCATTATAATCGGCGCATTTCACTCGACCGTGCGAGACCCAATGCGGCTTTGTTCGGAAAAGCAAACTGCAAGTACGTTGAGTTGGTTGTGGGCAGTGAGTAAACGAACGAGGAGCACTAAATGCACCACACACACCAGGTATAAACGAACGACAATAGGGCACACCATTGCGTTGAGGTCGTATATCCGAACGAACCCCAAATACACGCGGGCGGGCTTGTGCAGTTTATATAATCTAGTCCTTATTCCTAAACTACTATAATCTAGTCTACTCACAAAATATGAACGTCTGTGGAAAGATTTCTATTGCACTGGACAAAGCAGTCAAGTCACCAACATCCAGAGTTTATTTCCTCGCAATAGATTGCTCTGCCCCACCCCCCTCTCTCTCTCTCTCTCTACTCACGTTTCAACGAGGGACCATGCAGACACTAACAGTCTCCTCAATACTTTCTTCATTTTGTTCAATAGGCCTACATCTGCAAAGTTTAACTGGGCAAGCACGATGCATATAGGCGACGGGTGTGTTTGGAAAGGTTGTGCCTTGAAATGCGATCGTTTGCATATATTAATATAATGTGCGCAACGGCATTTTTCATAACCCACCCCGCCTTTCTCCCGCCACGGTGGCAGCCGCGGACCGCAGCAATAAGTCCCGCAAAATGTTATTCAGCGGCCCGCCCCAGCCCGCAAAAGCAAAAAGTATAACGACGTGCAGGAATCTCAGTTTAAACACAAGAATTGACCCAACCTGCAGTCGTCCCTGGAGCCCAAATTATCTGGTTATCAAGGTAAAATGTGCATTGGAATGATGATTGTATGGTCGAGAGAGAGAGAGAGAGAGAGAGAGAGAGAGAGAGAGAGAGAGGCACGCAAGGTGCCATTATAATAATTATTTGGCTTGAGTCTACTTTTTGCGTTATTAAATAAATGTCCTCGCCCAAAGCAATTCTAGCCTATACCCAAATGTATTTCGCATTGCATAGTCATTTTTATATTATGGTGGACAGCATTCAGATCAGGCTACAGATTGTAAATGAATTAATAAACAAATTAACGAATTCACTTGCAAATAACTGACAAATATCAGTCAGTACACCCACATTATACCCTCAAGTCCTAATTATCATTATAAGCATACTTTTAATACCATAGATTTTACTGTATAGTTTAAGCCTTTTTTTAAACAAAAAATACAAGCAATTTGCGCTTGCAGGCCGTGGGGCTGCAGGCCCTGCGGGCGGAAACCGTGGTCCACCTATGCAGGCAATATCTATGTTCACAGTGAAAGGGACCCACTGCGCATGTGCGACGACATACTCGCTGCGACACAGGGCTACGATACTGCTACGAGAATTGCACCCATTATTGTTAACCAGTGGCGGCTCTTGGTGATTTGGGGTGGGGGGCTATGAGACATCCATTATAATATGTTGCCTTGCTTTGGATACACTATATACAGCCAGGCTGGAGCATGAAAACCAGCAGGCCTGAGTTAATTACGTCCGTCAAAACAGATTTTGTCTGTCAGACTCCATAAATGGACATGACTGGATCATAACCTCTACACTAATAGAATCCCCACTATTGAGTAATTTGTGCGACCTCGTCCTTGAGGGTGAAGTCGCTTCCCGCCATCAGGTGTCTTACTAGTAATATAGGTTACCCATAAATCACTCGACAGCATCATTCACATTCTGACTGGACCTGTCAGGCTCTATTTGGTTCCATTTGTACACTGCCAAAGTTTAAGTTTTAAGTTTAAGTCTGAATCACACAACATTTGAGGTCTCCTCTATAGATTATCAGAAGTTTCACCTGAGCCATGTTGCTCATCATAAAATGATGAGAAACAGGAGCCATATCTGAGGCCTCCTTTTGGGATCACATTTATCTCATTTATGCATTGAGAAACCAACGAGAAATAGACGAGCACTCAATCATGGATTCTGCTTTCCTCTGGGTATGGTAGCCCCCACCATCATTAAGGACACCCACCAACTGAATCACAAGCCAGGGCCTCACCCCTCACAGCCTGGTTGTCCAGCTGCTCCTCTCCCTACTTTTTATGACTGTAAATAAACTCAAATCTGTTGCAAATTAACTGAGTGAGGAATTTAGGTGAAATGTATGTCAGCTTTGTTTTATGTGTTGCTAGTACAGTCATAATTCCCTGAATTAATTAAAACATAAATTCTGCCAAAAAAGTACCTGAGATGAGGATGGATAGTTTCACAATACAGAAGGTCTTTTTTTATATAGTTATACACAATTACTAGCTGTTCTGTAGATCTACATTTTGCAGTTATTGAGCTTCTTTAGTTTAGTGTGGATCTGTATTATGTAGCTAACATGCAACAGAAAGCTCAAACTCTGTAGAGTACAGCCGCCCATCCCCCTCTCAACGATCGTCAATTAAGAGAACAAAAGGCCAGTGCTCCCTAGAGACACTGCCCCTCCCCCTCCCTCTCCTCTCAGTCACTCTTGGCTCTCTCACTGTCTTCACTTTTCCCAGTACACTACAGAATTCATAGGAATACATTGTGTGCACAACTTAGTTGTAGATCATCAGTGACCTCACTAGCATTCAGATATGACAGTGATGGAACTGATAGACACGTTGGAGCATTCCTGGTGGGAAATCACCAAATAAAGTGTCTCTTTCGGCCTGAATAAAACATAGCCTACTATCACGGTTGGTTATTTAGTAAGCCCATAGGCAGGGGTCTATCTCCTGTTTACTGGAACACTGGCATGTCATCAGATAACTATAAAGCACGTTCGCAGTGTATTCAACACTTGGGTCTGGATTTAATAGGTGTGGCAGAAACGCATTTGACTGGAACTCATGTTGCACATATGGATGGATATACTTGGGTCGGGCAGAACAGAACTAGACTCCACCACCGAGCTTGCTCTGGTTCAGGCGGCGTGGGGTTATTTATTAGTGACAGATTGACTGTGGATTTCCACTGCGATATTTTAGATAACTCTGTGGAAGGTATTTTGTGGGTAAAATTGTCTACTAAATCCCATGTGAGATCAAGTCAAACTTTTTCTGTGGCAGTGTGTTATTTGCCACCTGCTAATTCCACCAGGCAGGTGGATGCTGCAGACTTCTATGAGAATCTTCTTGCAAATGTCTACAGATATCAGAAACTAGGTCCCTTTACCATTATGGGGGATCTAAATAGTCGTCGCGGGGATTATCTGGATTATATAGATAGAGGGTGTGGATATAGTGGCAGAACGTAATGTAGTAGATTTTACATCCAACTCATATGGGGAGCTGCTAATCCAATTCCTTATTAGTGCAGATTGCTATATGCTTAATGGGAGAAATTATTGTAAAAATGACTTCACATGTGTGTCAACAAAAGGGCTGTCAGTTGTTGATTACTAGCTTCCAAGCTGTTATGTAGAAATATTCCTATTATTAATGCTGTTTTACACAGTGGTTCTCAATTGGATTGCATGTATACAGTCAATGTATACATTAATTATGAATATCATTGTGTCAGGTTAGATGATATGTCCATTTGGTTCCATTTGTAGACCATATATTTTTCTGTTCCATTTATAGAACAGAAACATATAATATAGTATACAGTATACACTGAAGCTGTGTGTAAAGTTGGTCTGACCTCTTCAACAGCTTATGCTCTGAGTTGAACTGTCAGCTAGACTGCGCCCATCCCCCACTCCACTCAACTGTAGCACTCTGTAGCATCTTTCATTCAGTGTGGACTGGAGTGGGGGGTGGGGGGGTGCGCAGGTGCATTGATTACAGGAAATTATACTCCACTACATCTCAGAGCCAAACATTCTTAAAACATTAGGCCCATTGACCCACTACAATCATTTAAAAGGTATATTAAGTGATTTGTGTGATTTGGGAAATCCTCCAGTCCTACTGGTTACAAGATGTGCACATGCACATACTCTACAGTGGGGTGAAGTGCACACCTTACCTTACCATAATGAAGCATTTTAACAGAAACAATTCAGCATGGAACACACAGTAGGACAGGGGTCTCAAACTCAATTTGTATGATTCTAATGGGTATCCAAATAACATAATAGCTGGTGCATTCCGTATTCAAATAAAGGGAACTTCTTATTTAAGTAAATCCAGTTTGATCAGTTCAGTGAGTAGAGTAGAGTTGCTGCAGGAGAGAGCACCCCCCCCCCCTCTCCCCCAGTTAATTAACGATCGGCCATCATAATACTGCAGGAGAGTGGGAGAATACCCCCCACCCCCCACCCTTGCACTGCATTGATTGGGTCGTTAATTAGCAAAAACAGCAGAAGCCTGTCTGGGGTGTTCACATGAGACTGAGTAGACCATAAAATAGCCTGGCCTAACCCGAAATGATTTTGGCCATAAGAGGAATTGTAATAGTAGTGAGTACCATGAAATTATTCCATAAGATTAGCTGATCTGCAAGCCTACAATGTGTTGCCTCTGTAACACGTGCGCTTGTAGATCTGTTGTTTTCACCATATTTGAAAACACAAAGTAATATCTCAACTGAATTCCTACAATTCCAAGTCATCTCAGGGTGGGGGGATTTAGTAGTCAAGAATGTTGGCAGAGCTTGAGGGCACTGTAATAGCTGATCTTACTGTTGTTTCCATGTTCAACATAGCCGATGTACAAGCTCACTATGTGTTGAGCTTATATTTTCAGTATGAAGTCAATCATACAATGGCATGTCTTTTATTTTTTTCTGGATCTCTTCTCCATTAGTCCCTTCCCCCCTAAACATTTTTGTCACATAGCTTTCTGTTATTTTAGAATCAGCACTCATTTTTCAGGTTCATTTACTGTCTAAATCAGACATGGGCAAACTGCGGCCCGGGGCCCACATGCAGCCTGTTAAGCCTTTTAATCCGGCCTGCCGAACTTGTCCAAATTATAATATCCTGCATGATATATCATGCAGGACAGTGACACGCTGTGTGGAACTGATTGATGAAGAAAAAAGGTGGTGACGTCAAAATGCTCCTGGCCCTGCACCTGCAAGTAACCCAAGTGAGCTTTTGAATGTCATTTATTCTGCTTTCTGAGCTGACTATGGCTTCTGGTTGGCCCTGCTGGTTTAGGACAGATTTTACAGTAGTGTTCGAAATAATAGCAGTCTGTTCAAAAAACTGAATAAAGCCCAAAATCCTTATAGTGGTTTTATTTCCGTGCATTGGGAACACTGCACATCATATTTTAAATCAAAACATGAAGAAAAAAGCAGAAATTATTTAATTACTTTACAGAAAATGAAGAAAAATGAACTTTGGGCTTTTCAAAAAAATAGCAGTGTCTGCACTTTACTTTACAAACTCAAATATTTACTGTATTAACTGAAAAATATCTAGGATTCAGCATTGCTGTGAATCACTAAACTAATATTTTGTTGTATAGCCACTGTTTTTGAGAACCACTTCACATCTGTGTTGCATTGAGTCGACCAACTTCTGGCATCTGTGAACAGGTATTCCAGATTTGACAACGTTCCATAATTCCTCTGCATTTCTTGGTTTTGCCTCAGAAACAGCATTTTTAATGTCACCCCACAAGTTTTCTATCAGATTAAGGTCCGGGAATTGGGCTGGCCACTCCATGACTTTAATTTTGTTGGTCTGGAACCAAGAAGCTGCTCGCTTCATGGTGTGTTTGGGGTCGTTGTCTTGTTCAAACACCCATTTCAAGGGCATTTCCTCTTCAGCATAAGGCAACATGACCTCTTCAAGTATTTTGATGTATCCAAACTGATCCATGATCCCTGGTATGCGATATATAGGCCCGGCACCATAGTAAGCGAAACATCCCCATAGTAAAGCATTGTGGTGCAAGCATCCTGATACTCTTACTATGGTGCCGGGCCTATTTATCGCATACCAGGGATCATGGATGAGTTTGGATACATGAAAATACTTGAAGAGGTCATGATGCCTTATGCTGAAGAGGAAATGCCCTTGAAATGGGTGTTTCAGCAAGACAACGACCCCAAACACACCAATAAGCGAGCAGCTTCTTGGTTCCAGACCAACAAAATTAAAGTCATGGAGTGGCCAGCCCAATCCCCGGACCTTAATCTGATAGAAAACTTGTGGGGTGACATTAAAAATGCTGTTTCTGAGGCAAAACCAAGAAATGCAGAGGAATTATGGAACGTTGTCAAATCTGGAATACCTGTTCACGGATGCCAGAAGTTGGTCGACTCCATGCAACACAGATGTGAAGCGGTTCTCAAAAACAGTGGCTATACAACTAAATATTAGTTTAGTGATTCACAGGAATGCTGAATCCTGGATATTTTTCAGTTAATACAGTAAATATTTGAGTTTGTAAAGTAAAGTGCAGACACTGCTATTTTTTTTGAAAAGCCCAAAGTTCATTTTTCTTCATTTTCTGTAAAGTAATTAAATAATTTCTGCTTTTTTTCTTCATGTTTTGATTTAAAATATGATGTGCAGTGTTCCCAATGCATGGAAATAAAACCACTATAAGGATTTTGGGCTTTATTCAGTTTTTTGAACAGACTGCTATTATTTCGAACACTACTGTATTTGTGCTGGTTTGTCTGGATCTGACCTGCCCTGAACGTTTGCCATAGCAGGACATAGCATACATGCAAACACTTTTGTCCAGTAGTTTCTTAGTGTCTCAATCAATCTGAAAGATGTTGCACATGACCGCAGCTGCGACATGCAGTGAGGCTCTCCAACTGACTGGCTGTAGGCCTATTGTTCTGTGCAAAATATAAAATCCCTGATAGATAAATGATAGTTTGGAAACAGATGCACCCTTATCGGTCTGTAACTACTGTAGTGTACAAATGGAACACATAGACCCATTAGTTTGTACCCGCAATCTGAAAGCTCACAACACGACTTCCAGGGGGTCCCCAGCTAAATGACAATTTTAATCCAAATTTACCCTTACCCTAACAACCACACTTTTTCATTGCATAATAATAATAATGATAATACTCTTATTAGAGTGTCAAAACACTGCCATTTACTACTTTTATATAGAAATTAAATTAATATTATGCAGAATTTAGTACAGCCTTTAAGCCCGGCCCTCCATAATATTTTCTGTATCTCATTTGGCCCCTTATGAAAAAATAATTGCCCACCCCTGATTTAGCTGCTTATGAGCTTATTATCTATTATTATTATTAGCCTATTAAACCAGTGCATGAAAACATGCACTGGTTTAGTAATTTTTCTGTAACTAGGAGTAAGGATTTATTTACACAGGCTGGTTGTGTCTCATTTATGGATACGTCAAGAATAATTCCAGATCATTCATGTCTCACCTGCGTTATGGCTCTCCCCATAGGATCCCCCCTCTCTCAGTCATTAGCCCAGAGTAAAGAGGACAAGGTCTCTTTTACAACTTTTGATCTGTCCACTATCCCTGACCACTTCCTGGCTAGTGAATTTTGTCAAATCGCATTGAGGAGCTGTATAGATCAGTTAGAGGCTTCTGCAGCTAATCAGCTGACGGTGGACTCTGTGTATAAGCAATTCTGTGACATTGTGAAACATGAGAAGTATATACAGCTGCCCCATAGGAACATTGTTATCAAAAAGGGTTGCTCAAACAAGAAGAGGCGAACAAAAAAGGCCTGATGGACAGAGGAGCATACTCTACTATGGAACTCTTTGTGTGCTGGGGAGAAACACTGGGCATCCTGCCCCCCAGGCCCTGCCAAGGTCAAGGCTAGGGCTATATTGAAGGACCCATATGCCATCTCCTCATTCACTTTCTCCCCTATGTTTAGCCACCCACCCTGTCATCATGTTAGTTCCCTGTTCAGACTCTCGGCCCAAATACTGTATGATTTCTGATTTATGCAGTCTGAACAAAGCTAATGTTGAGGCATTAATGTCTTTTTGTTTGTTTTAATCATTTCCACAGACAAATGTGAAAATAGCAGATCTACAAGCTCACAACACCTCTGAGGAGTTGTGAGCTTACCACTGGAATATGCAGATATGGATTGTCAAGTGCTGAGGCCCATATAGCTGCATCAAATACACAAACTGCTATGGCCTACTGCAGTGGTTCCCAAACATTTTAGCCAGTGATCCAAAAGAGACATTTGACCACGACCCAAACTAATGAAAACAGCAGATCTACAAGCTCACAACGCGTCACTTCACGCCGCTTCGCGCCGCGTTTTGAGGTTGATGATGGAGGTGGCTACCATGTAATGTAACTTAACGTTATCTGGAACAGATTCAGTAAGCTTAACCATAGACTTACTGAGAACATACATAAGGTACTGTAAGTATTGTTAGTGTTCAATTGAAGCATCAATTTCTAAAGTGGTTTTGTAAAATAAGTAAATGTAAAGTAGACATTTGCTTAATTACTCTAGGTCTGGTAGCTTTATATAACATCAAAACCTTCCCTACATAGCTTGTAGTTATTTTATGTATATTGTCCTTACAAACCACCACAGTACCTATTATACATGGGCGGTCCCTATTATACATGGGCGGAGCTCATTAGCAGTGTCCTCATAATGTAGGATTCTATATCTTCTATTCTGTTGTGATTATCCAACATCTGAAGTGAGATGTATGTTCTGTGGCCCTAGCTGGATTTTTTGGTACCACCCACTTGGCTGTAGAGCCAATGGAAAGTGGTGTCCCTACAATGTAGTGAAAAACCCAGTGTCCTCACAAACCAGGAGAAACGGGTATGTGTGTGTGTGTGTGTGTGTGTGTGTGTGTGTGTGTGTGTGTGTGTGTGTGTGTGTGTGTGTGTGTGTGTGTGTGTGTGTGTGTGTGTGTGTGTGTGCGTGTGTGCGCGCGTGCGTGCGTGCGTGCAGCTCGTGTACATTAATATGCCCACTTATGCTTAGTTTGAAACGCCTGGTGTGGCCCAGCTGTAACATAGGAGGGCCAAGGCCGTGGTTCTGAACACCTCACTGCACACAGATCTACCCCTCGTCTCTCTCAACGGTATAACAGAGATAAACACAGCACAGGGGCAGATTTAACATTTCCCAATTGGGGGGGCAGGAGAAAATGCTATGGGTGCGGCTTCATCGCCCGTGTCGCTTCACGCCACGGGCGATGAAGCCGCACCCCATTTTCAGTTAAAAGACTTTTATTAGGCAAGTAAAGCATCAATAATAACATCCAGTTGTTGTTGAAGTTGCAACAGACACGCAGCATGCATGAAGCTAAAGGTCTGACTCAGAGAGTTTTCTGTTTTCAATGATGAAATGCTGTTGGTTTAGTGGTGACACAGCTGTAGTTAGTTAGTAGCAGTAGTAGTGTTTCAAATCATTTAAGCACTTTAATTTGAAATATCTTGGGTTGTTTGCCATCATGCCATCGTGTTTGGTGGGGCAGACTGGGCATTTAGGGGGGCATTGCCCGCCCCCCCCTTATGCCCATGCCTAGATCCGCCCGTGACACAGCATAGCTGCAGGCTGTATAGACAGACAACAACGTCAAAGATCAAAGGGAGAGTAAAGTAAAGCAAAAAGCAGGAGCAGGCAAACATAATGTTGTGCGTCAGATAATTACAGAGCCGCCGATGTTCTGTTCTCGTTTGAACTACTCCGTTAGAAATTCAACACCAACCTTCCCACCGTTCGACCAGCATTAGACTTTTAAACTCTTAGATGCTTTGTTGGATTCCTCTCTCTAGATCAGTGGACTTCAAACATCTTCTCATCAAGACCCCTTTTATTCATTTGCCATTTGAGCCCATGATGGGACCTTCCATTTGATTGCCTTTTTGGCCTAATGTTTTGTTATCGTTGAGTTGGATACAGCACATTTCTAGCCTGGCTTCCCCACATTCATTACAAGCAAGCTTGTATGAGTCTGGGCCGGTTGCGGGAAGGGTTCTGATTCGCTAGCGATGGGATTTGACTTTCCAGGCACGGGGAAGACTCTGGTCTCAGGTTAGCACATTTCCATGGTGGTTGTATTATGGAAGGTGTGTGTGTGTGTGTGTGTGTGTGTGTGTGTGTGTGTGTGCGTGTGCGTGTGCGTGCGTGCGTGCGGCGGGGGAGGGTAAACAAAACACAAAAAGCGTAAACACTTTTAGTAAAAAAAAAATGAAAAAAATGTAAAAATGACCCCATTTGGTTTCATTTTTACGCTCTCAAGAGTTACATTTGGTTAACTTTTCATCTGGTTAACCAACTTAGCTGGAGACCACCTGGAACCCTCTCAAGGACCACTGGTGGTCCCCGGACCACCTGTTGAAAACCCCTGATAGTAAGAGATTGTCCACCCCTAAATATAATAGAATTTTATTGTTTTATTTTTTCTGCACTATTGTTCTGTCATCACCATCCATCATTACTCTGGGAGACTGAATAACGATTTGTCTCATGAGAGAGGAATCCAAGCATAAGCAGATGGTTGTGGTATTATTCCGTGTTTGCTGTGCTGAACACGCTGAAATCCAAATCATCCTTCCTTGGACGTGCGACGCTGTGTTGCAGTAGATTGTTTAGCAGAGATTAGTGCTCTGTCTGCCCACACTAGTTCAAAGTGATCGACGAGAAGCTGGGAGATGCAGTCAGGAATGCAGGG
Source organism: Benthosema pterotum (assembly GCA_039105355.1). NCBI lineage: Eukaryota > Metazoa > Chordata > Actinopteri > Myctophiformes > Myctophidae > Benthosema > Benthosema pterotum. The sequence goes on from CM076968.1 coordinate 51,151,882, forward strand.
GGAAATAGCAATTATGTTAATAGACAAAAGGAGCTAGAGATAGTATAGAAGCAGCAATTAAGCTTTCAGCGGATCTTATTCTCACTGTGGTTGTCACTCACCCACTCACTCACTCACTCACTCAGTTCACTCACTCACTCACTCACTCACTCACTCACTCACTCACTCACTCACTCACTCACTCACTCACCCACTCACCCACTCACTCACTCACTCACTCACTCACTCACTCACTCACTCACTCACTCACTCACTCACTCACTCACTCACTCACTCACTCAATGCAGTTCAATTCAATGGGCTCTATTGGCATGAGAAAACATACTGTATGTTTACAATAATACAGCGGTGCAATAATACGAATACAATGCAATGCATACAATACATCATCAATACATCATTGCCAAAGCAACAAAGCAATACAATAGAACGGTAATACTAATACAACAATGATCTACATTTCGGGCTCAGGGTCATCACTTCACATGATCAGGGTCGGATTGACCATACAGGGGGGTCTCCCGGTGGGCCACGACCCGTAGGGGGCCGGTGGTATGATTAAGAGCACTGGTATTCAAACTATTTGATCCCAGGGCCCACTATTCACTCAGAATTTTGAGCCACGGACCACCGTTTGATGACATTTTAGCCCCAACAGACCCCAAAACTAAAGATTTATTTTGCTTTTTGGTCCACAATTCCAGGCTGGATTTGGGAAACAAAACAGTCAACTATACAGATCAAAATGAGCATTAATCTACTACATTTTCTAACTAGACTTGCACCAATTTAGATGAATATTTTAACTCTTGAGAGTGTTAACATGAAACCAAATGGACCCGCAAGGGTCCATTTGGTTTCATGTTCACACTCTCAAAGAGTTACATCTGGTTAAACAACTATACCAGGTAGAAGAGGTCCATCACTCACTGGTTGTGGTGGGCCGGTCTAGGCCAAATCACGCTAAAAATGTCCGGGGCCGATTTTTTCGCCCAGTCCACCACTGGTAGCCAGACTGTTAGGAAGTAGTATCAAGATTTCCTGATACTGTATTTCCCGATTTCTGTATCAGGAAAAGGTTTCAGTATCGGCCATCATTTGTTTATATATTGTATTCTGGTATCTGTATTTGGTATCGGTATTGGCTAAGACAGAAATTTGCGGTATCGGGACCGGATCGAAAATGGAAAAAAGTGGATTGGGACATCCCTAATTTGGAATCCGGACTAATCTATAAGCCGACTCAAAACAAAACAAACAATCAAACAAAGTTGCTTAGAGAGAGTTACAGTACGTGTTCAGGCACATTATTTCTGTCACCTTGCTGGGATTATGCAAAACCCGAAACAAACTGATTACAAGGCAGACATCCAAACGCCTGCCTCCGTTTGTTTTCGTCTGTGTTAATTACAGAGTGTACTGAACGCGTGTTGGTGTTCAAAGCATTGTTACACTTAAGCTATTGGGAAATATCAGATCTACAAGCTCACAGCGCGCCACCGAGTGGCGCGCTGTGAGCTTGTAGCTCTGATATTTTTGAAAGATTGTGAAAATGTGATGCAAATCTTTGAATATATTCTTTCGGAAGCAAATATTTTGAACTAAAATCATTGCTTCTCAGGGATCCCTAGAACAAGACATTTTCAGATGGGGGTCCGCAGCCAAATATAGATAATTCTGGTGGTCCTTGGCATGGAATATGTTGAGCATTGAGATTTTTCATGAAAAAACTAGAATCTGTCAGAAACTAGCATCAGAAACAGAAACTAGAAACTGGTCAGAAACTAGAATCTAGTGTCAGAAACTACAATAATCAGGTGTCAAATAGAATATATTCTTAGATTTGCGCATCATTTTTACAATAAAAAAATATATCAGATCTGCAAGCTCATATCTCGCCACTCGGTGGCGCGATATGAGCTTGCAGATCTGATTTTTTTAAATAGCTAAAGTGTAACATAATGCGTTGAACACCAAAACGTGTTCAGTAAAGAAAGCGTTAATTACAGTGTGCGGTGTTGTTTGGACATATAGGCTGCTGTTATTCCACTCACGTCTTCCAATCAAAGACTGGCAGCGTGCCAGCTGGGGTCGTCTGCTGACATTCGCTTGGCGATCGATGGTGGCAGCAGCAGGCTGCCTACAAAAAGTTGCTTTGCTCTTAGTCTTAAAAGCTAAAAATAAAGTGCTTAGTTATTGGTGTTAACACCAATAACTAAGCACACCAATACCTGAAAAAAGTGGCCAGAAATAGCGTTTTCTTAAAGGTAGGGTAAGTGATTTGAAATTCATGGTGTAGTACCAGCCTGGTGCACTAGGGGCGCCCAAGAGTAGCTACACTATGTGAACCTGCTGCTCGATCCTGATTGGAGGAGAATTCACCCTCCACCTTGGGAACTTCTATTAGCTCCTCTGCTAACGTGGAGGAGGGGGAAACTCCATATATGGTCTGCACACCTTATAATAGAGCATTTTAACAGAAAAAAATGTTTTGGGGGTGATATCTGACAAAAGTGAAATCACTTCCCCTACCTTTAAGTTCATATTTGAGATGATAGAATGATGATAGACGATGATGGTCATGGAAGGAGAACCTTCTGAAAACTTCACGGGCAAAGATAAACAAGAAAAAATAAATAAGGTCCGCACACTGGACTGAAGCTCCAAGTTAAAGGTGTTTATTTCACCATAAGCGTGACGGCGCTTCATCAGAAGAAGATGATGAAGAGCCGTGAGGCTCGAAACGTCATCATGCTTATGGTGAAATAAACACTTTACTTGGAGCTTCAGTCCAGTGTGCGGACCTTATTTATTTTTTCTAGTCTTTCTAGTCTTTCTAGTCTTTCGGCCCAGGACCTGGCATTTAGTTCTTTTGGATGTGCGTGCCCTTTTGTTTGCTCCAAAGATAGACAGACAGACAAACAGAGAGACCGATGTTGAGGTGAGAGTTGTTTATTTCAATTACATTGTGATGCGTCACCACAACCAGGCGGAGATCTAACCCCTAGTCTCTTGATAATCCACTGGTGCCTGAAGAATCATTTAGACATCTTAAGCATGCCTGAGATGCATCAAAATATTATTGAAATACTGTTAACACTGGGCTGCTGATGGGGCACCATGGTGGTACCACTGCCCTGGAATGGTAACGCTTTTCCCACTTCATTTTAAAGGTGTCAATGGCAGATTAACGAGGGTTATAAAGGTATGTTTTTGTCTATTAGGAACCGCTAACCAAGTAGTAGGACAATCTCCTGGTGACAGCATGTATCTTTCTGGTCCCACATTCCTGCGGTTACCATTTCATTGTCATGGTGGCACCACCACTGACACTCTCAAGTGCTTTCCACTGTAGGCAGACAGACAAACAGAGAGACAGGCGGACGTGCGGGAAGACAAACGTGCGGTCCTGTTTGTGTGCAGTCGGCAGAGTACAGGTTTAAGGCTGATTTCTACAGCATCCTAATTACTGCATTCCTATAGGTGCATGTTGTGCTGTGCCATAGGCTGCTGTTTATCCAATTCTCTCGTCTCCTTTCCATCTCCTCTTCCGATGTCCTTCCTTCCCTCTCATTTAATGGTTGGCTCTTGCAGTGTATGCCTAGAACACACCTGGGCATTATGCGGCCCAGGGGCCAAATGCTGTCCTTTGGCTGACTCTTACCGGCCTGTGAAAGGGTTTTAAACCGGGGGTCGTACGGGGACCACCAGTGGTCCTTGAGGGAGTTCCAGTTAAATATGGAAAGTTGGTTAACCAGATGTAACTCTTTGAGAGCGGGAAAAAAAAATATATATATATATATTTTTTTAACGCTCTCAAGAGTTAAAATATTCATCATCTGAATTAGCCGAAGTCTACACAACTTGAGAATGTAGAAGATTAACGGTCATTTTGATCTGTATGTTTGACTGTTTTGTTTTCCCCAAATCCAGCCTGGAATTGTGTACAAAAGCAGAAGAAATCTTGGGGTCTTGGGGGGTAAATTTGTGATCAAATGGTGGTCCTTTGTGGCTCAAATTCTGAATAAATAGGTGTCAAAATGGTTGGTCTTACTCTTACATTTATTTTGAGATTAAAGTAATATTACGTAGACTTTATTTCAGCCTTTACTCTTGGCCCTCCACAATATTTCATGTATCTCATTTGGCCCATTGGGAAAAATAATTGCCCACCGCTGGCCTAGAATATGAAAAGAAATATATATTTGCAATCCAAGCAACTCAGGGGACAGTAGATTTGAGGAGGCGTGACTCCTTTAATTGCCTGGGGTACGCTGGCCGCTGGACCGGCTGTGACCTGTAAAGGTTCGAAAGCTCCTCTCCTCTATAAAGTACGAGGATGATTCATTATGACTCTAGCGGTAGTCGAGTGTGCAAAATCTGCAGTCCACGGGTGCCCCCACCCCGTGTCCCTGGATAAGCCGGAGAAAGTCTTTTAATTGGCTGTCTGCGTAAGCACCGTCGTAACCTCGACTGTCCAAGAATATCCGGAGCTGAGCTGAGCGCTCCAGGGGTCGCGGATGAAAGTCTGGGAAGACTGGGCAGTTCGCTTGCACTCAAACGGGTTTAACAGCCTATTTCAAAGATAGCGGGGCTAAAACCAACGCCATGACATTTCCAAAAACGCGTTGCTTTCTGGTCATTGCGTATCTGAAACTGCCATCAGCACGAATTAATCAGGCCCAACAGGGCACAACTCCGGAGTGGACAGTCCTAATATCTGACCTGAAAGAACTACTGACCCAGTGATGTAGTTTAAATCGTGGTGGATTATATTGTAAAGCAGGGGTTTTCAACCGGCGATCCGGGGACGACCAGTGGTCCTTGAGAGGGTTCCAGGTGGTCCCCAGGCTAAATGATGGAAAGTTGCTTAACCAGATGTAACTCTTGAGAATGTAAAAATTGCGGTTATGTTTTTATGATTAGGTTTAATAGTGACCGGGGAAGAAAAGTCGTGGCCGTTGGCCCAACGATTTTTTTACACTCAAGAGTTAAAATATTCATCATCTGAATTAGCACCACTTAAGTAAGAAGTTTACACTGTTTTGCTGGCAAAATACATTCTTTAATTTTAGGTCTGTGGGGTGAAAATGGTCATCACCCCAAAGACCTGAAAAATAGTCATCAAATGGTGGTCCGTGGCTCAAATGCTGAATAAATAGTGGTCCCTGGTGTGAAAAGGGTTGAAATCCCCTGTTGTAAAGGATTCAGTTTATTTATTTATTTATTTATTTATTTATTTATTTATTTTTAGCAGACGGGCCCATTGGTTGCGACTGATTTATGTTATTTTCCAACTGCCGCAAAATCATTTTGCGACCACGACCACTGACCGTTGTGCTAACAGTCGACTGTTGGGGTTAAGGTTAGGTTTAGGCATAGGTTTTACTGCGGTTATGTTTTTAAGGTTAGGTATAATAGTGACCGGTGAAGAAAAGTCGTGGCCGTTGGCCCAACGATCTCGGTTGTTGCAACGGTTGATCATTCTTCACCGGGCGCAACTGATTCATTCCACTAGCGAAATAATTTTCCGACTGCAACTGTTGGTCCGACCGCTATAAAACGACCATGATTCTTGTTCTTTTAAGTGTTTGTTTATTCAAAAATTTAAATAAAAATTGGAAGAGAAAAAAAAAGATAGCTGGACTACAAGCCTGAACCCTTTATATTGGCCAGACCAGGGAGAGGCCAAAGCAATGACAAAACCAATGTCCATTTTAATGTTTTTCATCACGTAGTCTCGCTATCTTTCTGCAGGCGTTTGCATTAATG
>CM076968.1:51158153-51680162 GCA_039105355.1 Benthosema pterotum
ACACGAAAACACCAAAACGTGTTGAGTACACAAAGGGCCTAAGGCCCACCTCAGGGCCCACAATAGAAATAGAATGGAGGAAGTGGAGAGAAAAGTGTAGAAATATGATTCGCCGCAGCGCTCTAAAAATAGCCCTGTGTGTGCAGGTGTGAGACATTATCAGCCAGCAGGTACCAAGTTAAGTGTCATCTAACATTACCTGTGTGACGGATGGTGCATTATCTGTGTCTACAACAGTGGTGATCTCAACCAGGTGGTCCCCAGCCAAATGATGAGTCGGTATATATAACTAAATAGATCTTTTGAGAGTGTAAAATGAAACCCAAGTCAAGTGGACCTGTGAGGGGTTTTCATAATGTCTTAAATGACCTCATTCTTCTAAAGACCATCATCCTCTTTTGAAAAGATCATCCTTGATGATCTTTCTGATGGGAATTTCAGTTAAAGGACCACTTCACTACTTTTCAAACTATCTTCATATAATAGGTCCTCACTAAATGTACATCATGAAATACTAGGGCTGTTGAATGATTGAAACATTTAATCTAATCACAGCTTCAAAAATGAATCATGATTAATCACCATGTGAACTATGTCCAAAATATGCCCTAATGCCCCCCATGCTGGGGGCAGATCCCTCCAGCTATACTTTACAGCTGTATGTCTCCATAAAACCATATTTTCAATGAGACAGCGCTCAGTGGATTGAGTCAGTGTGCACATGAGTTAATTTTAAAAATTAAAAAGAAAAAAAAAAATCAGATTAATCAATCTATTTTCAACAGAATTATGAAATACCACTATTTTCTTATCATTCGTTCAGTGACATTGATCCAAGCAAATACAAACTAACTACAGGCATTGTAGTCCTGAAAGTCGCAATGTAAAAATAGAAGCCATTGATCTCTCCCACTAATAAAATCTAAATATCTTTTATAAAATATAAAAATGTCACTGGAAGACAGAACTGCCCACAGCCCTCCTGTGGGACACAGACTGAGTAGGAAAAAAGTGGTATTTTATCATCTTCAACCTTTTTGACACCAGGGACCACCATTTATTCAGCATTTGAGCCACGGCCCACCATTTGATTACATTTTCACACCAAAGACCTAAAATTAAAGAATTCTTTTGGTTTTGTCCACAATTCCAGGCTGCATTTTGCCAACAAAACAGTGTAAACTTCTTAATTAAGTGGTGCTAATTCAGATGATGAATATTTTCATTCTTGAGAGTGTAAAAATGAAACCAAATGGACCCGCAAGGGTCCATTTGGTTTCATTTTTACACTCTCAAGAGTTACATCTGGTTAACCAACTTGCCATCATTTCGCCTGGGGACCACTTGGAACCTGTTGAAAACCCCTGATCTATAATATGGAGGACCTATTATATGAAGATACGTCGAAAAGAGGTGAAGTGGTCCTTTAACCGTTGATCTCTATCATCCATCAGGTGCATTGTAAGAGGAAACGTCATCTGCTTCTTTCCGGTTCAGCTCACATTTCATTATCTCAGGTCAAAGATTAGGATCCTTTTTAAACCCAGAATAGTAAAAAGGTTGTACTTTTCCCACCGGCAGATTTTATTCCAATGACATCATCCCTCCTGCCTCCAACAGACACTGTAGAAGACTGATCACATGACGTCAGTGCTATACACCCAATGTATACGCTGTATGGAGGTACTATCATGTTGGAAAAACATGATCTTGTCCCTTTAAAGGGGAATTACACCCATTTTCATTGTTTTCCTGAGAGTATACACTACAAATGGAACGAAATGGTTCAATTTGTACACTCCCAGAAAAAAAGGGCTAAAGAAAATTCATTAACATGGTGAAACACAACATGATGATGTCATAAACCAGGGGTTTTCAACAGGTGGTCCAGGGACCGCCAGTGGTCCTTGAGAGGGTTCCAGGTGGTCCCCAGGCTAAATGATGGAAAGTTGCTTAACCAGATGTAACTCTTGAGAATGTAAAAATGAAACCAAATGGACCCTTGCGGGTCCATTTGGTTTCATTTTCACACTCTCAAGCGTTAAAATATTCATCTGAATTAGCACTATTTAATTAAAAAGTCTACAGTGTTTTGTTTGCAACATCCAGCCTGGAATTGTGAACAAAACCAAAATAATTCTTTAGTTTTAGGTCTTTGGGGCTAAAATGTCGTCAAATGGTGCTCCGTGGCTCAAATGCTGAATAAATGGTGGTCCCTGGTGTCAAAAAGGTTGAAAACCCCTGTCATAAACCACTGAGCACAGATCTAAAAATGCCTAAAAAGGTGCAAAAGTTTTTTAGAGGTTCTAATCTTAGATTAGACGTTGATTAGACACTTGTGCTCAGTGGGAAAGTTATGTTTCACCATGTTAAATATTTAAATATTGTTTTTCTTTTGGCTAATCCTCCGTATTACAGAGTGTGGTGACCATATAAGGAGTTCCTCCCTGTCCCCAGTGAGCTCCTGGGGTCAATAAAACCTAGTTTCAGTTTGGGGCTCTGGGAGAAAAGCCTATCGTCCAATCAGGATGAGAGGAGACCTTCCTCTAATTGTTTTGTTGACAATTCCAGGCTGGATTCTGCAAACAAAACAGTGTAGACTTCTTAATTAAGTGGTGCTAATTCAGATTATGACTATTTTAAAGTACTGTATGTAACTCTTGAGAGTGTGAAAATGAAACCAAATGGACCCGCAAGGGTCCATTTGGTTTCATTTTTACATTCTCAAGAGTTACATCTGGTTAACCAACTTTCCATCATTTAGCCTGGGGACCACCTGGAACCCTCTCAAGGACCACTGGTGGTCCCCGGACCACCTGAGTGAGCCTTGGTGTATATGCTGTTGGCCGGTTGCACTTCCTCTCATTGTAGGAGAGTAGAGTGTGTGCATTTGCACATATTGCTACTGGAGGGTTTCCCAAAATCACCTACTATAACTTTAATCTTCTTCAGACCTCCATTTCTAGGAAACACAGAATGTGGGGAACTTTTTATCATGTCCAAACAACATCTCTAAGGTATATTAATGACATAGTAAAATGTTGAAAATGGGTGGAATTTCCCTTTAAGACCACCCAGGTCGCTCCCTAAGGGGGAACCTGTGCAACGTTTTGTGCAAGAAGCATGATCTTCAGATGAAGCAAGCGGTTTGGGGTACTAATTCTCTACAGCCATTTGGGGACATTTTGTGTTTTGGAGCAAAAGCAAGTAGCCTATGCTAACTTCTACGACACAAAGGCATAAATCTGAGCTGTGCTCTCGTTATGTGAAACGAGACTTTTAGTTAATTGCCTAAAAATCCCTGGTCCAACCACAGCTCAGCCATCAATCACGGCTCAGGGCTGAGGTTTTTGAGGGGGAGCAGTTTGTGATATTCCTGTAAACAGCTTCTAAGCTTGTGTACACACTGAGCGCTCTGCAATGTAAGCCAGATGAACAATAACCTTTTCAACACACACGCGCGCACGCACGCGCACGCACGCGCACGCACACACACACGCACGCATGCACGCACGCATGCACACTTATGTTTAACAATGGAAAAAGAACAGTGCTATCCTTTGGGAGTTTTGGGACATTAGATTCCCTTCATTACTGTAAATACCTTCCTTTGTCTTTTGCAGTGATGTGCAAGTTACTGGAAAAAAATGTAGTAAGTTACACTACACTAAGTAGCTAAACTACACCACAATCTATCCCCAGAACATTGTAGCAAGCTACTTTTGTCGTGTAACTTGTAGTGCAGCTTGCTACATCAACACTATACATACAGTATGTATCTCAACTTTCTAAACATAATATTAAGTTGTTTGTTTTGTCTTGCCTTTTTCCTTATTTTTATCCATTGGTTTTTAAAGCACTTTGAGCTGCATTTTGTCATGGAAGGTGGTACAAAAGATGTATTAATTAACTATTTATTAAGCAATAAATCGAGTAGTAGTTCGAGTCTGCCAGTGTAAACGCATGCAGCATCATTTTAGGGGTTTGGGGAAAGGATGGAAGGAGCTAACATTATGACTAAATCTAATCCTACCCATTGGAAATGGGTGGAATTCGTGGAAATGTAGAAAGCTTCACTACTTGTTACTCTTGAAAAAAATGTAGCTAAAATACACGTAAATGTAGTTAAGCTATGTAGCTTAGCTACTTGTAAGAAGTTACCGCCCATCACTGTTTTTGCCTCATTCTTCAAGTTCCATTTTATATCCATTTCTCCTAAATTAGTCTGAGAAACTAAGCTCAAATTGTTGTCCTCTGTGGCTAAAATGCAGAATAAATAGTGGGCCCTGGTATGAAAATGGTTGAAAACCCACTGCTCTACCGCATTCTAGTGGATATTGGTTGGGCCCAGGGTCGGATTGACCATTGGGCGTACAGGGAGGTCTCCCGGTGGGCCACGACCCGTAGGGGGCCGGTGGTATCACGGTATGATTAAAAGCAGTTGGTTTTCAACCTTTTTGATCCCAGGGCCCACTATTCATTCAAACTTTTGAGCCAGGGACGACCATTTGATGATATTTTGGCGACATTTATGTTGGTTAACAGTCAAACATACAGATTAAAATGAGCATTAATCTTCTCCATTTTCCAACTTGGGCCAATATAGATGAATATTTTAACTCTTGAGAGTGTTAACATGAAACCAAATGGACCCGCAAGGGTCCATTTGGTTTCATGTTTACGCTCTCAAAGAGTTACATCTGGTTAACCAACTATCCCAGGTAGAACAGGTCCATCACGCACTGGTTGTGGTTGGGCCGGTTAGGCCAAATCACGATTATAAAAATGTCCGGGCCGATTTTTTTTTGCCCAACCACTGCTGGTGCATTTGGGATTTTGGTGCCACTGGTGCATTTGGGATTTTGGCAGCACTGGGGCCTGAATGTGAGTGGAACATCCTGTCAGACTGCCCATCCACTCATCAGACAGTCATGCAGCACACGGAGCCTGGATGATTATTGGAGTAATAGTCCGTTTGACTCACCCACTTAAGCGCTATAAATCCATTTCCCTGACTGTATGTAAGTCACACACACCCTCTGTTCAAACAGACGTCAACCCAGAGTGACCTCCGCTTTCAATCTGTCACCCAGTGTGTCCAATTAGAGCGCAGAGAATCCTGTTCATTCATTCTTTCATTCATTCATTACTCACTGACAGATTTCCTTCCATTTCTATAAGCAAGAGAGCAGTTGAAAAGCTCAGACTAGAAGACGGATTTAAAAACCCACAAGGACCCTAGATCGTTTTATATTCCCTGAAAAGGAGATCAACCTCCGCAAATCCTCTTCACATCCCTCCCAGGGACCCCCCCGGGGCCAGGCTCTGACCTGGGGGACCACCCCGCTGTGGTGAAGACCCAGAGACACCAGAGCTAAAACAAATATATGCTGTATATGGAGAGAAATAAACAGAGTTCGTCTCCAGGTCTGCAGGTACATTATGAATGAAAATAAGGTGTATGTTACTATGGCTGCTGCTGGGGGGAAAACCACCTAACTCAATTTATCACATTTTACTGTCTCTGCCTTGGTTGGAAAAATATAGAGCCGAGCAGTCCCACCCCCTTTCATGACCTCGCCCGCGGCCCAGAAGTGAAATCACCACTCATTTTCCACCTAGACTTTTCCAAAATGATTAATGTAAAGTCGATTATGCTGCAGACAAAGACAAACTCGGGTCGTGACAAGACTTGTCATGACAACAAACACAATGTTTTGGACCGATCAAATAGTTAGTAAGAAGAAGAAAGGCAGGATACAACAGGTTCTAGGGTATAGTTTCTGGCGCTATAGATTCTAGTTTCTGATGCTAGGTTCTGGTATCTGACACAAGATTCTGGTCTCTGACACTAGATTCTAGTTTCTGATACTACGTTGTAGATTCTAATCTCTGACACTAGATTCTGATGCTAGGTTCTAGTTTCTGATGCAAGATTCTAGTTTCTGACGCTAGATATAGTTTATGACGCTAGATTCTAGTTTCTGATGCAAGATCATGGCCGCGGGAAGATATTGACAGTTGAGGGTGCTGGACGTTCACTATGGGGTGCTGCAAGATGCGCACACACGCAAAATGTGTGTGAATGCGCATTGTGCATGCACATTTTCATGCATTTTACACATGGAAAGTGGCTTTTACCTTCCCTCTCCACAGCATGAGCTAACTGACACAGGTACCTTAGCCTCTGATACAACGATTGATGAATGTGTATAAGGCCTATTAACAGGAATCTGTTTTGATTAAAATAACAAGTATTTTCCTCCTCCTGTCCAAGGGGGGCTGTGTCTGAAAAAGGGGTGCTCCAGCCCCCCAGCACCCCTACTTCCCTCATCCCTGTGCAAGAATTCTAGTTTCTGATGCAAGATTCTAGTTTCTGATACTAGGATGCTATGAATAGAGGATGAAAAGGAGACAGTTTAAGTATCTCAGGGTCTCAGAGTCCACGAGTGAGGGGAGGATGGATAAGGAGATCAGCCGGAGAATCGGAGCAGCAGGGGCGGTATTACAGTCACTATTCCGCACTGTTGTGACGAAAAGAGAGCTGAACCAAAAGCTCTCTATCTACAATGTCTCTGTCCTCACCTATGGTCAAGAGGTGATCATGACCCAAAGAACAAGGTCGCGAATACAAGCGGCTGAAATGAAAGTTTTCTCTGAGGGGTGGCTGGCACCTCCCTTAGAGATAGCCGCTGCTCCTTTGCCTGGAAAGGAGCAGACTCAGGTGGTTCGGGCATCTACTCAGGACGCCTCTCGAGCATCTCCAGAGGTCCTCGAGCCACGTCCCACTGGGAGGAGACCCCCGGGGCCGACCAAAGGACCAGATGGAGGGATTACATCTCTCCTTGGATGGTCTCTGGATACCCTAAGAGAAGTCACTACTGTTCTGTACTACTGTACTGTCACTACTGCTCTGGTCAGAGAAGTCTGGAGCTGTCTGGTGGAGCTGTTGCCCCTATGACCCGAATACGGATAAAGGTTTGAAATGCTGGAGATCAAGGTTTCAAGGACAGCAATATCCTTCTACGAATGTGTCAAATCCTTGTGTGCGTGCGCATGTGCCTTTCCATCGAACATATGCATTCTAGATGCCCAGAGGGAGGGTGCAGTTTCGATGGTCAGTCGTCGGAACACGCTAAGCTCTATGCAAATTTTACCCCGGTTTTGTTGGCAGTTAATGGTGGCCAATTAAGTCATAAAAGGATAAAAGGCTGCGCTGCCCGTTCAAGGCTGAGACATCACTGAACACCTCTGTGTTTTTAACCCAGCTATGTGGGTGTGAAAGCATCGTGACTCATCCCAGCAGGGCTTCCAGGCAGCGGCTCTCTCGCTCAGTGAACTTGAAAATGAAAGGGTGAGAGAGGCTTTTTCTGTAGCATCAAACAAGAGGAAGGTCAGTGCGGGTTTGAGGAGTTAAGTGGACCTATGCCAGATTATTGTATGTGGGCCCCCACGCACTGTTAAACTGGCATGACTCACTTTTGGTGTTTTAAGCAACAGCTAATAGCGTTATTAAATATTGAGGAACACTGATGTAGAAAGCTGAGGTTTTATTCAGAAAAACTGCCTGGATTTAGAAGACATTTTGTAGAATCAGTTTTCAGGTCCAAATGAAAGTGAAAATGAAGGTGGGGACCACCTGTATAGCCTGTACATGGTATATGAGGATACATAATAAATAAAATAAATCTCCTCCCTGTGATGTGGGCCCCTCACTGGTTGTGTCCCTAAGTGACAGCTTATATTGCTTCTCCCTAGAACCAGCCCTGGGGAAGGTAACCAAGCATGGACTACACATGGTCACTCGGCAGTGGACAAAGACATCACTCACGGTCTGTCTTTGTTAAAAAATGCATGTCTGTGTGTGTGTGCATGTCTGTGTCTCTCTCACTCAGACACCTGCAATAGTCACAGGGAACAGGCGAGTGAGGCCAGTGGTCCTCACGCTAAATGATGGAAAGTTGGTTAACCAAATGTAACTCTTTGAGAGCGTAAAAATGAAAATGAGAGCGTGAAAATGAAAATGAAGGTTGAAAACCACTGGTCTGGTACCTAATAATAAAAGATACAAGGACAGGCTGGTACAGAGATCATGAGTGGGCATGACAGGGACACAGACAAACAGTTACAACAGATGACATTACATGACAAGATGGGGCATGCACTTCCAGCTTGCATCAATCCCAAACTGCATCGTTCCCAAAGTAGGCCGCTGTGCCCAAACAGGTGGAGTTACATAACCAGCAGAAGCTGTGTCACTTTGCAGCGTTGCCGCGGCCAGTGCCGCCCAGTGCCCATCGGTGTTCAGGTTCTGTTACCAGGCTATAGCGTGGGTGTGATCAGCCCTCCCTGCTGCCCGGTGTTTGTGTTGATGTTGCCTACTGTGTCCATATAAAGGCATGGTTTGCCTCAAAGTGCAATCACCTCATACAGGGCACAGCCTGGTATTACTCAATGCAACCGCAGGAAACTATGCCTAAACATAACCTTAAAACGGTGCCATAACCTAACCCTATTCCTAAACATAACCCCAGGAAAAGTATGCCTAACCTCGTTTTCAGTAACACCACTTTTCAACTTAATTTCATATAATCAGACCTCACTACTGTTCATGATAAGATACAAAAAACATTTTTTCCTACTCAGTCTGTATCTCTTAGGAGGGCTGTGGGCAGTTCGGACGACCGTCCACCATTGTTCATTCTTATTATCCTGAACCCCATCGATGATGTACGTGGTGGATTGTTTCTGAACTGCCCACATGCCTCTTATGAGACACAGACTGAGTAGAAAACAATCGTGGTATTTCATCATGAACATTAGTGAGGATCAATTATATGATGGAAAGGTTGAGAATGGGTGAATAGTCCTTTTAGGGCGTGCTTTCTGGTTACCCCCATTTGCACTCATAGGAGAGTTTAGGCTGTCACAGCAGAGGTTGCTGAACACATTTTGGTGGTGGTGGTGTTTCTTTATTCATTTTGGAACTTACTATAGCCAATCAGAAGGCCTAATGTGTCAATCAGGTAACTCCAACGTCCGGCCGCGTGGGAACTAAAGGTTTTGAACCCGGGGCTCCCCCAGAGTTAGCATCGAAGTGTCCTTGAGCAAGACTCTCTGAACCCCCTCATGTCTCCCAACGACGACGATGTGCAGGTTGTTTTCAACATCGACCTGTGTGTGTTTACAGCTGACGTAATGCACAACCTATCTATGTAAAGCGCTGCGGATAAAGGCGTGATGTAAAACGCACCATTTAGCTTGTGAAAAAAGCCCTTTTACAATGCCAAACGAGTGGAGATGAGAAGACACAACACATGTTGCTGCGAAACGTCATATAAGATATCGTTCTCCATCATAATAATAAGATATCGGCTTGCATGCCGGGAGATGAGGAAATTATGTCATAGGAAGGCTATACCAGCGTGTTTATGGTGATTGACTCACCATGGGTGAGGCCCAGCCTCCCTGTCCACACCTAATGCTGTACCATGACCTCAGTCACTTGATCTATTGTATCTATGGCTGTTGTAAAAGTAGAACAACTGCATCACGCCATTATGTTATGGCGCATCGCACGACACCGACCCTTTGTCATGTGGCCTGGAGAAGTGCTCTCGCTTTCCTGCCCATGCATATTGCCTGTCACGCTATATACACGTCATCATATCATGTGCATTATTGTTTAAGGTGTGACGACGTTCTTTTTGTTTTGTTTTTTGCAAAAAACGGCAGGCTTACATGCAGGAAAGGAAAGGATTTACACGGCAAGACAAAAAACCTGAAGCTTGCATGGAGTTTTGTTTAGGAAGAAAAAAAGGAATTTAAAATGAACAAATCTCGTCATGGGAAATCTGACTGTGGGAGGAGAGTGCCAAAGCAAAGCGTGCATTGTACTGTAGGAACAGGAATTGCACTTTAATGAATTACTCGATAAACCATGTACAGTTACAGTATATTATTCTATTCATAGCTGTCATTACCCTTCCACTTCAACACCTCCTTATCTGTGTTGTTTTACGCGTCTCAGTACTACTAGTGGGTGTTCACACATTTCTGGGTTTGTGGAAATGTTTACAAACCAGGATCCAGGCTATGTTTTCCTTTTTTTTCCCTTCCCCAACATTCCACTGATATTTTCCTAGCCATTTAACTGACTGTAATGTTAGCACAGTAAACAGACGGCATGCATTACCCTATCAGACTCCACATGCAAACAGAGTTAGGCTGTCCGTGTGTGAGAGGTTCTTTCATTAAGAAATGCTCCACTTGTTTCCGTGTTCCACCTTTTGTTCGTTCAGTGACTCATAGAGCCAAAGTTATTTCATAACCTTTTTTTGCTCCTGCTCCAACATGTGGCCATGCAGGGGCTGTAAACTATGTAAAGCAGGGTTTTCAATCTTTTTCATACCAGGGCCCACTATTTATTCAGTTTCATGTTTACGCTCTCAAAAGTTACATCTGGTTAACCAACTTTTCAACTTACCTGAAGACCACCTGGCACCATCTCATGTACCACTGGTGGTCCCCAGACCACTGGTTGAAAACCACTGATGAAAACTTTACTTGAGTACTGTAATTGAATAAACCATCACATTACATCTCAGAGGTGGATATTGCAGCCTACTTTTACTGTAGTTACTTTACTACTTTTACTTTTGATCATTATTACAAATCATACATTAACCTCTTAAATAGCCTGACCTCAGTCTGAATTGTCCTTTCGTTTCACTTAATTATTCACTGAAGTCTCTCTCCACTGCATTCGTTTCTAGGATGGGCGTTATCAAAGCAGCAGTCTTAACAGTGATTGGTTCATACCAACCAGTCAGAATAGTGAGCCGCCACAGGTTTGACACCGTTGAGTGACAGGGCTGTCGACCAATCAGGTCCTGTAGTTGGATTTTCAACTACTACGTTGCACTAACGGCTTTGGAGGGAGGGACACCAGTCCTTGAATTGCAGAGGAAAAAAAACAAGTAAACGAATCCACAAAACTATCATAATTTGTGTTGTTTTTGTGGGGAATATGTGGGGGATAAAACCATATATCTAGGGCTAGATATATGGTTTTATCCCACAATTTTATATGGGAAAATATGGGATTCCCTTCTCGCATACCAGCGGCACATCATGCCTCCGGCACATACTGGCGCTGGTCCACGGACCGGCGGTTGGGAAACTCTGATCTAGCCTATATAAAAACAAAAACGTGTTTCACGCGATGGTTACGTCAGATGTCCGTCCTCCAGCCCTCCCATAATCTGATTTTAATATAGCATTTCATAAAAAAAGAAACTTTATGGGGATTTTTGTGGGGATTTTCACCTTATAATGTGGCGTGTCCCAGAAGAATGGGGAAGCGGAACAGACAGGGCGTTGGTGAGAAATAAAACTAAAAGTAAAGGCAAGAGAAAGAGAAAGAACCAGGCATATTGATGGATGTAACAGACAATAAAAAACAATTCAGTAATGTAAAGCATTGGCCATTCATCAGGGGCGGATCTAGGCATGGGCATGGAGGGGGCAATGCCCCCCGAAATGCCCAGTCTGCCCCTCCAAACACGATGGCATGCAAAACAACCCAAGATATTTCAAATTAAAGTACTTTTACTAAAGTAAAATGATTTGAAACACAACTACTACTGCTACTAACTAACTATAGCTGTTTCACGACTAAACCAACAGCATTTCATCACTGAAAAAAGAAAACTCTCTGAGTCAGACCTTTAGCTTTATGCATGCTGCGTGTCTGTTGCAATTTCAACAACAACTGATGTTATTATTGATGTTTGAATGCCTAATGAAAGTCCTGTAACTAAAGAGAAAATGGTATGTCGTCGGCATCATTGCCCGTAAGCCGCACCCATACCATTTTCTCCTGCCCCCCAAATTAGAAAATATTACATCCGGGCCTGCTGGCCAGGCAGGAATTCACAGAGTGTAAAGTAAAGTCATCAACAGAACATGTTCTGAACGTGATTTACTTCCCCCTCCGACACATAACAGCTGCAATTAACGCTCAAACTGCAGCCTAGAGTAAAACTAGTCATTGTCCACATGCAGCGGATGGAACTGGGTGACATGAGAGTCTGTGGTCTGAGCTCTGCTCACGCTATCACTGTGGACCAAACATGGGCTGTTTACTGACCCCTCAGTGTGGAAACACTACGCCACATTATGTCAAACTCAAGGCCCGGGGGCCAAATCAGGCCCGTGAATGGATTATCTTTGGCCCGCGGGATGATATTGAATTAGTATTAGAACTGGCCCATGATAAGAAATGAATGCAACTAATTGTTTTTCTTCCTCAACTCAGTCTCATTTACTTTCTCAATTAACTCAGCACTTGGTGAGGATCCTAGAAGAAAAAGATTTTCCTGAAAAATAGCAGGTGTTCACGTCTCATAGCGCGCCACAGAGTGGCGCGCTATGAGGCGTGAACACCTGCTATTTTTCATTGAAACTTTTTTTATTTTTCATTGAAACAGTTTTTAATGCAGGCAGTTTCATCTTTACAATTATCTTGCCATTCAGAGACATTGTTTTTTGATGGAAAATTACTTTTTTGCTGTTTGACATCGTAAACCGGTGTTGAAACACAGTATCTCTGGCCCTCGACTTGTACCAATTTTTCTATTTTGGCCCACTCTGTATTTGGGTTTTACACTCCTGCACTACGCACACACTGTGCACACACATTTGACTCACAAATAAGTACGACCAAACCCATATATATCGGTCAGGCCCTTAAAAAGAAGTGAAAACCGTAATTAAGTGGTTCTGGAGGTTAATCTGGACAAAACATCATGGACAGCTCACATCACCCAGCGCTTGACTGGCGTCTCCCCAGCAGCAGTTAGTCCTTCAGCCAACGGAAGACATCAGAAGGACCCTCAAAAGCCCGGCCAGGCCTGACTGGAAGGACCCCCAACCATGACAGACAGACAGAGAGGCACGATGGCCTCCAAAAAGGCCCGGCGTCCAGTTCGCTCACAAGGCTCGGCTCCAGTTACATAATATTCCCGACAACACTCCCCCAGGGTAAAACCACAGCAAAACACCACACCACACCACCACCACCAACACAACATTCTAGCCTGTGTAGCGCTGCACACACTTCAACCGTTATCAAGTGATGATGCTTATTAGCCGTCCTTATCGACCAGGCATGTTGTCTGGGAGCCGACTGACACGATTGCATTGATAAGACGAAAACCCGGAAATCCTCGATCAGTGTGGCTGGTTGGCCGCCTTGTTTTAAACCCTGTGTCAGCGTGGCGACGTGCTTGAGGTTATGGTTAGGGTTAGGGTAAGAGGAGGTCAGTATATTGACCAAAATAATACCAACGATACCATGGTACTATGGAGTTCCAAGTTACGTCTGACATCATCATGTAGAATAGTGGTTTTCAACCAGTGGTCCTTGAGAGAGTTCCAGGTGGTCCCCGGGCTAAATGATGGACAGTTGGTTAACCAGATTTAACTCTTTGAGAGCGTGAACATGAAACCAAATGGACCCGGAAGAGTTAAAATATTCATCTGAATTAGCCCAGGTCTACACAGCTAGAGAATGTAGAAGATGAATATTTTGATCTGTATGTTTCCACGCGCTACGTCCAACCAGGGAAACTCCCCCCTGTCAGGTGAAAATAAGGCAGCTTGGACTCCTCATGCATGAGGTCAGTCCGCTGCCTCCCCAGGTTGGTGGAGGGTGTGTAGAGCCCAGGATCACATTAGGTAATTGGCACTGGGTGATAAAAATGTGTTACAAAATCATGGGGATATTAAAAAAAAAAAAAAAAAAAAAAAAAAAAAAAGTTATCCTCCCATGTAGGCTGGAAGTTAGATGTCTGTCTGTCTGTCTGTCTGTCTGTCTGTAATCTCACAAACCACTGGAGGAATCAGCACTGCATGAGGTTTGGATCATATTATCTGCCTGTAAAGAGTGGTTTTCAACCTTTTTTCATACCAGGGCCCACGTTTTATTCAGAATTTGAGCCACGGACCACCATTTGGCAAACAAAACAGGCAAACATACAGATCAAAATGACCCGTGTAGTGGCTGAAAATGATCCCCAATGGATCACTCATGCCGGCAGGCTAAGACTGGAGTAAAACAACTGTGTGACGCGCAACACTATACATTGACTCAATGATAAGAAAGATTCAAACAAGGAAATAAGTTATGCTTGTGTTTACTATAGATCAGTGCACCAAATATTACAATTATTCAATGGGGTAATAAATATGTGCAAAGATACAGTGAAAAATACTATTGAATCAAACAATCAAAGTGCCAAGTGCTATAAAGTGCGGTCAACAAATTATGTAGCCTCCCAGCTCACCCTGCCTCCAAGAATCCAAACCAGTCTTGGAGTGAGCTGGGAATGACCGTGCACTTGTAACCTACTGGTGGCCACCCACAGCGGTACTTCGACCAATGAACGAAGCCCGATGCGGAGCGCACCTCACCAACCCAGTGAATACATAATGTGAGCTATAGAAGGTCATTTTGGCTCCTACATTCCGGCCCCTAATTATGCCTGGGCACTAATTACAACTATCATTAATATGTAGGAGCTCGAAATATCCTTAGCAAAATACAAGAGTAGAAAATAGAAAATTCAATGCAATTAGTCAATCATAATGCATCATTATTTCTTCATCAATAGGATCTCCCTTCATCCGTATTCTCCTCTCCATCTGCAAAACAGGGAAATAAAGAGAGTGGGAGAGAGAGAGAGTTCAAAGAGCTCGAGAGCTCCAAGCGAGAAAGGATCCATAGAGCATGAGCTCTCCAAGTGAGACTTCAAGTCCCCTCTGCTTTCTGCAGCCACGTCGATCTGCGTCACCTCTCTGGACCCTGAAGCTTCAGTGGTCTGCATGCTCTCACGTAGTTTCTCTTCATCTGGCTGCGCAAGAAGCCTCCTGCTCTGAGCCAGATCCAACATCTTCCTGACCCCAAGAAGCCAACTGACCACTTCTCCCAACCAGAACCAAGGCGGGATGCAACCGGTAAACGGCACGTTTTTCTCAGCATGAACTGCCCTCACGGACACGTCTTCAGGAGAGACCTGCACAGAACGAGCGGATAGGTCTCGAGACTCCATTTCAACTTGCACCCGGTTGTTGGACGACAAGGAATCCACGCCGGCTTCACTGTCTGCCAAGCTCCTGCACACACAGAACTCTCCAGAGAGATGAGGCTTGTAGAGCCAGGCTACCCATTGCTGGGCAGCAGTTATAGGCAACGCCTCACCTCTGCATGTCTGATCTTCACTGAGATGAAGTTCCTGGTGCCGGGCTGCCCATTGCTGGACAGCACTTATCGACAAAACCTCACCCCAGCCTGGCTTAGCTCTGCGTATGCCTTGCAGATGTTTCTCAGTGCCCAGCACCACAGGTCCAATAAATCCTGTGCGATCTTCCTCGAGATGAAGCTCTAAGCGCCGGGCTGCCCATTGCTGGACAGCACTTATCGGCAACGCCTCATCCCGGCCTAACTGATGTACGCACTGTGTGTTCTTGGTACTGCACAACGCAGGTGCGGTGAAACCTGTGGGATGTCCAGCCACCTTCTTGTTCTGTTTACGGACACCAACCAGCTGAACAGACTTTGTGACCGACCCTGAACTAAGATCTTCTGTAGCCAAGCCAAGTTGTTCCTCCTTCACACATTCAGGGACGTCTGCCTTCGTATGCTGCTCCCACAGCTGGTCGACTCTGGCAACTGCAATCCGGTTCACAGTGACGGGATTCACACCTGTGATGTGAAATCTGCCGCCTCCTCCAAGGGGACCATTCACGGTCCAACCCAACATTGTTCTGACCGCGTAAGGACCACCACCAACACTCCTGACCACCTCCCATGGCTCTAGAGCCTCAGGAACATTGGTGCCAATAAGAAGATCCACCCCCGAGTCGATCTCTGTGATCTTGAGGTGTTCAAGATGCGGCCATTTCCTCAAGTCTTCCTGCCTCGGGATGTTACCTTGATGTACAGGCATACTCTCCTGCGTGTAGACCGCAGGTAGCTCACAGAAAACATCTGTGTCCAGCCCAGCTACCTCCAAATCCAACACAACCCTGCTACTGACCACCTTCTCCTGACCCATTGTCCTTAGGAGGATGTCAGTCTTCTTTCCTGAGAGGTTCAGCCTGTCCATGAGCCCCTCCGTGCAGAATGAAGCGGAGCTTCCAGGATCAAGAAAAGCATAGGTCACCAACATCTGACCTTTCTTAGACTTCACTCGAACGGGAAGTATGGCAAGAGTGCAGTCAGTCTCTCCGGCCCCAGTAAGACCACTGGACTGCACTGTGATCAAATTGTTCTCCTCTGTCGTCTCCAATTCTTCTGGTGCTTGCACTGGACTCTGCTCTTCAGGGTAGACATGCAACAAGGTAGGATGCCTCTTACCGCACACTTTGCACACCAGGCGTGCACTGCATTCGCGGCTTCTGTGCCCAATGCACATACATCCAAAGCACAAACCTTTCTCCCTCAAGAAGGACATCTTCTCATCACGCGTCTTCCTTTCCAATAGACAACATGTGTCCAATGAATGCCCAGCTCCACAAAGCAAGCATATTTTGACAACAGGTAAGCCAAGTTCTTTCTTCGGTGCAGTGTCAACCTTTCTGTCGACTGTAGCGACAGTAGTCGCAAAGCTACTTCTTTTTACTTCTGCAAAGTACTGAGGTTTAGCAGGCCTCACTTCTTTCTTCGACACTGTAGGGGTAGAATCCTGGATATCCCCAAACAGTGGGTCGCTCGCAATCTTCACCTGCCATTCAATGAATTCAACGATGTCGCCAAAGGTGGCTCTGCGATGGTTCGTCTCCTGCAAGCTACAAGCGACATCTCTCCACTTCTCCCTGAGTTTGTAGGGCAACTTCTTGACAACAACCTGCATGTTAGCAGGAACATCCAACTCGTATGTGGATTCAAACTCCCCAAGAGCATTGAAGCAGGACCGCAGCAAGAAGCTATAAGACTGAAGCGCATCAACATCCTCTGCCTTTATCGCTGGCCACAAGAACACCTTGTTCATGTACGCAGAGGTGATCTTCAAAGAGTTGCCGAAATGCTCTTGCAACAAGGATTTGGCTGTGGCATAGCCAGTTTCAGAGGACATATGAAGACAACTACGAACCATGTCTCTGGGCTTCCCTTTCGTGTACTGCTCGAGAAAGTACAAGCAATCCTTGGCGCTGTGAGTTTTCTCCTCGATGCAATGTTCAAAGGCTCTCATGAAGGTTTGGTACTCCAAAGGATCGCCATCAAAGGTTTGCATGTCACGTCGTGGAAGAAAGAACAAAGACTGCTGTTGAGCAAGCAAAGAGGTTATCTTGTTTTGTTCCTTTAAGACAGAGATAAGCTGATCATGATTGACACCATCTTGGACTAAGGGTGCAGGCTGCCGCAACTGCGACTGAGGACGAACTTGAGGATCGGGCCATCCACTTTGCCACACTGTAGCTGCCTCAGGCCTTGGCCGCGATTGCAGCCCTAGACAAGTCACCTTAGGCCGAGCATCCAAAGAGGGAGGACGTGTCTGCTCAGGTTGAGCATCCAGGAACTGTGAACATGGCTGCTGTTCACCCGCTGAACTGTACTGAAATGGCTGCTCTACATGCTGCCCCATGTTCTTCACCACCGCAGGTCGAGAACCAAACAAAGATGGACGTGTGGCTGACTGCTTAGGCCGTGCATCAAGTGGATGTGAACGTGACTGTGGTTCACCCAATACAGCATGCTGACAAGAGTGCCCCCCTGACGGAGGAACAAAGGTTTCAGCATCAGGATCCAATGCTCGAGAAAACTTTTCTCTCCCTTTCTCAACATAGGAATTCATCCCATCTGACCTACTGGCTGAAGAACCAGACACCTGAGAGGAGGAGACTCTCAAGACATTGAGCTTAGCTGCTGATGCTTCTATCTCCGCCTCCAACTCTAGCTGTTCTTTCTTTCTTTTCAGCTGTGCCTCTTTCTCCTCACGAGCCCTTCTGAGCTGTACCTCTTGCTCTTCACGAGCCCTTCTGAACTGTGCCTCTTGCTCTTCTAGATCCCTTCTGAACTGTGCCTCTTGCTCTTCTAGAGCCCTTTTCATCTGTGCCTCTTGCTCATCTAGAGCCTGTCTCTCTTTGAGCTTCTTCTGGCGAGCGAGAAGAGCTGCCATGTCTGCTTCTGCTATCAGGCGTGCGGATGCAGCAGAAGAAGTAGTGGACCTACACTTACTACCTGCAGTGCTTCTTTTCTTTGAAGGCTCAACTGACACATTAGAGATACTATCATCTGGGTTAACATCATCAATGACTGAAGCTGCCACCACACCCCCACGGTCATCTGGAACACAGGAAGCATTTGGGTTATTCACTGCATTAGATGTTTCAACAAGATGTGGGGGTACATACACAGGTATAATAGCCTCTTCCTGTAACTGCGCTGTACTTTGAACAGAAAGATTTTGCGAGAGCCATTTGTTTGCATTTTCAGTGAAATCAACTTTGCGTTTTTGTATGTCTGAAAACCAATTGTTTTGTCTCTCTTGTTCCTCTGGGGGAAGCAATGGAATAACCGAATCATGGAGATGGCTTGCTTCATCGTACAGAGCAGATACATTGAAAAGATTGAACTGGACAGCCTTTGCGTTTTCAGAGCTTTGCATAAGGTCATTAATTGCTTTTACAAGTTGTTCAATCCTTTTAACCTTAGCTTTGCGTTCGTTTTGAAGTTGTTCAATTTTATTTGATAGTGCTTTTGCAGTGAGCATTGATTGCCGTTTTGGCTCGCTTGCACTGGCAGTAGAACCTGGCCTTGATGAACTAGACATTTTGAATTTGCGTTAAAATGAATCAAAGTCAAAATCATTTGCATCCAAATCGAAGTCCAAAAACACCGCAACAGCCCTAGTAGAATGTGCGTGTATGTGTGTAAATGCGTGGCTATTGTTCCCCACTAAACTGCCTAACGACCCGTAAACTACCCAATGCAGACCCTGTGTCTTCAGCATGTAACGATAGGTACTTATGTGCCTATATATCTCTATAAGAGACGGCACTCCTGGGCCACCCGTTCCACGGGTTTTAGAATGCGGGCCGAACCCGTTCATGCACATGAAAAACAACAAACAATAGCCCACAGCCAAAGCTATAGGCTAAAGCCACTTCGCCTATAGGGGAACAATAGAGTGTGTGTGTGCGTGCAACAAGTGTGTGTTTGGGGCGGGCCGCTATGCGATGTGTAGAACACAACGTGGACTCGAAAGCAAATGGATTAAACAATAGCTGAGTGCAACCTTAATGCCGCGGTGCACGTATGTGCGCGATTCATTGTTTGAACGCCGCGGGGAACCAGGTAGGTTAAACACCCAACACCAATAGCGATCCAGATCGATACAAATTTGTTGACAATGTAGTGGCTGAAAATGATCCCCAATGGATCACTCATGCCGGCAGGCTAAGACTGGGAGTAAAACAACTGTGTGACGCGCAACACTATACATTGACTCAATGATAAGAAAGATTCAAACAAGGAAATAAGTTATGCTTGTGTTTACTATAGATCAGTGCACCAAATATTACAATTATTCAATGGGGTAATAAATATGTGCAAAGATACAGTGAAAAATACTATTGAATCAAACAATCAAAGTGCCAAGTGCTATAAAGTGCGGTCAACAAATTATGTAGCCTCCCAGCTCACCCTGCCTCCAAGAATCCAAACCAGTCTTGGAGTGAGCTGGGAATGACCGTGCACTTGTAACCTACTGGTGGCCACCCACAGCGGTACTTCGACCAATGAACGAAGCCCGATGCGGAGCGCACCTCACCAACCCAGTGAATACATAATGTGAGCTATAGAAGGTCATTTTGGCTCCTACAATGACCATTAATCTTCTACATTCTCTAGTTGTGTAGACTTGGGCTAATGCAGACGAAGAATATTTTAACTCTTGAGAGCGTAAACATGACATTACGCTCTCAAAGAGTTACATCTGCTTAACCAACTTTCCATCATTTAGCCTGGGGGACCTGCACCTGGGATCCCCTCAAGGACCACTGGTGGTCCCCGGACCACTGGTTGAAAACCCACTGCTCTATAGCTAATCTCACAAACCACTGGAGCCATTTGAGGTTTGGATCATATTATCTGCCTGTAAACAATGGAGAGCCAGAAGTGATTTCACTACTTAGCCCCATAATAAAGGCGGTTTTGTCCTCTTTATCCACAATAGGTACGTAGGTATGAATCAGTCCCACTCTCTTGCTCCACTGTAATTACCACATGTTCAGACGTATAGCGCTGCACACATACATCTCTGCTCCACATTTGCATGCATGTGCACAAACACAGACAGGAGCATTCATAATACCATTCGTGTTTCGCAGAAAATGCACACATTCCTGAACGGCCCCAAACCTGTGTCTTCTGGGGGTCAGAGATACTTTCCTTCAACAAACGTGACACTCCAACAGAAGTAAGTAACAGTGGTTTTCAACCAGTGGTCCTTGAGAGGGTTCCAGGTGGTCCCCCCAGCTAAATTGGTTAACCAGATGAAAAAATTGGTTGGAGAGATGCAACTCTTGAGAGCGTAAACATGAAACCAAATGGACCCGCAAGGATGGACGACGCGGTCCACTTGGTTTCATGTTAGTGGGCGGCAGTGGCTCAGAGGTAGAGTAACCGGATGGTAACCACAAGGTTGCCGGTTCGATCCCGGGCTCCCGCAGAGTTAGTGTCGATGTGTCCTTGAGCAAGACACTTAACCCCTAATTGCTCCTGATGTGCTAGTAGGTACCTTGCATGGTTTCCACTGCCATCAGTGTATGAATGTGTGTGTGAATGGGGGAATGTGATGCACAAGCTATGTAAAGCGCCTTGGATAAAGGCGCTATATAAATGCACCATTTTTCATGTTTACGCTCTCAAGAGTAATGATATTCACCATATAAATTAGCACCACTTAATTAAGAAGTGATACATAGTTAGAAAATGTAGAAGAATAATCATTTTGATCTGTATGTTCCAGCCTGGAATTGTGGACAAAACCAAGACATCTTTAGTTTGGGGGGTCTGTAGAGTGAAAATGTCATCAAATGGTGGTCCTCTTGTGGCTCAAATGCTGAATAAATAGTGGGCCCTGGTATCAAAAAGGTTGAAAACCACTGTAGTAAATCAAGGCAATATAACAGTGTGTTTTAGTATTATCCCTGAAATGTTTCAATTGATGTATCTGTCGTTAAATAGAAAGTCAATTTAAGCAGAGGGTTTAATTTTTTTTCATACCAGGGCCCACTATTTATTCTGCATTATTTGATGTTGAGTTTAGTCTCCCGGACCCAAAACGGATTTTCAAGTTTGTGTCCACAATTTAGGAGAGATATCTGGCAAAACATTGGTCAAAATAACAATTCTACATTTTCTAAATGTGTACATTCTTGAAAATTAAGTAAGATATTTAAATATAATTGTGAATATAACTTTTGAGAGTGTAACATTATACCAAATGGACCCATAAGGGTCATTTTATTACAATCTCAAGAGTTACAGATCTATATGGGTCCATACTGCCCTACATTTAGCTGGGGACCACCTGGAACCCTTTCAAGGACCACTAGTGGTTCCCCAACCACTGGTTGAAAACCAGTGAATTTAGCTCTGTGTTGTGCAAAGGGCATGTTGTCTGTGGACATTTCTCCCACAGACATACTGTATGTCTGACAGCTATACAATAAACAGGGCTGAGTACATTATATAGTACAGTATACTGTCTGTATTGTGTAAGTACAGGGCTCTTAAATGGAGGTATGTGAGCATGCTATTGTCTTGGTTCCAGTTAAAACCCTGACAGCAGCATTCTGTAGGCTGTAATTGTTTAATGGTCTTTTTGGTGAATACCTGACTGGGTGTTATTAAATCATTACAGTGGCTCTATAACCTGGGAACCAAATAGTCTCAGGGGGAGAAAGTAAAAGGTCTGAACTTTGTAATACCTCTATGTATAAAGCATGTTATCTTCCTTATGTCATTGTTCATTTTCAATGATCCAAATGTTTCGCTTGAGGTGTAGTCTAATACAGTGGTTTTCAACCTTTTTGACACCAGGGACCACCATTTATTCAGCATTTGAGCCACGGACCACCATTTGATGACATGTTAGCCCCACAGACCCCAAAACTAAAGAATTCTTTTGGTTTTGTCCACAATTCCAGGCTGGATTTTGCAAACAAAACAGTGTAAACTTCTCAATTAAATAGTGCTAATTCAGATGAATATTTAACTCTTGAGAGTGTGAAAATGAAACCAAATGGACCCCCAGGGGTCCATTTGGTTTAATTTTTACATTCTCAAGAGTTACATCTGGTTAACCAACTTTCCATCATTTAGCCTGCAGGGGACCACTTGTAACCCTCTCAGGGACCACTGGTGGTCCCCGGACCACCTGTTGAAAACCCGATATAAAGCATGCTGTTGTTGTTATCTTCCTTAGTCAATGATCCAAATGTTTTGCTTGAGGTGTCGTCTAATACAGGGGTTTTCAACCTTTTTGACACCAGGGCCCACCATTTATTCAGCATTTGAGTCACAGACCACCATTTGAGGACCTTTTAGCCCCACAGATCCCCCCAAACTAAAGATTTCCTTTGCTTCTCTCCATGACCATTAATCTTCTAGTTGTGTAGATTTAGAACTAATTCACATGACAAATATTTTAAATCTTGAGGGTCCATTTGGTTTCATTTTTTACGTTCTCAAGAGTTACATCTGGTTAAACAACTTAGCTGGGGACCACCTGGAACCCTCTCAAGGACCACTGAAAACCCCTAATATGTTGTATGACACTGTAATTACTGGTATTTGTGAGTACATTTCCCCCCTCTATCTACTTGGTACATAATTTCCATTCTCAAGGGAACTAAGATTTAATGTTGCTTATAAGACCATATAATGAAAATCTGGGTTGTGCTTACAGATGAATGATGGCCCCTAGTGGTAGAATGTATGCATAATGAAGAAATACAGAAGTAAAAGCCTTGTAATATATCACAGGAAACATTAATCCAGAGAGAAATTTCTGGATCGAGATCCTTCTGAATTCTTCAGAAGTCTTGATCTGTTAAGATTCACTGCTTCCATCTATCAATAAGAATGTCGTGGTCCAAAAATCCTAAAATCGCCAATCATGTCTGAATGTACTGTATGAGTAACGATTCTGATTGATTCACATAAACTTCCACAAAGTATAGTTTCAGTGTAACCCAGGGGTTTTCAACAGGTGATCCAGGGACCACCAGTGGTCCCTGAAAGGACTCCACGTGGTCCTCAGGCTATATGATGGAAAGTTGGTTAACCAGATGTAACTCTTTGAGAGCGTAAACATGGAACCAAATGGACCCTTGTGGGTCCATTTGGTTTCATGTTTACACTCTCAAGAGTTAGAATATTCATCATTAGTAGGCCAGTAATTTTAGCTCATGTTTTACCTAAAATTGGAATAAATTGTAACATGGGATTTTTCTTCACAGATCATTTCTTTGAGGTCTCCAGAACAACATATTAAAAGTCCCGAAAAATCCCAGTTGCGCAAATATGTTTAATTTCATAAAGTAATAGAATGCATAGGCTCCAATGGAGTGATAGCCCCGCCCCCTCCTATACAAACCCATTATAACTTAAAACTCCATTTTAACCATGATGGATTATTAAAAACAACCCATCTTTTTTCTGGTGACTGATATTGTCCTCCTAATACGTGAGAGGACCGTGGAATTTCATTCACAGGTTTCAGTTATTTTTAAAATATTGTTTTGGAAAATGTAGCTGCCTCCATATCTGGCTATGCCCACCCAAATGAATATTAAAAAAATAAATAAATGAAACCTGTAAATGAAATTCCACTGCCCTCTCACATATTAGGAGGACTATATCAGTCACCAGAAAAAGGTGAGGGCAGTGGAATTTCATTTACAGGTTTCATTTATTTATTTTTTTAATATTCATTTGGGTGGGCATAGCCAGATATGGAGGCAGCTACATTTTCCAAAACAATATTTTAAAAATAACTGAAACCTGTGAATGAAATTCCACTGTCCTCTCACGTATTAGGAGGACAATATCAGTCACCAGAAAAAAGATGGGTTGTTTTTGAATAATCCATCATGGTTAAAATGGAGTTTTAAGTTATAATGGGTTTGTATAGGAGGGGGCGGGGCTATCACTCCATTGGAGCCTATGTATTCTATTACTTTATGAAATTAAACATATTTGCGCAACTGGGATTTTTCGGGACTTTTAATATGTTGTTCTGGAGACCTCAAAGAAATGATCTGTGAAGAAAAATCCCATGTTACAATTTATTCCACTTGAAAATCTATTTTGCCTGGACTATTCATCATTAGCCCAAGTCAACACAACTAGAGAATGTAGGAGATTAATGGTCATTTTGTTCTGTATGTTTGACTGTTTTGTTTCCCAAATTCAGCCTGGAATTAGTAACAGTGGACAATGACAAAATAAATCTTTAGTTTTGCGATCTGTGGGGGCTAAAATATCATCAAATGGTGGTCTGTGGCTGAAATACTGAATAAATAGTGGGCCCTGGTATGAAAAAGGTTGAAAAACACTGGTGTAACCAGATTCTTTTTGCGGGAGAAACAACAGGTTGGAAATCAGTGATGCAGATCAGCCCTGCCTGAAGCAACATCTGGATAGGAAACGTTCTCTGAACAATAGTTAACATCAAACCAAACCAGCAGGTAGGCAGACACTCCTACAGCTCACACCTTTAACAACAAGACACCCTGAGAAGTCCCTGGAGAAGCTATAGAACCTCTGACCCCGTCTCTTTTATTCAGTCCTGATGGGTCATTAGACCCTATACTTAGCTGACCTGAGGAGTGCCCCAGGGCTATGCACTAGGGGTCCCTCCTGTGTTGTTGTTGTTGTTCTGCAATAAATATCTTTGCAGGAAATTGCAAATCTCCAAACTCACAACACAATGCATTGAGCTGCAACATGGCGTGCTCTATCTAAGGCTGTTGAAAATAACAAGTTAATCAGAATAAATTAATTGTGTTGATTGATTTGATTAAACTTTTTAACTCATGTGCACACTGACTCAACCCACTGATCATTTTTCTTATTGAAAAAGTGGTTTTACAGGGACATATAGCGGTGTGTCTCCCTGTAACCAGAGCCATAGAGTATGGCTTGAGGGATCTACAAGCATTGGGGGCTTGTAGATCAACTATTTCGATAAAGATTTAAAAAAAAATAACAGATTTTCTCCCAGACTCTTCGAATGGTGATTAATCATGATTAAATAAATTGTGAAGCTGTGATTAATCTGATAAAATGTTTGAATAATTCAACAGCCCTGATTCTATCCTATGCACATCTACAGTACAGGCAGAATGTACTGATTTGTGTGGAGAGGAGAGGAGGAGAGGAGGCTGCATGATCGAGACCCAAATAACTGTTCTGCAGTCCTGACCCTGCAGGTTGATAAAAACAGTTTAATTATGTGCATGATTATGCACATAATTGGTCACTGGCCACACATTAAAAGTAATGAATCCACAAAACTCAATACTAATGTGTCCATATCACTACCCCCCCAAAAAGTAGTCCCATTCAGTAGAGGGGTCAAAAACGAACAAAGGTTCTGATAATATTTTAGAAATAATTCAACAATGCAAATGACGTTAGTTTCATGGATTGATTTACTTTTACTCCGTGGCCCCAGTGACCTCCACAAAATGACTGGAACTACTTAATATTTTCCAAAACCAGAGAAAACTCTCACCACGTGACTCTGGACATCAATTAATACAGTTGACACCACTATATTAATGGCAATTATTTCATACTGCTTATAACTTCCAAAAATATGAACTATCCCTTTAAAGAAAAGTATTATCAGACTTTCAAAGCTGTGGTGCAAAGTGATCAAAGTGAACACGTGTTTTACAATCAGCCATTGTGACATGTAATGGTCTCTGGCGTGTGGATGGTGTGCTGTCATACATGTCCAGGGAAGAAATAGTTCAGCATTAGCCTGGAATGTAGGAATATCAATGCCAAGGGGACCGAAAACACCAAGACCAGCACTTATCAATGTCCCAAGAAACCAACCTTGGAATTTTCAACATTCTTTACATTGCTAGAGCTGTGTTTTTGGAACGAAGACTTGGTGGCAAAGGAATCCGAGGGAGTAGTAGGGTGACCTGGGGAGCCAAACTGTTTGTTTTTTGAGGGACAGTTAAGTGTTGCATGTGTGAGACAAGTCCAGCGCAGGGGAAATGGGACGAAATGTGGTTAGCAAATTGTTAATATAATAGAGGCAACTTTTTAAACAAAAATCTAAATAGATATATACGTATCTATTTTTTTTTTGTAAATACTCATTAGCCAGGCGTGGCTAATGATGGGGATTGTGTGGGATGGGGCAGAGATTTAGCCAGTCACAGCACAGCAGTCTCCAGCAGATTCTAGATAAAAATCCGACTACAGTGTCAAACTCAACAGTGTCAAACAACAAACACGGCAGCTGCCACTACCCTCACTATTTTGATCACTGAAGATTGCCGCTTTGAAAACGCCCATCCTAGAAACTGCTGTGGGTGTATTTTGAACACTGCTGCCTGCTGCCCAGTCACAATGTGGGACAGTATGTCAATTTGTGGGACGTTTGAAATGTCTTGGAAATGAGGGGACTAGCTGTTTGTCCGCACACAGTGGGACATCTGGTCACCCTAGGAGGGAGAGAGCACCGAGCGCAGGGATACGGACACGGTCTGAAATCTGAATAGCACAGGGACGGGACATGGTCTGACCACAGGGACATGGTCTGACTAGCACAGGGACATGGTCTGACTAGCACAGGGACATGGTCTGACTAGCACAGGGACATGGTCTGACTAGCACAGGGACATGGTCTGACTAGCACACTAGTAGCACAGGGACATGGTCTGACTAGCACAGGGACATGGTCTGACTAGCACAGGGACATGGTCTGACTAGCACAGGGACATGGTCTGACTAGCACAGGGACATGGTCTGACTAGCACAGGGACATGGTCTGACTAGCACAGGGACATGGTCTGACTAGCACAGGGACATGGTCTGACTAGCACAGGGACATGGTCTGACTAGCACAGGGACATGGTCTGACTAGCACAGGGACATGGTCTGACTAGCACAGGGACATGGTCTGACTAGCACAGGGACATGGTCTGACTAGCACAGGGACATGGTCTGACTAGCACACTAGTACCACAGGGACATGGTCTGACTAGCACAGGGACATGGTCTGACTAGCACAGGGACATGGTCTGACTAGCACAGGGACATGGTCTGACTAGCACAGGGAGGGACATGGTCTGACTAGCACAGGGACATGGTCTGACTAGCATAGGGACATGGTCTGACTAGCACAGGGACATGGTCTGACTAGCACAGGGACATGGTCTGAGTAGCACAGGGAGGGACATGGTCTGACTAGCATAGGGACATGGTCTGACTAGCATAGGGACATGGTCTGACTAGCACACTAGTAGCACAGGGACATGGTCTGACTAGCACAGGGAGGGACATGGTCTGACTAGCACAGGGACATGGTCTGACTAGCATAGGGACATGGTCTGACTAGCACAGGGACATGGTCTGACTAGCATAGGGACATGGTCTGACTAGCACAGGGACATGGTCTGACTAGCACAGGGACATGGTCTGACTAGCATAGGGACATGGTCTGACTAGCACAGGGACATGGTCTGACTAGCACACTAGTAGCACAGGGACATGGTCTGACTAGCACAGGGACATGGTCTGACTAGCACAGGGACATGGTCTGACTAGCACAGGGACATGGTCTGACTAGCACAGGGACATGGTCTGACTAGCACAGGGACATGGTCTGACTAGCACAGGGACATGGTCTGACTAGCACAGGGACGTGGTCTGACTAGCACAGGGACGTGGTCTGACTAGCACAGGGACGTGGTCTGACTAGCACAGGGACATGGTCTACAGGGACATGGTCTGACTAGCACACTAGTAGCACAGGGACATGGTCTGACTAGCATAGGGACATGGTCTGACTAGCACACTAGTAGCACAGGGACATGGTCTGACTAGCACAGGGACATGGTCTGACTAGCACAGGGACATGGTCTGACTAGCACAGGGACATGGTCTGACTAGCACACTAGTAGCACAGGGACATGGTCTGACTAGCACAGGGACATGGTCTGACTAGCACACTAGTAGCACAGGGACATGGTCTGACTAGCACAGGGACATGGTCTGACTAGCACAGGGACATGGTCTGACTAGCACAGGGACATGGTCTGACTAGCACAGGGACATGGTCTGACTAGCACAGGGACGGGACATGGTCTGACTAGCACACTAGTAGCACAGGGACATGGTCTGACTAGCACAGGGAGGGACATGGTCTGACTAGCACAGGGACATGGTCTGACTAGCACAGGGACATGGTCTGACTAGCACAGGGACATGGTCTGACTAGCACAGGGACATGGTCTGACTAGCACAGGGACGTGGTCTGACTAGCACAGGGACGTGGTCTGACTAGCACACTAGTAGCACAGGGACATGGTCTGACTAGCACACTAGTAGCACAGGGACATGGTCTGACTAGCACAGGGACATGGTCTGACTAGCACAGGGACATGGTCTGACTAGCACACTAGTAGCACAGGGACATGGTCTGACTAGCACACTAGTAGTACAGGGACATGGTCTGACTAGCACATGCAGGGCTTGACACTAACACTTGCCCGCTTGCCCGGGGCAAGTAAAAAAAAATGGTGGGGCAAGTGAAGACTGCTACCTGGTTGCCCGATCGGGCAAGTGTGCAACTTAGTGCGCTATAACACAACACAAGATAAATTTGTCTTGAAGGCGGTCATTGCGACCTGGGCTAATTAAGATGATGAATTTTAACTCTTGAGAGTGTAAAAATGAAACCAAATGGACCCGCAAGGGTCCATTTGGTTTCATTTTTACGTTCTCAAGAGTTACATCTGGTTAACCAACTTAGCTGGGGACCACCTGGAACCCTCTCAGGGACCATGTGTTGAAAACCCCTGGTTTAAAGCACCCAAGTAGGAAGTAAACTTAAATTCAAAATTTACAATATATTTTTGGGGGCAAGTGACCATGACCTGAGGGCAAGTAGAACCTGACTTGCACTTGCCCGATGGGCAAGTACCTCAGAGACCTTAGTGTCAACCCCTGGACATGGTCTGACTAGCACAGGGACATGGTCTGACTAGCACAGGGACATGGGTCCCTCAGCTCTGCTCCAGTGCTGCTGGGAGGCAGAGCCTGTAATCTTAGAAGCCAGAGGCAGTCTAGAACAGGAGGAGGGAACCATCTTGAGTTTCTCCTGGAGCTGCAGCCGTCTTCCCTTGCCGTGTCGTGTCCCGCCAGGCCACCGTCCCTGTACTGTACGTCTTCTCTTCTCCTCTCTTCTCTTCTCACGCTGCGACTACACTGTCAATTAACATTCCTAGTCTTGGCCTGTCAGGGACCTATAAATCGCTGATGCCTCACCTCCTGGCTGCGGTCACACTCCCTCTTCTCTCTGCTGTAATAATAACAGAGAGGAGTTGAAGCCTTACATCCTCCTCCTTCAGATATAGATATCCAGTGGCACACTTCTTCTATCACAGCCAGGGCCGGCTCTAGGAGTTAGGTGGCCCTATAAGCAAGAGTGTTTTATGTGGTCTTGGGTCCAGAAAATAATGAAAATGTGCTATGAAAATGCTTCAATCAAGTCTAAGGCCTAAATTTCCACCACGGCTAAACCCTAGCCTTATTCAATTTCTTTGCCTTTGTTAAATAAAACATTTTCCAATGGTTAAAATGGCCAGTCTGCAAACTCACAACGTGTCAATAGATTGGCACGATGGACTATTCCAAAAGGTTGTTCAAAATAATAAAAAAGACAAAGAGAGTTACGGAAAAGGGGTTTAGCAGGTGACGAAAATGGAGCCCTAGAGCGACTGGGCCACTATATTTATCACTACAAAGTCAGACTGTGACATGATAATCTTAGATCTGCTATTTATGCCACTTGTGGCCCCCAGGCTGTCAGTATCACATATATAATGGTAAGAGCTGAAACCAATACAGGGGTTGACACTAAGGTCTCTGAGGCACTTGCCCATCGGGCAAGTCCAAGTCAGGTTCTACTTGCCCTCAGGTCATGGTCACTTGCCCCCCAAAAATATATTGTAAATTTTGCATTTAAGTTTACTTCCTACTTGGGTGCTTGGGTTCCAGGTAGTCCCCAGTTAAGTTGGTTAACCAGATGTAACTCTTGAGAACGTAAAAATGAAACCAAATGGACCCTTGCGGGTCCATTTGGTTTCATTTTTACACTCTCAAGAGTTAAAATTCATCATCTTAATTAGCCCATGTCTACACAACTAGAGAATGTAGTATGTGTAGAATGTGTATGTTAATTTGCCTGTTTTGTTTCCCAAATCCAGCCTGGAATTGTGGATATCTAGAAAGCAGGGAAAGACACAGAGGCAGAGTGCAATGACTGCCTTCAAGACAAATTCATCTTGTGTTGTGTTATAGTGCACTAAGTCGCACACTTGCCCGATCGGGCAACCAGGTAGTGGTCTTCACTTGCCCCACCATTTTTTTTTTACTTGCCCCGGGCAAGCGGGCAAGTGTTAGTGTCAAGCCCTGCAATAATATAGTATTTCAATATTAACCTGTGTATGGTACAGGGGGATACATACAAATGAAATAAATCTCCTCCCTGTGACGTGGCCCCATTACTTATGTTGGAGCCAGTTTATGTTTCTTTATTTTGTCCACTTCTTTTAATAATGTTTATTTTTCATATTTATCGATTATTGATTATGGTTTTAATTAATCCTAATTTGCATAGCTAATTTAAGTATTATAAGCCTCCACCTCCAATTAGAAATTTAAAAGTTTGTTAAGTTAAATGTATTTAGCCCTTTCACTTCCTTTATAATTTACCTAATTAAAAGCTCCCTTTTGGAGCCCACTGGATTGGTTCTTAAAACCTGAATGTTTTATTTTGAAGGGCCAACTTGGGAGAGGAAGTGGGGCCAGCCTGTTTCAGGCTATTTGACAGACAGAGAACAATGGAACAAAGAAAAGTTTGGTGAGGCAGAGGCATACAGTTTTTGACCACTTACTTATTTACTTGTTTGATTTTCTTTCAATTTGGGATTAGTATTTTTGGATTTTTTCTGTTTGATCGTTTACCTGGACCCCTTTTGGATTTAAATAAAATATTTTTGTTAAACTTTAATTTCTTTTTGAACCTTTATTCTTATGGAAAATGCGTCAAACACCCCAGGGCCCTCACCATGGAGTCAGAGGCTTGGATCTTAAAATGCCTCTACAACTAGTTGTGGCCCTAAGAGACACCGTCGCTTATATTGCTGATGCCTAGAACCTGCCCTGATTGCTGCCCCACTCAGTTTCATGTTGTAAAGTAGACTTAACACACAAAAAAAACATTTAGTCAGGCTTGTGGGACCACAGCTGCCAATACAAGAGAGCATTAGCCCCTCACAGACCAGGCTGGTATTTGGTTTTAACATCAGCATTGGCTTCTGATGAACTTGAGCAGTATCAAAAAATATTTATATACAGTATATGCAACACTGCTAGAGTCCCTGAGCCTGTCATTCAGGGCCGGATCTAGGAATGGGCATGGGGGGGGGGCAATGCCCCCCTAAATGCCCTGACTGCCCCACCAAACATGATGGCATGCAAACAACCCAGATTTTAAGAGATATTTCAAATTCAAGTGCTTACAGTATATTTAAAATGATTTGAAACACCACTACTGCTACTAACTAACTACAGCTGTGTCACCACTAAACCAACAGCATTTCATCATTGAAAACAGAAAACTCTCTGAGTCAGACCTTTAGCTTTATGCATGCTGCGTGTCTGTTGCAACTTCAACAACTGATGTTATTATTGATGCTTTACTCGACTAATAAAAGTCCTGTACAAGATATAAATGTTGTGGGTCACAGAACAAAATCATTTAAATGAAAATGAGGGCGGCTTCATCGCCCGTGTTGCTTCGCGCCACGGGCGATGAAGCCGCCCTCATGCCATTTTCGCCTGCCCCCCCAATTGGGAAATGTTACATCCAGGCCTGCCGCCATTCAAGCACGTTCATTTCACTCTAAAGAGCACTTCCATAATGAGAGAGCCTGCAGCCTCCACCACCAAACATTCCCAAATGGAATTCCGATTTGCCACTAACTCCCCAAAGGCATCCTTTCTGAGGAATCCATAGCGGGCCAGACTAGTGTGCTCTTGAATCTGACGGGAGCCAGGGGCGGATCTAGGCATGGGCATGGGGGGGCAGTGCCCCCCTAAATGCCCAGTCAGCCCCCCGAAACACGATGTCATGCAAAACAACCCAAGATATTTCAAATTAAAGTGCTTATATTTAAAATGATTTGAAACACTAATAGGCCTACTGCTAATACAGCTGTGTCACCACTAAACCAACAGCATTTCATCATTGAAAACAGAAAACTCTCTGAGTCAGACCTTTAGCTTTATGCATGCTGCGTGTCTGTTGCAACTTCAACAACAACTATTGATGCTTTACTTGTCTAATAAAAGTCCTGTAACCAGAAGTAAAAGTACTGTAACCGGAAATGGTATGGGGGCCGAAAATGGTATGGGTGCGGCCCCCATACCATTTTCTCTTGCCCCTCCAACATGTTTTCTTGCCCCCCCCCCCCAATGGGACATGTTACATCCGTCCCTGGACGGGAGCAGCTGGAAACCTGAACGTTCGGGACCGGAGTCTTAAAATTCCCCAGGATTTGGAGCGTTTTGCCTCCAGGCCTCCACAGTGAAGCAGCAACTAAACTCTGTCTGCTTTTGGCTCTGTTTCCCAGTTTAGAAGCTGCTGTGGTTTGATGTGTTGTTTTTCTCCATTGAAAGAAACACGATACATTTTTATGAATACATATTTTATCACTGCCAAAGTAGGCTGCTGCTATCATTTTACACTACTGTATCCGTGTAATGCTGTTTGGCACAGAACGCTGTAGCTCAGTGAGCAGAGACCTAAATGTTATTAACTTTTCTAAGCTAAACTCTGGCAGAAGGAACGTGTCTCTTCATCCTGTATTTAAACACTACCAGCAGGTGAGTTACCTGATCTGGTGTTTTCAGCCCAGATTTACAGGTCATGTAAACTTTACAGGCATGCCGATACTTTACAGTGTAAAGTTGGCTTCAAAATGTACACACAGTACCAAAGTTAAAGATATAGTAAGTGATTTCACTTAAAGGTAGGGGAAGTGATTTGAAATTCATGGTGTAGTACCAGCCTGGTGCACTAGGGGCCCCCAACAGTAGCTACACTATGTGAACCTGCTGCTCGCTCCTGATTGGAGGAGAATTGTGGTGACCTGGGGAACTTTTATTAGCTCCTCTGCTAACGTGGGGGAGGGGGAAACTCCATATGTGGTTTCCACACCTTATAATAGAGCATTTTAACAGAAAAAAAATATTTTTTGGGTGATATCTGACAAAAGTGAAATCACTTCCCCTACCTTTAATTCAAAATATTGTTCAAATACAGGATGACTGTTAGGTCACCCTGTGAGGGTGACGTAACAGTCTGTCTGTTCACAGGGTGTACAGACAGACGTACGGAGGGGCAGATGGGCAGGGGGTGAAACATAGTCAACACCTTACGTTGGACACAATTACAACGAAGTACACAGGGGTTGACAGACACTAAGGTCTCTGAGGCACTTGCCCATCGGGCAAGTGCAAGTCAGGTTCTACTTGCCCTCAGGTTAGGGGTGTAAATCACACCCATCATGGCGATTCGATTCAGTATCGATTTCCTGACCCAACGATTCGATTTTTTTCGATACTCAAGAATACACCACGATTCGATTCGATTCGATTCGATTTCGATTTCGATTTTTTTTTACCCTTTTTTACCTTACAGGCTAGACAATGTTTCAAATTTGAAATAAATCAATGAAAGCTGTAATACTGTTATACATTTTATTTGAGAAACAGCAAAGTTGTACTTCACCTAGGCCTAGTCTGAATTACGTCCAGGAGCAAATTGATAAAATAGACCGCAGATATTTTTATTAATATATATATATATATATATATATATATATATATATATATATATATATATATATATATATATATATATATATATATATATATATATATATATATATATATAAATAATCTTAATTAAATAACTGATCTACAAGTCATGCTGAGAGCTTGTAGAGCAGCTCCTCAAACTCTCCAAGGTGACCAGATCCAAGCTGTTTTTTGAGGCACAGAAGTATTGATAACTGGCACAGGAGGGGGTCAACAACTTTATGGCATTTGAACACTAATGTCCCAGATCCCCCACAGAAAGGGGGACATCTGGTCACCCTTGTTATTCGCACGCACGCACACACACACACACACACACACACACACACACACACACACACACACACACACACACACACACACACACACACACACACACACACACACACACACACACACACACACACACACACACACACACACACACACGGCTAACAAGCTGGGCTAGCGCAACTCAACGCTAAGTGCCAGTTCAGACAGAATGGCTTTATTTAGCGTCATGTTTCATCGGCGCACTGGTGCAGAGGTTGAATGGTTATACTGACATGTCAGGGATGGGGTTGTGTCTGTTCTATCAGACCTTTGGTTTACTCCATTTGGATGCCGCTGGATGCTGCCTGTTATAACGACCAACGCAAGTATACG
Organism: Benthosema pterotum; assembly: GCA_039105355.1. Lineage (NCBI taxonomy): Eukaryota > Metazoa > Chordata > Actinopteri > Myctophiformes > Myctophidae > Benthosema > Benthosema pterotum. Next base: position 51,193,006 of record CM076968.1, read on the forward strand.
AGGAGAGAGAGAGACAGAGAGAGAGACAGAGAGAGAGAGAGAGAGAGAGAGAGAGAGGCAAAGAAAGAGAGAGAGGGAGAACGGGAGAGAGAGAGAAAGAGATAGAGAGCGAACGGCAAACGAAGCAAAAGAAAGTCATTTCGCATTTTTTTCTTCCGACAGTGGGACAGTGGGACCGTGGCATCTAAACATCCAACATGTAAAAAGTTGCCGACGGTTGCCAAGGCTACTAGTCGTTTTGATTCTGAATTGGTGCACGCGGGTCCATTTGGTTCCATATGCCATATATAGAACCAATTTCTCTAAAGTCCAAATAATAGTGGTCCCCCGCGCCCGGACCACTTTAGATCATCGTAAAGTCACAACAGCGGAGTCTTTTCTTCCTCTCTCCTCTCCTCTCCTCTGTGCGTGTGTACATGAAGCGTGGTGTGTTTGTGTGTGTAGTGCAGCAGCTGCACTGCGCCGTACGACGGTGCGTAACCGAGAAATCATTTTCTTGATGATTGATAAGTTTACGCCGCAACGTTTTCTGGCTATTACAAACTGCGCAAAATTTAAGACCTAGATATAAAAATTCAATACTTTTTAAAGTCTTTTTAAAGTATTATTTTCAAATTTGTAAAATCAATGCTTTTAAGACTTTTTAAGATCCCGCGGGAACCCTGATTTTTAAACATGAATCGATACTCTCGCGGACGTATCGATGCATTGTATTGTCGGCTGTTGGATCGATACATCGATGCAAAATCGATATTTTTTACATGTCTACCTCAGGTCATGGTCACTTGCCTCCCAAAAATATATTGTAAATTTTGCATTGAAGTTTACATCCTACTTGGGTGCTTTAAACCAGGGGTTTTCAACAGGTGGTCCGGGGACCACCAGTGGTCCCTGAGAGGGTTCCAGGTGGTCCCCAGCTAAGTTGGTTAACCAGATGTAACTCTTGAGAACGTAAAAATGAAACCAAATGGACCCTTGCGGGTCCATTTGGTTTCATTTTTACACTCTCAAGAGTTAAAATTCATCATCTTAATTAGCCCAGGTCTACACAACTAGAGAATGTAGAAGATTAGGTAATTTTGATGTGTATCAAATTTGCCTGTTTTGTTTCCCAAATCCAGTCGGGCAAGACACAGAGGTCTTGCCCGATCGGGCAACCAGGTAGCAGTCTTCACTTGCCCCACCATTTTTTTTACTTGCCCCGGGCAAGCGGGCAAGTGTTAGTGTCAAGCCCTGGTACAGTAGGCATACTTGAGTGAAAGTGGGTGAAATTGGTATCCTAGACAGAATTCCTACTAAAGAAAGATCTAGAGAGACCATCGATCAAACTATATAGGCTATGAGTGGAAGTGGACTTTCTGTCTTAGCCTAGCTGAGAGAGTCTGGCCTCTTTCCAACAAACACTATGAACTGCAATATCATCAGAATTTAGAGATTTAACTTCAATTTAAAAAAAAAACCTTGTTTTCACCTGAACATGCCCAGGAATCTCCTTCCTGAACAGGGGAAATAGACCCTCACAGGGTCGCCCATCGCCCATCAGATATTTCGAATTAAAGTGCATATATTTCAAATGATTTGAAACACTACACTACTAATAATACTGCTACTACTAAACCAACACCAAGAAAACTCTGAGTCAGACCTTTAGCTTTATGCATGTTGTGTGTCTGTTCCAACTTCAACAACAACAACTGATATTATTATTGATGATAATATAAGTCCTGTACAAGATATAAATCTTGTGGGTCACAGAACTAAATAAAATATATAAAACAGAAGACAGCCTTTGTGTTATAGATATAACCATGCCAAAATACATAGTTATCGATAGGCCTTTATGTGGGGGTTTGGAGTGAATATAAACGGAAACGGCATGGGGTGGCTTCATCGCCTGTGATGCTCCTGCCCCTTTGGGAAAGGTTACATCTGGCCTGCAAAGCATAGGCCTAGGCTACAACAGCTAAAAACAACTAAAACAATACTAAAACAAACAAACCTGCTTATGAGTTTAAGTGGTCTCAGTAGGACTCGTCTGCTATTGACCTTTTTCCCCGCCAAAGTGATGGGGAAAAAGTTGTGTGTGCGACCCATCCGGTGGGAGTGCCGCGGGAAGTAGCGTCACAGTGTTTACATGCTCACATGGGCGGACACTCTTGTCGCATGGCATCCCACTGTCCCACCCACATTCACAATAAGGAGTAAATATCCACATAGCTGTGCAATGATTGATTGGTTTAAGTATATTACAGTTTGCAGATTGGGTATATTTCACCTGAACCCACACCTCGAAGGCTTCCATTGTTTCTCGCTTCATAGATGGTAAAGAGCTCGGGAAAAGTCAGAGCCATATAGTATAGACAAAGATACGCAAACTCCGTTCACTTAATGGGGTCAGTCCAATGGCGGATCTTCTGCATAGGCCTACACTTCTACTGAGAATGGGGACAAGGTAGGCGGTACAATGGACAGAGGCAGCAGCCTAACTTTAAAGATCTTAAATCCCTTTATTCACCATATTATTAAACATAATCATTACGAAGACTTTAGTTGTTACTGTTCAACACGTTAAAACAGTTAACATGGTGTACGCAACTACGCATGCCTAAAATAGTTCTTATTTGCACCGCTCTCGTTGAAAACATTGCATCCAGGTTGTCCCTTTCAGGCTGCATGAACAGCGCTCGAGCGCTTACTTTCTGACTCCCTTAATGTCGCAACTCCTCTCCCAAATGGCTTTAGAGTGTGCGCAGCGCACGGCTGGAGTGTTTTTTTCCTCGGATGGTTCTGTTATTGGTGATTGGTTGTCAGTGCAGAAGGGAGCGCTGGGCTGTGTTTTGGACCGAAAACCTCAATAAAACCATTCCTAAACCTAACTTTAATTATACTTATTGAACATGTAAAGTCTGCGGTTGTTGGGGAAATAAATAAATGTGGCAACAGCAGGATTTGAACCCACGAAGCATAGATGCACAGATTTCAAGCCTGCGCAGCAGTCCACTAGACTAACGAGACTCTGTTGTCATTGGCATCACATCGGCATTACAACAAACATCATTTGAGCCAGCACTTGTGGGAGGGGATCATAGGAGGGGACAAGGGGGGAAGCCTGTCCCCATGAAGGCGAGGCTTCCCTCCTCGACTCCTCCCGCGACCCCTCCCCTGTTTGCAACAGGATCTGCCGCACACACAATCACAATGCATTATGGGCCATAATCAAAAGGTGGATAGAAACACATTGTTCCTGTCTTCCTGCATATGAAGTGTTTGAGGGCAGGGGGCAAGTAAAAGTTTGGTAGTAAACTTTAATAGGGTCAGGCTGTGGGACCTGGTGTCAGAGTCATCTAGTAGAAGAGTTGCGCCATTGAGGGGTCAGAAAACAGCCTGGTCACGTGGTTCATGTACTCGCCGCGAGCCCATAGATTCCAATGCATTCAGTAACTTCCGGCTGTCACCATTCATGTCACTATCCAACAGAAGTCTATGTAGATGGACTGGCCCCATGAAGTGAACGGAGTTGGCGTAACTCTGTCCATTTCCAAGGCTCTGCCTGGTGTGTTGTTGTTGCCATGATGTTGGACAGACGTTCAGCCTGGGTGTATGCTGACACCTATTGGCACTGCTAGACAACTGCAGCATTCTCAACCTCACACTACATCAGTGGTTTTCAACCTTTTTCATCCCAGGGCCCACTATTTATTCAGCATTTGAGCCACGGACCACCATTTGAGGACATTTTCACCCAACAGACCCAAAAAAAACTAAAGATTTCTTTTGTTTTTGTCCACAATTCCAGGCTGGATTTTCGCAAACAAAATCAGGCAAACAAACATTAACTCAAGATGACCATTCCTCTACATTCTCTAATTGTTAGACTTCTTAATTAAGTGGTGCTAATTCAGATGATGAATATTTTAACTCTTGAGAGTGTAAACATGAAACCAAATGGACCCGCAAGAGTCCATTTGTTTTCATTTTTACGTCCTCAAGAGTTACATCTGGTTAACCAACTTTTCACCTGGTTAACCAACTTAGCTGGGGACCACCTGGAACCCTCTCAGGCACCACTGGTGGTCCCCGGACCACTGGTTGAAAACCACTGCACTACATGTGTTCATAGCCCTGGCATGTCTCTGTATTCCGCCATAAAGGCTTCATGTCAGAGCCATGGATTGGACTCTATCGTATGCTTACTCTTGTTTGTACTCACCCATTAAATAATTCCAAAGACGTGGGGTGCGATATAGTCCTCTAGTTTCATATCCATGTGAAAGTTGTGGCACAAAACGCCTATTTAGTCAAATATCTCCACTTTTCACGAGACGCACACAGACATCTCTCCCTTCGGGCAAAGGGATCATAATAACAGCTGCACCTGATCACTGCAGACGTCATCAGGGTAACAGAAAAAGTTTGGGCAACACAATTGTCTGGTGCTTTGCGATAGGGGCTGGGTAATTAATCACACCACCTGCCAATTGTGTTCCCCAAACTTTTTCTGTTACCCTGATTCGGACATGGTCCTAAATACATATTTGTTTAAAGTTTTAAAGCAATTTCTTTTTTTTTATTATGTAGGCTACTATACTAACTAGTCCTAATAAATCCCAAGACCCCCTATCTACTATCTAGCCTGGTTCAGACATGTCATTCCTTGGGCTAAAATCAGCCATAGACATCATGGAAAATGTGATGAGCTCAGCACATTTGGGCAAGTACTGTATCTATGGCCGTTTTAAGCCCAAAACCTATGCTTGGGATGGAATCATGTGCTTCTTACACAATAAATACACAATGACATACACTATCCAGGCTGGATTTGGGAAACAAAACAGTCAAACAATAGATTAAGATGACAATTCTAATTGTGTAGACTTGTGCTAATTCAGATGATGAATATTTTAACCAAATGGACCCACAAGGGTCCATTTGGTTTCCTTTTTACGCTTTTAAAGAGTTAGGCTACATCTAGTTAACCAACTTTCCATCATTTAGCCTGGGGACCACCTGGAACTCTCTCAAGGACCACAGGTGGTCTCCAGGATTTTCTTATAGGATAGGATTTTTGGAACAATCCTTTAGGATTCCTATTGGAAATCCAATAGGATTTGTTCCAAAATCTTATAGGAGGAATCCTATAAAACCTCCTATAGTTTGACATGTCACGTTACTTAAAGCATGGTGGATTAAAAAATGTTTCCTTATATTGAGTGGTTATGAACTGAACCTTATTATTATTAAGGATGTCCCAATCCCAATACACTTTTTTAATTTCCAATCTGATTTCAGTCCGTTTTTTTCCCCACACAGATCACATCACCCCACACACTATGGGAGGATTATTTTATCTGTCACACCCACGTGATGTTAAAAACTGATGAAAACCTCCTGTGAAGTTAAGTTTCACCTGAGTGATTGGTGAGGAGAGTGGCAGAAGGGAGGGGAGGAGATAGATTACCTCTGAGACTCCATGTAAAGTCTGCCCCAGAGTGGCAAAATATTAAAGTTTGGAGCTCCTAAACAACTCGCATTAGAATAAAGACAACCTGCAGCAATGCAAACTGTGGGAGGGGAGGGGAGGGGAGGGAAGGGGAGGGAGACCTTGGGGTGAAATGTAGAACAGGGGGCCACCCATGACAAATCAAGGGCAATACAGTATATAATATATACTGTATTACGGCAGTAAAAGTAGATGGATGCCCAATGTGTTTTGGTGTGGAATTCTCCTTTAAAAATACTCTACTTGCCAAACAAAAGCAATCTGTTTTGTAACTTGTTGCTACAGTATACACACCGAATCGGGGATGCCTACTTATTATGAACATTGTCCAACATATTCAAGCTAGCAAGCACATTTTACAAATATTTCTAACATAGGGTGCTTTAGGGTACGTCTGGGTTCAGAATGTGGCTCTATGGTCTGGCAATTAGACTAATAGGAATAATGAGCCATTCAAAATATCCCGTCTCAAATATAGCCTTTGTATGGTGTATGACATACATTTCCAAAACATAAATGTCAGTGCATCATTAGTGGGGTTGCCGAGGGGAGCCCCACTACTGTTATTGTGATGGCTCTAAACTTGTATCTGTAAACCTTTTTCTAGGGAAACCCCACTACTGTTAATGTGATGGCTGTAAACTCTCTTCTGTAAACCTATAGAGAAAGAGTCGATGAAAAGCTATACAATGAGAAAAAGACCTCAAAGAGGGAGAAGAAGCAATGAAGATCAAGAACAAGGCCGCTGTTCTAGATGACGTAAGGCATGTTTCAAAATTGGTAGGTCATTAGGGGGTACTGTATGCAGGGGCTGAGAATGTGTATGTTGCTCTACTCCACAGGGTTCAATGAATGAACCTAGAAAACCTAGACAGAGGTGGAGGCCAAGTGGTGAGACCAGTGCAGCATCACGTCACCATTATAACATCAGTGATGAGGCCAGTGCAGCATCACGTCACCATTACAACATCAGTGGTGAGGCCAGTGCAGCATCACGTCACCATTACAACATCAGTGGTGAGGCCAGTGCAGCATCACCATTACAACATCAGTGGTGAGGCCAGTGCAGCATCACGTCACTATTACAACATCAGTGGTGAGGCCAGTGCAGCATCACGTCACCATTACAACATCAGTGGTGAGGCCAGTGCAGCATCACGTCATCATTACAACATCAGTGGTGAGGCCAGTGCAGCATCACGTCACCATTACAACATCAGTGGTGAGGCCAGTGCAGCATCACGTCATCATTACAACATCAGTGGTGAGGCCAGTGCAGCATCACATCACCATTACAACATCAGTGGTGAGGCCAGTGCAGCATCACATCACCATTACAACATCAGTGGTGAGGCCAGTGCAGCATCACGTCACCATTACAACATCAGTGGTGAGGCCAGTGCAGCATCACGTCACCATTACAACATCAGTGGTGAAGCCAGTGCAGCATCACGTCACTATTACAACATCAGTGGTGAGGCCAGTGCAGCATCACGTCATCATTACAACATCAGTGGTGAAGCCAGTGCAGCATCACGTCACTATTACAACATCAGTGGTGAGGCCAGTGCAGCATCACGTCATCATTACAACATCAGTGGTGAAGCCAGTGCAGCATCACGTCATCATTACAACATCAGTGGTGAAGCCAGTGCAGCATCACGTCATCATTACAACATCAGTGGTGAAGCCAGTGCAGCATCACGTCACCATTACAACATCAGTGGTGAGGCCAGTGCAGCATCACGTCACCATTACAACATCAGTGGTGAGGCCAGTGCAGCATCACATCACCATTACAACATCAGTGGTGAGGCCAGTGCAGCATCACCATTACAACATCAGTGGTGAGGCCAGTGCAGCATCACGTCACCATTACAACATCAGTGGTGAGGCCAGTGCAGCATCACGTCACCATTACAACATCAGTGGTGAGGCCAGTGCAGCATCACGTCATCATTACAACATCAGTGGTGAGGCCAGTGCAGCATCATGTCACTATTACAACATCAGTGGTGAGGCCAGTGCAGCATCACATCACCATTACAACATCAGTGGTGAGGCCAGTGCAGCATCACGTCACTATTACAACATCAGTGGTGAGGCCAGTGCAGCATCACGTCATCATTACAACATCAGTGGTGAAGCCAGTGCAGCATCACGTCACTATTACAACATCAGTGGTGAGGCCAGTGCAGCATCACGTCATCATTACAACATCAGTGGTGAAGCCAGTGCAGCATCACGTCACTATTACAACATCAGTGGTGAGGCCAGTGCAGCATCACGTCATCATTACAACATCAGTGGTGAAGCCAGTGCAGCATCACGTCATCATTACAACATCAGTGGTGAAGCCAGTGCAGCATCACGTCATCATTACAACATCAGTGGTGAAGCCAGTGCAGCATCACGTCACCATTACAACATCAGTGGTGAGGCCAGTGCAGCATCACGTCACCATTACAACATCAGTGGTGAAGCCAGTGCAGCATCACGTCACCATTACAACATCAGTGGTGAGGCCAGTGCAGCATCACGTCACCATTACAACATCAGTGGTGAAGCCAGTGCAGCATCACGTCACCATTACAACATCAGTGGTGAGGCCAGTGCAGCATCACATCACCATTACAACATCAGTGGTGAGGCCAGTGCAGCATCACGTCACCATGACAACATCAGTGGTGAGGCCAGTGCAGCATCACGTCACCATGACAACATCAGTGGTGAGGCCAGTGCACTGTGCAGCATCACGTCATCATTACAACATCAGTGGTGAGGCCAGTGCAGCATCACGTCACCATTACAACATCAGTGGTGAGGCCAGTGCAGCATCACCATTACAACATCAGTGGTGAGGCCAGTGCAGCATCACGTCACCATTACAACATCAGTGGTGAGGCCAGTGCAGCATCACGTCACCATTACAACATCAGTGGTGAGGCCAGTGCAGCATCACATCACCATTACAACATCAGTGGTGAGGCCAGTGCAGCATCACCATTACAACATCAGTGGTGAGGCCAGTGCAGCATCACCATTATAACATCAGTGGTGAGGCCAGTGCAGCATCACGTCACCATGACAACATCAGTGGTGAGGCCAGTGCAGCATCACGTCACCATGACAACATCAGTGGTGAGGCCAGTGCAGCATCACCATTACAACATCAGTGGTGAGGCCAGTGCAGCATCACGTCACCATTACAACATCAGTGGTGAGGCCAGTGGCAGTGCAGCATCACCATTACAACATCAGTGGTGAGGCCAGTGCAGCATCACCATGACAACATCAGTGGTGAGGCCAGTGCAGCATCACCATTACAACATCAGTGATGAGGCCAGTGGCAGTGCAGCATCACCATTACAACATCAGTGAGGCTAGCATCTCGGTCGCAGAATACAATATCATCTACTTTGCAATAATGCAATTGCAGAATTGCACTCATTTATTCTTTTGTTTCTAGAGGCAAAGCGACACACACAACCACAAAGAAAGAGTTATGGACCATTTAATGATCTGTAGAAGTATGTTAAACAACCATTTATTTTACAGTTTAAAATGTCCTCATGGAGGAACAGCAAAGTACACTCAAAATGAAGATTGATCAAAAGACAAAGTTTTAAGATTAATCGTTTTTCTTTTCCTTTAAGTTTTTTTTGTTTGTTTTTTTTTGTATATTTTCTTCTCATTTGTTTATCAAAAATTATAAGTGCCTTCAACATAACCATGAAGAGTATTCAGCCTGCAGTGGTAAAAATATTTACACCACAAAACTGACATGGTTTTACTTTCAGCATCGGTATATTTTTTTTTGCGCACCTAGCTTCTGTCTCTTTCAGACTGCTTTTGTTTTGTCACACAAAACATAAATGAGGACCCTGAAGAGAGACAAAAAAACAACAAAATATAAACAAAAACAAAAAAACGAAAACATTCACAAGAGCACAGATTTGTTTAGGACATGATTATTTACAGCTTGGCTCAAGGGAGACACTAAGCTCATGGGGATTGATAGGAAACAATTAACATCCACTGACAGCATGATTTACAGTTCAAGTCACATTCTTTGCCTTATGATTTTTTTTTTCTGTTTTGTTTTTTTTAAATATATATATATTTATATCTTTTTTTTTACTTCACCCTTTAAAGTTTCAAAATAAAGCATGCTCAACTGCTGTGAGACCTCAGCTATAGGGTAGAGTTGTTCGTCTGGGAGCAGTAGTTCTCAGACCGGACAGCAGGGGGCAGTAAAGGACAGCCATCTCTTAACATTACAGCAGTGGTTCCCAAACCTTTTCATTTCATGTCAAGGACAACCCAAATTGACACTAATAATTAACCTGCGGACCCCCGTATTTGAAGAGATATGCCAAGGACCCTCCAGTTTGACGTGCAATATTAGTCTATGAACCCCCCCTATTTAAATTAATGGCATTTCTATCTCTGGCACGCCAATTTAGATTGTAAAATAAATATTAATTTAATGAGAGTACAGTACAAATGGAAACAAATGGACCATAGCTGGTCCATTTGTTTCCATTTGTAGACTCTCAGAGTTAACACACGCATAATGGTCCATTTGGTTCTAAACCATCATTTAGCTGGGGGACCCCCCGGGAACTAGTCTGGATATCTGTCTGATTTCGCTGCGATTGGTGCTTCTGAAATGTCACTTGGCAAATCATTCTGGCCAGGAGCCTATCTGACATCAGAAACAATGTAGCGATGTCAGGGAAATGGATCTCAAGCAGTGCTCTGGCCAGACTGATTTGCAAAGTGACATTTCAGATGCGTGGAGCGCAGCGAATCAGGCTGGAACCCCGGGCTACCCTGGAACTCCCTGAAGGACCCCTGGGGGTCCCTGGAACCCCACTTTGGGAACCTCTGACATACTAGCCTGGACAATAAACCAGAGCAACTGACTGGGTCTGGATCTTCAACCAGGATACTCACATACAGACTGATGGACTTCAGCATCTAATACAGTGGTTTTCAACCTTTTTCATACCAGGGCCCACTATTTATTCTGAATTTTAGCCTCGGAGGACCACCATTTGATGTTGAGTTTAGTCTAGTTTGTCTCCACAATTTAGAGAAATGAACTGGCAAAACGTTGGTCAAAATAACAATTATGTTCTAATTGTGTAGATTCTTGCAAATAAGGTAATTCAGATGTTTAAACCAAATATGATACCAAAAATGATACCAAATGATACCCAAAATGGTACCAAAAATGGTATCATTTTACGCTCTCAAGAGTTACAGGTCTATATAAGTGTCCATTTGGTTACCAACTGTCCATCATTTAGTTGGGGACCACCTGGAATCCTCTCAGGGACCACTGGTGGTCCCTGGATGGCTGGTTGAAAACCACTGACCTAATACAACTGAATAGAATAGTGAACTGCGGTAACAGAGTTGAGTTATGGTGACCGATACAAAAGAAAGACAAAACGAAAAAGGAAAACAAAAAAAGGAAAGCAGTTCTGCCATCTGAATTAGCAATACAAAGTCAAGTATGAAAATAGCTTCTTGACCCCCCCACACCCCCACCCCACCCACACCACCCCCATCTCATTCTTTTAGTTAATGACTATGCTTGTTTTAGCGTTTCAAAAAAGACAGTTTGGCACAGAATCAATTAAGAAACAAAATGTGTGTGAACATTGTTGGGCCTTATAGGGAAATCCTTGCTCCATTCCTCTTCCCCCCACCCCCACCCCTGCCCCAAATCCCCCACCCCACAATAATAAAAAACAACAACAAACAACAATAACAAATAAAATGGACAAAAAATTACAAAAAACACGAGAACGAAAAAAGAAAAAAAAAAAAAAAAAAAAAACACCAACATCGGATGATCTGTCTTGTAAAATAATCCACTTGGTCTCCATACATTTCTTCAGTCTTTTTAAATATTCATATTTACAGCTTCACAATTATTGTCCACACGTTTTACCCTTTTAGGCTTAAAGAAGAAGAAGAAAGAGTCAAAAGTAAAATAAAAACAAATGATATATTCTTTCTAATAGTCCCCTGTTGAGGCATTGAGTGTAAACTGTACAACCCTTGAACGTCCCCTGGGGGGCGCTCCTCGGGGAAGGAGCGCCGCCAGGAACAGAGTCGACTCTGGAAATGAAGTAGAAGAAGAAACGCGTTGGGTTGGGTTGGGTTGGCTGCTGAGCGTCAGGAGCTGCTGAGCGATCCCGGCTTCCTCAGTGCACTGGATTAGTTCTTTTGCTCCGGACAAGATGACGGATGCAACGACACTCTACGTCAATAACATGCGCTGCGCATTGGGCTCATATTAGAAGAGTTACGACATTGAGGGACATTGAGGGACATTGAGGGGTCAGAAACTGAGCGCTCCGAACATGCGCTGGAAATCCGCTATCAGCTGCGACGTGCTTGCGGTTAGGTTTAGGGGTAGGTTTAGAGAAGGGTGTAGCAATGTTTGTATCAAAACAATAGACCCCTCCAACCGTAACCCTGATCCTAAACCCCCGACCCTCACAGACCTAACGGTCTGTGAGGTTAGGTTGAGGGTCGGATGTTTAGGATTAGGGTTACGGTTGGAGGGGGCTAGGGTTTTGTGTCTCGTAAATTCGGAACAATGGGAGGGCGCAAAATGGCAGTTCGGAATTGTGGAATGGCACCAGTCCGGCGCATGTTACTGACGTAGAGTGTCGTTGCGACCGTCATTTTCTCCACAGCAAAAAACCGTCTCCGGTGTAGAACGTCAGCTGGCCTGAGCGACAGGAGCTGCTGAGCGGCAGGAGCAGAAACACGTTGGGTTGGGTTGGGTTGGGTTGGGTTGGGTTGGGTTGGGTTGGGTTGGGTTGGCTGCTGAGCGACAGGAGCAGAGGAAAAGCAGTGATGATTTTATCAGGCTGACATGATTCTCAATCATTGTTCCTGGCAAAAGGATTTCATCTTTTTTTTTTTCATCTTGCGCAAACAACATGGCTGGTCAACTGGAGGAGTATTAACATCATAACATGAATCGTTCAATACTCAAAAACAAAAACAAAAAAATCTGTACAAAGTTCACAATTGATTTTCTTTTTTTTTCCTCTTCTCTTAAACATAGTGCAATGACTGATCAGATCGGTTCTCCATAAAAAATAAAGTCAAATAAATCACAATCGTTATTTCGGGGAAAGCAAAAACAAAACATAAAAAAAAAAAAAAAAACAGAAACGAAGATCCCTTCAGAGGTTTTTGATCGCGTTGCTTCGTCCCTCCAACCTTTTTGAAAGTTTTGAAATTCAGGATGCGATCCGCGATATAAAACACCTCTGGACGATGCAACGAAAATGAAATGAGCGTCGAGCGATGGTAGATCTCCACAGAGCCCAGCGTTCCTTCCATGTGCTCTGGTCAGAAAGCACAGCGTCCAGGAAGCAGCTGGATGGACGCCTTAAGGACCCGGTGATGAAGTGAAGAAGAAGAAGTAAAAATGAGTGCATGTTTAAAACAATTAAAAAACAAAAATAAAAAAGGTCAAACCCATTTAAAACAACAAAAATAAAAACATGAGGCATTTTTTTCCAGCTTCTTATAAAAAACTGGATGAATCCAAAAAGGCTGGTGTTGGCTTGGTTCTGGAAAGAATGGAGGTAATATTCTACACGGAGGCGATGACAATCATGAGGTGGGGCGAGATGCTGGAGATGCTGTTGAGGAGGTCCGGCGCCAGGCGGGACAGGTGGTCCCCCGAGAACTCGCAGGGCGGGAAGATCTGCACCACGTAGGCTGGCTGTGGGGATGGAGAGAGGAGAAGGCAGGGTGAGATAGATCGCTGCTTCTTCAGCATTTATACACACGATTTAACCCTAGGACACTTAAAACATCCCTCACTGAACACAAAACACAGGTAGATTTTGAATATTCCATGAACAAAGTATTTCTCATACAAATATATTGAATACATGGCCAGGTCATGTAGCGCTCCGCACTAAAAGCATAGCTACATATTCTGAGTCTATGCCACAGCCTTTCACGATCGAAACCCTTATTTTGAAGCCCCAGATCTCCGATGTAAACCGGATGTATGATGACATCATGGTGTTTCTGGTGTCTTCTGCCCTCTAACCCTATCTGTACAAGAACATCTGGGTCATGGATGTGCCATTCAGTCCAATTGTATCTACCAAGAACCGTGACATTGAGGGGGAAACGTGATGATGTCAAGCTGCAAGCACATTACAGCGCAATAAAAGGCATAGATATAGCCACCATGTTTGGAGTTTTTGAATGGCTGTGGATGGGAAATAAAAATGGCCGTTGCGGCAAAGTGCCGCAAAGCCCTGCTTCCAGAGGATGTACGGCCTTGCGGCAAAAAGACGTCCAACGTCTCTTTCCATCCAGCACCTGTATAAAACACGTCACATGACCTCAAGATGCTGCGTCTTTTGTACGCAGTTCAGAGTCTGGTGTGCTCAAGGCTTCACTGAGCATCATGAAGGTACTGAACGAACCGCCCAACTCAGATGTCATTACATAAACATAAAGATAACAACACAACTGTCCATGTTTAGTGTGCTCTATGGTTGAAAAGAGAATGGTGTACTCCAGTATCATCAATCCAAGTAATAAAATCAGTATGTTCCTAAGTACAGTAAGTAGTGCATACTCTGACAGGTGTGTGCTGGGATTCAGGTTGTACTACTCTAAAGATGTGGTCATTGGTATTCAAGCAGTATACAGTGCTAATATATTTGAATGTGCATGTCATCTGTTTGTGCTTAATTGCTGTAATTGCTGTTGCAATCAGCTGCAGCCATTAATGCCATGCTCATGAATAAATACGCATATATACAGATGGGAAAACAGCAGCTGCTGAAAACAAGAAACATACACCAGCGGTGAATGTTTCATTTGAGTGATATATGATGCAAGGACAGAGGGACTTGGGATACACGGTAGAGGGACAAACCAGGCCCGGATGTAACATTTCCCAATTAGGGGAGCAGGCGAAAATGGTATGGTGGCGGCTCAGTCACACTCATACTATTTTTGGTCACAAGACTTTTATTAGTCAAGTAAGCATCAATAATAACATCAGTTGTTGTTGAAGTTGCAACAGACACGCAGCATGCATAAAGCTAAAGGTCTGACTCAGAGAGTTTTCTGTTTTCAATAATGAAATGCTGTTGGTTTAGTGGTGACACAGCTGTAGTTAGTTAGTAGCATTAGTAGTGTTTCAAATCATTTTAATTATAACCACTTTATAGCTCTTTATATATCTTTGATATTTGAGTTGTTTTGCATGCCATCATGTTTGGTGGGGCAATTTGGGCATTTAGGGGCATTGCCATGCCCCTGCCTAGATCCGGTTGTGGGACAAACTGATGGTAAGCAGTATCCTACCTGGTTGGATCCAGGGTTAGGGACGTTGATGATGCCCGCTGCCTGCTTGGCCTGCAGGTATGTAATGAACAAACTGATGGTAAGCAGTATCCTACCTGGTTGGATCCAGGGTTAGGGACGTTGATGATGCCCGCTGCCTGCTTGGCCTGCAGGTATGTAATGAAGCCTGTGTTGAGGGCCTGGGTCTGTCCCAGGACATCATCCTGGTCCCGACCACACGGCAGGGCCAGCAGCAAGCAGTAGTCATTCTCCACCTGCCATGGATCACAGACACATAAATAACATTCTATATGTCCCTCAAGCTTGTTTCTAATGGTTTGAGTCTCAATCACCACTGATGTAACCAGCCCTTGTCATTTCTTTATGTACAGTTTAGCTGCAGTACCACAGGAAATTGTAACTTTTTTCTTTTTTTTTATTATCTACTACACTCCTAGTAAACCCCCTCCCATAGCTAAAATCCCTGAAACTAAAGAAAACAAGGAATGTAAAACAATCAACACTTAACATTCTCTAATAACAACCTAAAACATGAACCTTGGTTGAAAAAAAAAAACAAAGTTGACCTCTAAAGAGGGTTCCAGGTGGTCCCCAGCTAAGTTGTTTAACCAGATGTAACTCTTGAGAACGTAAAAACGAAACCAAATGGACCCACCAGGGTCCATTTGGTTTCGTTTTTACGCTCTCAAGAGTTAAAATATTCATCATGTGAATTAGTCCAAATCTACACAACTAGAGGATTAATGGTCATGGACAGAAGCAAAAGAAATCTTTAGTTTTGGGGGTCTGTGGGGCTAAAATGTTGTCAAATGGTGGTCCGTGACTCAAATGCTGAATAAATGGTGGGCCCTGAGATGAGAAAGGTTGAAAAGCCCTGACTTACAGTCATTCTGCGGGCCACACTCTCCAGCTGGGAGGCCTCTAGTCTCATCCTCTGGGCGATGCGTAGGAGCATGGGCCCTCCGTCAGGGGGGGGCAGGGAGCGCTGGGCCAGGATGGTGTTGCCAGAGACAAAGTGCAGCTGGACGGCAGCCTGGTCATTCTTCAGTGCCAACAGACCCTGCCAGACAATTGGGTATTTCTGTAAAAAAAAAAAGAAATGACAAGAGAAAGGACAATTACACTTTGTTCCTTGTAGACTTGCACAGACACAACATGACTGCATAATACCCTGGGAGGAGCGTGCACGTTCTCCCCGTGTCCACTAAGGTAGGGACCATCGCAATTTAACATGCAGTAATCCTGGTGGGTAGGCTACCACCCCCTGGCCAACCAAGGCGCCTGATGGATCCCTAGACTGTCTATCACTCATCAATTCGGTTTATTACAGGTGATAGTTATGATACTCATCACTGTAACTCAGCGGTCGGCAACCCAACATGTTGAAAGAGCCATTTTCGACCCCAAATTAAATTCAAAATCTGTCTAGAGCCGCATTTTATTATTTTTTTCCTGAGAGTGTGCAAATGTGAACCAAATGGACCCTGGCGGGTCCATTTGGTTCCATTTGCACACTCTCAGAAAAAAAGGTCCTCAAAGAAAAATCATTAACATGGTGAAACACAACCTTTCTTCAGAAATGGAGTTTCTAAAAAAAATAAATAAATAAATAAAGGAGTTTTACACACAGCATCTCTAAGGTATATTAATGACATAGTAAACTGAGTAAACCTTTGAAAATGGGTGGTTCAGATTGAAAGCTCCACCTCTGATAACTGCTGGGCTTTTTTGACATGGCCAAGTGCTACTTTAACTGGCAACTGTCAGACAGCGCAACGCATTTTGGGTGACTGAAATGTTTATATTATTTTGGTGTGGATCACCCCAGTGTGTGTATGTAATAATGCTACATCCAGGGAGCCACTAGGGCTGTGTTCTAGAGCCGCATGCGGCTCCTGAGCCGCAGGTTGCTGACCCCTGCTGTAACTTATATAACAAAGTTGGATGGTCCTCTCTGGCAGAGACGTAAACTGCACTGGCATCTGTTTTTGTATAAAGCCATGCTCGGTGATTGTCCGAATTACATCTCACCATTTCTAAAATGGGACACAGAATCCTATCACACCCGGGCAAGTAATTTCCCTAAATTCAAGGTTCCGAAAGTTAACTCTGATCTTGGTAGATCCGCTTTTAGCTTCTGTGGTCCAAATACGTGGAACAATTTGTAGAGCACTTTAAAATTAACCACTCTGGCATCATTGAGTCATTTTAGAACTCTGGTAAGAATGCAGTCTCCCATAATATGCAATTGTTTTTAGATTATTTAATGTATGTGTATGTACTGTACAGTATGTATGTGTGTGTGTATATGTCCTTTGATATATTATGTTGTCTGTTTTGTTGTTGCTCTATATTGTGTATCCTCGACGACACCGAAAATGAGTCTACTCAGTGTATTTTCAAGAATAAATAAAACTTGAATGAATGGAGGGGAATGGTGGGAATAATAACCCACATGCTACGTCTAATCCGAGGAATCTACCCCGTCACTCAAGGAAGCATGACGTGAGTCCATTGCTCTAAACAGGTTGGTAGAGGGAGTGTAGAGCCTACTGGGTATACAAATGTGAAATAAATACATATTAACACAATAACTGCCTCGCGTGATCGTGGATTTCCTCGGTAGGTGCCACGGCTCAATCAAGGAAATTCGGTAAAAAACCCTTATTTTGAAGCTCAGATCTCCTAAACAGGATGTGCTGTTTCTGTCATGCTGTTTCTGTTGTCTTGGCTAACCGGTCTTCTGGCGATCTGAGCAAAAACATCCGGGTCACAAGTCAGGAAGAGCCGTCTAGCGTTGGTTGATTTACCAATGCGCTCACGACATTCAGGGGGCAAACCGGAGGAGAGGCGTTTGAATGCATTGGATTGAATGGGTGTGAATGGGAGAAAAAAAAAAGTTGTCGCCGCAATTCTGTTCCAAATGAAAGTGAGCAACGGGATCGGACTAATAGTTGGATTAAAGAATGGAATCTACATTTCGTCGTGATACGAGCCGTCGTCGTGACCGGCGGGAGTAATCTAACGGGAAATCCACGAGCACCACGAGAACGGCGTAAAAACTGTTAATGAGTAAAGTTTGCTCAGGCTCCGTACCGTCATAAGCTGCACCATGTCGATGGAGCGGTGTCCAGAATGCTCCAGCTTAGACTCAGGTCTCATCTGCGACGGCGTTGAAGGTAGTGCTGCTGCTGCTGAAGGAGTTTGCAGGAAGGAGGGCGGACCCTTCTGGACAGAGAGCTCTGGTTTATGGGTGAAGGCCATGGGAGACGTCATGGGAGACTGGTAGGAGGGTGAGACCGCCTCCCTCTGGAACCGGGACAGGTGGGACAGCTCCATGGAGGTAGAATGGCGAAGGTGGGAGGAACTCTCTGACTTGGAGTCTCCTCCTCGACTGTCAGCCAGTGATCTGGCTGACAGCGACTGGGACAGTTTGCCTCTGTGAACCAGCTCAGCATCTGGTGGGACCTGATAATAACACAAGTATACGGTACAGACTCAATGTTAATCCCTATACATGATGCGCATAAAAACGTCAAAAGATGGACCTCAGTGATTTTTCTACTTTTTATGTTTTTTTGTCAATGATGTGGTTAGAGAATACTGAAAAGTCCCCCCTGTGTATTTGTGGTTTCTTCGAGGAAGCTTTTAAACCTTTATCATACAATCATGTGACCACATAGAAACACTTTCTTTATGAAGAATAAATAATTCTAATAGTATAATCATAGTAGTATCACAATCTTAAAAGGAGAATTCCATGCCAGAAGGCTTTCTTCCTTTAATTACAGCTGATTTAGTTACAAGTTGTTAAAAAAAAAAAAAAAACTTCAGCAGTGGTTCAGCCATAAACCGTGACCACCTTTTGCGACAGCTAAACCACTGCTGAACCAAAAGTGAAGGCAAAAGTGTGAGTTTCAACACAATATTGAAATGGTAGAGAGACAATATATAGCAAAAAAAAAATCCCCACAAAATAACAACTGGACCACTTTTTTGGAAATAAATCTAATGCAAATAAAGGTAGGAAAGCCTTCTGGGGTGGAATTCTTCTTCACGAAATACACAGAAAACATAAACCAAAATGCTAACGTGAAATAAGTTTTTAGAATACTAACCGGTGATGGTGCGATGCCGCGCTGACTCAGGTTCAGTCCCATCGGAGAATGCCCTGGAAACTGAGAAGGGAAACCCTGCATGTCCCGGAACACCGGGAAGGAGACAGAGTTCCCGGGGTGCATCAATGGCACCCCTGGGGGCGACACCATGACAGAGCCGGACGTATGGACTCCCATGATCCTACTCTCGGGATGGGGCGGGTGCGGCATCTTCCCCTCCAGTGGTTTGGGCATCTCTTTCCCCGTTGGTCCCATGCTCTTTCCCGCTAAGTGATTCTTGGATGGCACGGCGATGCTGCCGGAGGCGGTGGAGCCGGCCTCTGGAGTGCGAGACTGTCGTGCGTCCGTGGCGGCGGCCTGCTCTCCCAGCTGGTGCTGGTGCATGAGGATGCGCTGGTGCATGTCCCTGGTATACTGGTCCAAGCGTAAGCTCGGGTGCAGCGGTGAGCGGTGGTCGCTGGGCATGATCATCACGTCGGGCTGCAGCGGAGGTGCCGTCTGCCGGCTGAGCGCTTGGTGGAAGTGCCTCGACGGCTCCTCCTCGGCTCTGCTGCTTCCGCCGCCCGACGTCACCGACTGGGGCGGGCCCTGGTGGGACTGCAGCACCATGTCTCTGATGACGTTAGGCTGAGGCGTGTTGGAGCGGTGCGCCGGGGGCGCGGGGCGAGGAGACGGCAGAGAGTCGGACCGCCTCCCGTAGTTAATGGTCGGCATCGACGGGCTGTTCATCCTGACCTCGTGCGCCATCGACTGAGTGGCGTTGTGAGGTTGCATTATGACAGACGACTGCTCCGGGTGCGGGTGATGCATGTTAGAATGGTACTGAGGAGGCATGCCGGGGCCCAGAACAACAGAAGTGCCAATGGGAGAACTGCTTGGGGGACCGGCTTTGGCGAAAGGCGAAGGGGAGTGAACGGTTCTTCGTGGCGACTGGGGTTCTTGCTTCAGGTGTGGGGCTGACCGTTCGTTTGGGATGCCGGGACTGGGGCTCATGCAGGCTCCAGCCAGTGAGGGGTGATGTGGACTCATGACTGGACTTAGATTGGGCTGTTGTACTGGCTTGACGATGTCCATCTTTCTTGGTACAGGTTCGACTCCATGTCCTCTTTTTCCATGCTGCTGCTGTATCACAGCTTGGTTGTACATTAGGACTTGAGAGCTGTTGACTGGCTGTTGGAAAAGCTTAACCACGCCACCCTGCGACCCCGTGTGATACACAACTTCAGTCTTATCAGACACAGGACTCTCGTGCTTAATACTAGAAATAACAGGCTGGGAGTTGTAGGATTGGCCAGTCAGGAGCACACCCGTGTGCCCATAAGCTGTGGGCGTTGGAGGTCCTTTCGGGGTTGGCGGTTGGGATGTTGGAGTGCTTGGTTCTTGCTTAATCTGAGATTTGGACACAGACTGCTGAAACTCTATGTCGCCAGCACTTGCTTGGGGAATCTGGCTGATTTTGGCTCTCATCCTCTGAGGTCCTTCAGTTTTCTGACCCGAGTAGCTGAGAACAACAACACCCTCTGATGTATTGACCCTCAGGCCAGGGCCCGAACCTGCGTTGTAAGGAGTGTTCTCAACAACGGACCGTCCTCTGGTCGCATCTTCCACTGTGTCCATTCCGTGGTATCGGCTGTTCTCATTAGCACTTGACCGGAATTTCTGCTTAGGGTGTGACATGCTAGTGTGTCGGTTACTCAGGGAAATTCGGGGTGTTTCCTCCGTGTCATAGGGCAATGGAATTCGACTGATAACTGAGGTAGTAGGAGACGAAATGACTGAATGCTGCACCTTCTCCCCACAGTTTTGCTGGGACTCGGTCAGCGGAGATGGTTTATGGTGTGTGAATTGAGGTGGCAAAGGCAGTCTCTCCTCGAGGTGCCCGTGCCTTGAACTCACCGCGTCCGAGGGGTTTTCGTTTTCCGACATCCGCGCAGGGTCTGACAGCACGGACGTTACCATGGTGGTGGGGATGGCGTTGCTGTTTGACGCAGTTACATATTTAGGTTCCATTAGTATTTTTCTTAAGGTGCTAGAGCTAGGATCAATGTCTGACGCCTTGGTGTCAGGAGGCATGGTTGGGTTCCCTGCAGGTGCTCCAAGTGCAGTTACTACTGGGGTAGGGGACGTTACCGCCGTGACTTGAGAAGACGGAGCAACATAGATGCGACTCTCCTCGGATCTTGGTACCCAGTCTGGGGAGACTGGAATTTTGCCAGGCCTCTGCAGAGGTACGTTGAATTGAGATATAGGTGGTGTGCGCGCAGGAGGGGAGGCGAGTATGGGAGCGGATGCCTCCGTTGCTTGGAGACGTCTTTTACAATTAGAATTACTGCTTGCGCCCGTGTGGAAGGCAGATTCTTGGGGCACAGGCTGCTCCACTACAGGTTGCTCTGCCTCTTTGGGGGTTTCTACGGTCATTGCGCTGGTAATGTCGCGTTTGCAAGTCGCAGCAGAAGTGACCACAGAAGCCGCTGCTGTGGAGGTAACCGTCACAGCAGCTGCCTTTGAATTTACAGTCTCTAGATCTTCTGGAATGGACTCTGGTAGCTTGACCGGAGAGGTCACCGGCTCTGGAACCTCTTCGGGCTCGCTCTTTTTGATCGGTGTACCTTTACGAGTCCTTGACTTTTTCGGAGTCTTGGCTCGGGCCTTTCCTGCTTTCTTGGGTGTTTCGGGTAAAAGTGGATCTCCAGTTGCTGTGATAGGCTGTTCAGCTGCCTTAGTGTCTGCTGTCCCAGGCACTTTTGGACACGGTGTCAGAACTCCCACGTCTGAATCTGAAGCCAGAATATTGTTGATGGCCAAGTGAGTTTCCGGCTCCATAATCTCATTGGAAGAGGAGGAGGACGATATCAGGGGATCAGGCGTAGGGACACCATCCGAATACGTCGGAGGAGCCGACGTGAACCCATCTGCATCTGCAGATATGTCTTCAGCAGTAATGGAATCGATGGCAGCTGCCAGTTCTGTCTCGCTTGCAGGATTAGCTCGCTTCTCCTCCTCAACCTCAACCTCTGGCTCCACTACCACAGGGTTTGGAAGTATGGCAGGTGGCTCAGCAGATGGCTCCTTGTATGGCCGAGGCGGTTGCTCTACAGTAAGTTTTGCTATGTTTTCAACCGCTTGCTCCAGTTCCATCTGCCTTGCCAAAAGAGCGGCAGCCGGATCAGCAGGGGGTTCAGGTTCTGATAGATCGTCCTCCTTTTCTTGTGGGCTGAGCTCATTTGTTTCTTTTTGAATATCTGTGCCCTTTTTCTCCTGGTTTTCCTGTTCTTCTGGGTTGGGTTTTGTCACGGGTGGCTCGGTTTCGACCTCGTTTGAAGGAAGCAAACCTTTGACGTCGTCAACGCTCACACGGATTTCCAGATTTCTTAGGCTGTGTGATTTATCTTCGGCACACGACTTGGCATTTCTTTTCAACCGTGGCGCTTTTATTTTACTGCTCTTTTCGGGTTGCTGTTTTTTCTCTGGAAGAGCAGGTTCCATCTTCTCCGTTTCCTCTTCAACAGAGCTCTTTCCACCTTGATCTTTTAGCTCTTTTTCCTTTCTGTGTACTAATGAGCTCATTTTTCCATCCTTTTCTGAAATATTCTCGTCCAGGTCTTCAACTTGAGATTTTGTGTCCGACTCATCAATGTTTTCAGTGTCATTAGCTGCCTCTGTGGGTGATACAGCCCTGACAGAAGACTGTTTATTTGATTTTTTGTTAGCCAAGGTCCCAGCAGATCCAGAGAGCTGAGATTGTTGTACTTTCTGAATACGGGGTGAACGCCAACCCTCAGGGCCTGTGACTGAGGTCTCTTTGGTGTCCAAGACTTCTTCTGTAACTTTCTGTTGATCTTTCATTGGTGACTGATCCTCTGCCCGCTTCCCTCCCCTTTTAGGTGGACGGCCTCGCCCACGAATCACAGATGGATTCTGAGTTTCTTGCTGTGTCTGTTCTTTATCAGCACCACGTTTGCGCATGGAACGGGATGTTTCAACTACCTCTTTCCCAGCTTGCTCTCCGTCATGTAGCGTGGCATAAACTGATCTGACGTTTCTACGTGTCCGCGTCCGTGTGCTTGACTCAATGTTTTGTTCTGAATCTGAGGCGTGACTTGGTGACTTGGCCGTGTTTTTAGGTTCATTTGGTGCTTTTGATATCTCTCCTCTGGGAGACGAGGCCCTTTTGAGTTTTTCTCGGTCGATCCGTTCACTCTTCCGGACTGCAGGTTTCTCATTAGCAGCAGTTTGACTAGGCTGTGTTGTGCGTAGTACTGACACATTTGACTTGGTCTTCTTGCTCTTGGGCTGTTTTCGGCTAGGTAATGGTTTAATTTCAGCCTTTAGCTCTGGCATACACACATCATCGAGTGGCTCGGATTCCTGTGCTTCCACCATGTGTTTAGATTCTTGATTCTCTGTGTTCTCTGTCTTAATGATTTCAGTTTTTTCTGCAAGCTTTGGGTAATCTGAGGAGGGGCACTCGGCAGACTCAAAACTACTCAAGGAAGCACCAGGAGTAGGGGGCTTATCTTCCAAAGGAGGTTTATGTTCAGGTTCCACTGTTGAGCCATTTTCTGTTTTTAGTTTCAGTTCTACTGATTCAACTTTGGGTTTAATTTCAGGATCTGCCTCTGTAAGTACTGGTGGAGGGGATATAGTTGGTTTAATGGATACTGGTTTCAAATCATCCACAGGAGGACATTGTGGCGGGGATACCTCAGGAACATGTTCTGCCTTTTCTTTGATGACAGAGGTAGTATGTTCCGTGGGGGCGATTATGATCTCTTTCCTTTCTGATGGAGATGTCTCTCTAGAGGACGAGGCTATTGGTGAGACTGGCAAGACTGGAGAGGGCCCACCTGATTTGTCTTCCATTTTCACTACTGGCTCAGCTACCTTGACGGGCGTCTCACTATCACCGTTCTGCAACTCATCTTGTTCAATCTCCACCTTAATAACAACACTCTCGGTGTCTTGCGGAGGATGATCCTTGTCCTTTTGTTGTTGGATATCCAAAAACCGACTATGGAAAAGAACTATGGGCTCTTGTGGTGTGTCAGTTTGTCCAGAGACTGGCGGTACCTCAGCAGCCCCTGGTTTAGCAAGCGGTTTACTAACTCCAATCTCAAAATCGTGATCTTTGCGCTCTAGACGTTGCAAACGGCGTGAATCCTGTTCAAAGATTGAGCTATGGAGGAAACGGGAGGCAAATAATTCTTGCCGCTCTTGGTCCTGTGGCTTCAGCTCCTCCTTTTTGTCGTGAAGTTTCCCTTCAGAGTTAGTGCGAATCTTTTTCTTCTTCATGTACCAAGAAGGAATGGGTCTCGGTGCGAGTTCTACTTTCTCCTTGTCCGAACAAATGTGGGAACTTGGAAAGCGAGAGGGAAGGAAGGACCAGTTATCTTCTCGGGACGAATACAGTGTTTTAGCTCGATCGAGGAGTGCTTTTGTATCAGGGGTGATAGTCTTATTTAATGCGAAAGAATAAAACTTATTCTTCTCCAGTGAACCTGAAAGCTTCAGATCTGTCAACCGCTCTTCACGTTCCCTAAGAATGTAAGAGAGGGACGTGTTGGTCTTTGGAGAATGGGCCTTGGTCTCGCCGTAGTCCTCATCATCCGAGTCTGACTGCACCTCTCCGGGCTCTAAATCGTGGCCGAGGCGCTGGCGGATGCTATCTTGTTTCACAATACCACTGGGGAAGGTCATCTCCATCCTGACCGAGTCCGATTTGATATGCCTTTCCCAGCGATGCAGTAACTCCTCATCGCATCCAAGCAATGTCGTCTTAAGCTTGGAGAATTCAGTGTTAGGAGAATGAAATCGACCAGCTGTCAAGTCCAAGTTGTATTTCAACGACTCAATGTGTGAGAATATTTTATCGTCAGCTGAAGGAGAAGATTTCATGTCTTTATTGGTGACAGAAACGGACAGATGGGCGTTTTCATCGTTTGCAGAAATGTGCCCGGAGCCTATTCCGGATGCAACATTCTGATTTACTTCGTCGTTAAACTTTTGGGAAGACCCAAAATTATGATCCCTTTTTGCTTTGAGAATTTCCAAGTCAAAGTTCTCTAATTTCTTCCGTTTACATGATGGGAAATCATCGTTTGTGATATCCTGCGTTCCTTTTCCCATGTCAAGCCCATAGCAATGCTTTTCAAAGTCACCGGTATCGTTACCTTCTGGACTTTCAGATTTGGCAGACTTATCAGGGTCGCCAAGCTTATGTTGGGGCCATCGACTTTGTTCCACTAGTTTTTTGCTGCCAGCAGACTGGTCAAAGTGTGATACAAGTTGTTCCTCGTTTTCAACTGTGTCTCTGTTCTGACCTTCAATACTGATTTCTGGTGAGACCTGTTTCTGTTGTTCTCTCAGTACCTCCAGATCAAGACCACTGTCATTGGAAAGCTTTGAGAGACTTGAGCTGCTGAGGTTTTTGAAGTCCCCACATTCGTTTTTCAGATAGGGTGGCTCTAATGGATCTGTGGTATCGTCAGTCAGCTCTCCTAGCCGGGACTGAAGCTCAAGACTGAGACCCACAGAGTTGCTTTGAGAGTCTTGTTCGTCTCTAGGACTGTAAATGGAAAACCGATGCTCGGATTTATCTTTGCGATGGTCTTTCTTATGCGTCCCTTTTGATGTGACGTTCTTGTCCGCCTCCATCTCCTTAGTACTATCCGAAAGCTTACGGAATCCTAGTCTACCATCCTCCTCCTCGCTCATCCTTTTCAGACGATCCGTTTTTCCAGCAGATTCTTCAAAACGTCTTTTCCTTGCAGCTAAACGGTCAATGTCCACAGCAACTGCACTGTCGAACCCCAGTTCACATTTTCCATGTTTTTTAGATTTCAACTTAGAATCCTTGTCAACAATCTCGACAAGACTGGCCATGCTTTTATCTTTGGGCACCTTTCCATGCTTAACAAGATCGCCTTTTGAAGGCTCTAGGTGGAACGGAGGACTGCGCTGCTCAGCTGAAGGAGACGCCAGCCTTGGGCTGTCATTCCCAGTCCGCTGTCTTTGTTTTTCGGAGACGGAATGGCCGATTAATTTACATTCTTTTTCTTTGACACGTGTTAGCTGTACCACACATGGCAAAAGATCTAGCCGTCCTTTACTGGTACCTTCCTTCAGGACCTTGCTAGATTTACTTCGAAGAGCTGAACCTGGGCTAATGTCCCTTTCAAATTCAGGTTCATTTTCGCATGTTGGGATGCTCGGCGATGCCACCCTGAGCTTCTTCAGCCTCTTCTCACTTTTCTCCTTGTCCCCCCTCTCTTTCCTCCCAGCCCGCTTCTCCTTTTCGACCACGGTCACACGTTCCACTTCAAAGACCCGATCCTTTTCCAGCTTATCGCTTTTGCTGTACCTCTCGGCTCGTCCCTTGTCAGGCTTCTCAAACCTAGGCGGGGAGACGGAACTGCAACTGCCGCTCCTTTCCGAGGACCTACAGCAAACACGGCGATCGGAGTCGCTCGGCATCCTCTCGGACAGCGACGGGGACGCCGTTGGGCTGGCGGGGCGGCGAGAGGGAACGTGAGACGGACTTTGGCTGCGCTCTATCGTCCTCCGCCCGTGATCCCGTCCGCGGTCCGTTTCAAAGCGCTCCCTCTCTCTTTCACGCTCCCGTTGCAGGTAGCTGTACTTGCGGATGTCTTGCTCGTACGGGTCTGCTCTGAACTCTCTGTACTCCCGGGGGTCCTCAAAGTATTGTGGATCGTAGTAATCTCCTTGATACGGGTCCCATTCGGCGTAGAATTCGCGACTCCTGGCAGGATATTTGCGACGCAGGTCGTCGGTGTATGTCCCCGGTGTCCGTGCATTTTCATAATACGGTCGCTCTGCTGGGAATTCATACTGCGTCCGCCGCTCATCTCTGGAAAAAAATAAAGGAAAACAAACCATGAATGAAATAATACTGTGTTTAGCAAATTAAATACTTAAATTTGATTAGAAAAAAAAAAATAGGTTATAAAAAGCGTGCAAACCTTCGCTCAGTTAGGATGTCATAAAAGTCACGAATGTCTTGGCCAGACGCCTGCATGGAACGATAGAAAGCCATCTGGCTTTCCTGATTGGCAAAGTCCACCTGTAAAAAAACAAAGTAAAAACGTATGTAATTATTGTAATTTCCTAAGGCTTTTCCCCACCATATTAACAGGGTAGGACGGGGTTTTCGGATTTCCCTTTACTCACTTTGATTTTATTTCCCCCGATCTTCCAGCCCTTGGTCTCTTTGACGGCAGCCTGTGCATATTCTATGTTGTTGTAGAGGATCAAAGCCATTCCTTTCATTCTATCGAATACAACCTGTGGAAGATGAGAAAATGTTGTCATGCAGGATAAGGTCTTCACAGTGGATAAGCAATTTAACGTAGGCATCTCATTGTAGGTCGTTATGTAGCTGCTAGATTGTTATGGAGAAGTCAATCACTGGAACATAACTGGCAGAACAGCAAGTTTAGTTGCAATTGTAATAATTATTTGCTTTTCCAGGTCAATAACACAATATAGTTGGAGCCTGGCTAAACAATTGCCTGTCAACAGATAGGTCTGGAATGGCTCAATTGTACACCCATTTCCACCTATTTCACCAGAGAACTGAGGTGGCCAATCAGCACACGGTATTCAAACATGTTTGCATACTGAGTCCTGATTGGCCACCCCAATTTTGCTAACCAGCTGATTTGGTTTAGCCAGGCTAAAATTGGATCTCTGAATAATTTACATGGGTCCATTTTAGGGTTTGGCTCTGTCTTCTACCGTATGTAGGAAACAGTCACAGGGCCATTAGAGTTTTGGGTCTCTCATTTAACTCATTTACCGCGATCGCATCTTCTTTGTTTTCTCCCCATTGCCACGGCTCAAACCAGTGAGATCGGTAAAAAACCCTTATTTTGAAGCTCAGATCTCCTAAACAGGATGTGCTGTTTCTGTCATGCTGTTTCTGTTGTCTTGGCTGACCGGTCTTCTGACGATCTCAGCAAAAACATCCGGGTCACAAGTCAGGAAGAGCCGTCTAGCCCTAGTTGATTCACCAATGCGACAACACCATTCAGAGGGAAAACCGGAGGAGAGCCGTTTGAATGCATTGGATTGAATGGGTGTGAATGGGACAGACAAAAAGAAAGTTGTCGCCAATTCTGTTCCAAATGAAAGTCAGCAACGGGATCATTATCAGACGATGCGCTCGGACTAATAGTTTGATTAAAGAATGAAATCTACATTTCGTTGTGATACGAGCCGTCGTCGTGACCGGCGGGCGTAATCTAACGGGAAATCCACGAGCAGCACGAGAACGGCGTGAAGAGAATTAAAAAGAAATGTTGGGACCCAAATTTCACTGTATTGGCTTGTGAGGAACTCACAGGGCATGGAGAACGAACTGCAATGGCAAAGTACAAACGAAAGAATAAATATTTACCTTAACGACGTGCCCATAGCGGCAGAAATGACGGGTGAGATACTGCTCTGTAGTGTTCAATGCCAGTCCGTCCAACCAAACACAAGTGGTAGGCATGCTCTTCCCAAAGCCCAGCTGAAATAAAAAAATAAATAAAAATAAATGATCAAATGACTCAACCATTTGCATTAATTAAACCTGTTCATATTAACATAAATAATAGATAGCTAATTGAATTCACAATATAAACTAAGGGCCTCAGTTTCTCACCTTTAGTCTGTTATTGCCAAGGTATTCTCCATCCATTTTCTTGATGGCCTTACAGACACTGGCGATATCACAATACTGTAGGAACGCATACTGAGGAGCTCCGTTCACCTTCTTGATGTCAATATCCTAATCAATAATCAAAAAAGCAGAAATACATGATCAGTGATAGCAATATAGATATATGGATATTCTATTTCTTTCGTATTGTCTTTTATTTTTATTTTTTAAATAAAACATGTCAGCATACCACTATTTCTCCAAAGCGCTGAAAGATGTTGAGCAGATCGTGGTAACTGGTGGTTTTCTCCAGGTTTCCGATGAATAACGTCCGCGTGGCTTTGGGATGAAACTCGTCTATCCTCTCGTCCAGCGGCCGGAACTCGTTCTCACTTTCTGTTTCTGGGAAGACAGGATGAGCAGATCCAAAACTGTTCATTTGAGGGACAGAAGTGTTGTATGTGTAGGACAAGTGGGGGATAACGTTACGGGACGAAACACTGGGGTTCGCATTTATTAACAACTTGATATCATATAAAAAAAAAAAATAATAATAATTCAGGAATTCAATTCAAACATAGCAAAAAAAGTTGATCTACAAGCTCAAAAAGCGTAGCAGTGCGACAAGTTTTGAACTTGTACATCAAGTATTTTTGATACATATGACAGTACATGTAGTACTGTGCCCCCTCTGGAGTGGCTTTGGAAATACTTTATATACTCTGGTTATTTTAACAGACTTAAAAACACATCTATAGCAGAAAAGAGACAACAGAAAGCCATTGGGAAATTTTAACGCTGATGTCTGTCAGTCACAATGTGGGACAGACAGACAGACAGACAGGGTCTCAATTTGTCTGACACGTAAAAAAAAGTCTTGGAAGTGAGGGACTGTCCCACGCAAAGAGGGACATCTGGTCACCCTACCCTAATTAAGTCCCTCTTCATAAACCTGATCAAAATTAATTTAATCATGATTAATCACCTTCGAACTACTTTATGTCCGAAGCACATAATCTGATCCAGGACTTACCTGGGCCGTTCCAGGCGGTGACTTCAATCTGCATGCCGAAGAACAGCTTCCCCTTGGAGGTCCCCAGAGCCTTCTCCTGGTCCTCCTGCTGCCGGAAGAAGACCAGTCCGTAGCGGTCCTCTGAAGCTCCGTGGATCTGTACGGATGTGACTTTTCCATGCTTTTTGAACTCATGGAAGAGGCCGTCTTTCAGACTTGTATCTGTGGAGAACAGATCACAATAAGTGAAATGTTTTTTTTTTTCTATTAGGGCCATTGAATGATTAAAACATTTGAATCAGATTAATCATAGCCTTGAAATGTATTTAATCATGATTAATCACCATTCGAACTATGTCCAAAATTCCATGTTTTCCTGTACAGGATTTGAACATTTAAAAAAGAAAAAGAATTTGGGGAAAAAAAGATGTTTATTTTTTTTTATAAAACAAAAAAAAAAAAATACAAAATAGGTGATCTACAAGCCCCCAATGCCCCCAAAATTGCTCCAGCTATACTCTATGGCTCTGGTTACACAGAGACACACAGCTACGGTGCAGTATATGTCTCTTTCAATGAGAAAATGCTCAGTGGGTTGAGTCAGTGTGCACATGAGTTAAACATTTTAATCAGATTAATTAATGCCATTAACTCTTATTTTCAACAACCTTGATTAAAATATATTCAAACACCTAAACAAACAAACATGCCCAAACACATGTTGCCCTGGCATGTGGTGGACCAGCGGTGTGTGTGTCTCACCTGTAGAACGCACAGGAAGGTTTTGGACCTTGATGCCGAAGCTTTTGCGCGGCTCATCCTTGTCCAGGGAGGATAATGGAAGTGCTGAGGGTGCAGGAACGGCAGCAGACTGCACCGATCGGGCCGGAGAGTCATCACTGGAACTACTGCTGGAATCACTGGAGCAACACAGGGAACACAGGCTTAGAGATAAGGGAAAAAAAATGTCCGGGAGGCAGGCAACCAAACAATGTCGTTTACTCAAAACTGTACGCGTACAGTTGTCTGGCTCCAGCCCTGCATCATCACCTTAAATTATTTTCCCTGGGGATTCAGGTCTGGTGAGACGGTCTATGGGGCTGTTAGTATAGAGATGCGCAGTGACGTCACCGCTCCGGTTCCGGAAGTCTTTTCCCAATTCATTTTTCTCATAGACTTTTCGAAAATAATTTATATCAAGACGATTACGCCGCGGACACAGCCAACTCGAGTCGTGACGAATCATGATGACACACACAAACTTTTGGGACAATAAAATAATTTCTAAGATGAAAAACGAAACAAAAAGTCTTGTATCATGCCGTTTTCTACTTCTTCCAAATCATATATTATATGACGATATTGTGTTTGTTGTCATGATTTGTCACAACCTGAGTTGGCTTTGGCCGCGGCGTAATCGTCTTGATATAAATTATTTTCGAAAAGTCTATGAGAAAAATGAATGGGGAAAAGACTTCCGGAACAGGGGCGGTGACGTCACTGCGCAGCTCTATGGGGCTGTTAGTATTAGCTGAAAATTCAACTACAGCAGCTGATTGGCCGACAGCCCTGTCACTCACAACAGTGTCAAACAACAAACATGCCTCAAACGGCAACAAACGGGTGCTCGGGTAGCCGGATATATCCAGCTGTTAAGAATCTATTGTTATCGTATTGTTATCGTTTTTGGGGTTAATTTGCATAGGCCTAACACTAAATGCATATTCTGATCTTAAATCCCTTTATTTTATTTTTGTTTTGGTAATGGTACAACATAACCATTACATTGACTTTGGTTGCTACTGTACAGTACTTTTAAAACAGTTTAAAATAGCTCTTATAAATAGAGAGACTATGCCAGTCCCCGAACGGCGCTTGTCAAAGGTAAAACTGAGTGATAGTGAGACAACGGACGAGATTAACATTGTGTTGGTGTATAAATAGTGACGTTATTAAATCCATAGAACATAAATATCGTTTACCAGATGAACTGAGAGAGGTCTCTCTACCTCTCTCTGTCTCTCTACCTCTCTCTCTCTCGCTCTCTTTGCAGGCTATTTTGCTGTGATCGTGCTGAGGCTCCGATTTTAGTAGCGGAAGCTTAAGTCATGTTTGTAATTATAACAGCGTTGTAACACCGGATAAAGTAATTCATTAGATTACCAATTACAGAGGAAAGTAACGGAATTAGGTAATGGAATTTATTTAAACGTCTCTTAATTAGTCTCAACTCTGCTTGAGGGTCCATTTGGTTTCATGTTTACACTCTCAAGAGTTAAAATCATGGCACGGGAAGGAGCTGTTGTTAAAAGAAATCACAAGGAAGTCTAATTTTAACAAACGTTCGCTCATAAACAGGTGACAAGACATGGCTGTTGTTTTGCTGCACTCAGTATAGAATATAGAACAAAATATTAGGGACACCATTTTCGTCACACACTAAACCCCTTATCCCCAACGTCTTTGACTTTTTACCATTTAGAAAATCACGTTTTAATAATTCAACTAGGCAATCTACACACACACACATTGTGAGCTTGTTGACTGGCCATGTGCACTATTCAAAAATCTTTTTCAAAATAGTAAAAAAAAAAAAAAGAGCAAAGAAATTTACTGATAAGGGGTTTAGCAGTGACGAAA
This sequence comes from Benthosema pterotum, assembly GCA_039105355.1. NCBI lineage: Eukaryota > Metazoa > Chordata > Actinopteri > Myctophiformes > Myctophidae > Benthosema > Benthosema pterotum. Next base: position 51,225,315 of record CM076968.1, read on the forward strand.
ATAGAGCCCTACATGTCTGTTTTTCTTAATAAACATATTTTCTGATCCGGGGACAGTTCATCTGTGCTTTTTACGTAATCACATTTTGTACTATTTTCACAATATATCCAGAGCTCAGTCAGACAGCTCCAGCCCCCAGCTGGTTCAAAAAGCAGCTGCTAGTCTTTAAAAGAGAGAAGATCATATTACAACCCTGAACCCTCCCCTTGTCTCTTTGCTCTGGTCGCCCATGGATTGATCTGAACATTCTACAGCAGGGGTTTTCAACAGGTGGTCCGGGGACCACCAGTGGTCCCTGAGAAGGTTCCAGGTGGTCCCCAGGCTAAATGATGGAAAGTTGGTTAACCAGATGTAACTCTTGAGAATGTAAAAATGAAACCAAATGGACCCTTGCGGGTCCATTTGGTTTCATTTTCACACTCTCAAGAGTTAAAATATTCATCTGAATTAGCACTATTTAATTAAGAACTTCACACTGTTTTGTTTGGAAAATCCAGCCTGGAATTGTGGACAATACCAAAAGAATTCTTCATTTTTAGGTCTTTGGTGTGAAAATGTAATCAAATGGTGGTCCGTGGCTCAAATGCTGAATAAATGGTGGTCCCTGGAATGAAAAAGGTTGAAAACCACTGTTCTACAGGACAGCTTTTAAGAGCTTGACAGGGTGGAATGTTAGTGTCATGATGTTAAGACATGTTAGAGTCCTCAATGAGCTGTTCCATCAGCTGTGGAACTTAGTATTTAAAATCACTTATATATCGTATTGTCCCGAATATAAATATGGTTATAAGCTAACCTGCATTTTTTTCCAAGACTCATTTGCGGAAAAGGTACATCAAATAGCAACAGCCACCGAATAGAAGGCGGCCCCATTTTTTAGGATATTTTCATCCAAAAACATTGTCTTATATTCATGCCGATAGGGTGCGGTGGGTACACACACACACACACACACACGCACACACACACACACACACACACACACACACACACACACACACACACACACACACACACACACACACACACACACACACACACACACACACACACACACACACACGGTGTGGGAATCGATTAAAAAAATCCAATTAATTTGAAGCTTTGTAATTAATTAATCTTAATTAACCGCATGTCAATATTTGACAATATTTTTGTTCAATTAAAAACCGGTTGGTGTGTGAGTGAGTTCTTCCATTCATCAAATTTCCCACTGGGTCAAGCAAAGACCTGCACCATCAGCATAACGGTTGGCCGCCTTGTTTTCAGCCCTGTGTCCACACTGTGACATGTCATGTTGAGGGTGAGGCTTATAGGCCAGTAATTTTAGCTCATGTTTCACCTAAAATTGGAATAAATTGTAACATGGGATTTTTCTTCACAGATCATTTCTTTGAGGTCTCCAGAACAACGTATTAAAAGTCCCGAAAAATCCCAGTTGCGCAAATATGTTTAATTTCATAAAGTAATAGAATACATAGGCTCCAATGGAGTGATAGCCCCGCCCCCTCCTATACAAACCCATTATAACTTAAAACCCCATTTTAACCATGATGGATTATTCAAAAACAACCCATCTTTTTTCTGGTGACTGATATTGTCCTCCTAATACGTGAGAGGACCGTGGAATTTCATTCACAGGTTTCAGTTATTTTTAAAATATTGTTTTGGAAAATGTAGCTGCCTCCATATCTGGCTATGCCCACCCAAATGAATATTAAATAAATAAATAAATGAAACCTGTAAATGAAATTCCACTGCCCTCTCACATATTAGGAGGACTATATCAGTCACCAGAAAAAGGTGAAGGCAGTGGAATTTCATTTACAGGTTTCATTTATTTATTTTTTTAATATTCATTTGGATGGGCATAGCCAGATATGGAGGCAGCTACATTTTCCAAAACAATATTTTAAAAATAACTGAAACTTGTGAATGAAATTCCACGGTCCTCTCACGTATTAGGAGGACAATATCAGTCACCAGAAAAAAGATGGGTTGTTTTTGAATAATCCATCATGGTTAAAATGGAGTTTTAAGTTATAATGGGTTTGTATAGGAGGGGGCGGGGCCATCACTCCATTGGAGCCTATGTATTCTATTGCTTTACGAAATTAAACATATTTGCGCAACTGGGATTTTTCGGGACTTTTAATATGTTGTTCTGGAGACCTCAAAGAAATGATCTGTGAAGAAAAATCCCATGTTACAATTTATTCCACTTGAAAATCTATTTTGCCTGGACTATTAGTCGTTTCAGACCAATGGGAGGACCAAATAATGACAGTTCAGAACAATGGCAGCCCTTATCGGCAATTACCCTGATTAGTTTCTAGTTATTTTTTTAATTGCATCACTATTTCTGTAATTAATTATTTGTACTAAATTTCGTGCTTTTGTCTTGGTGAACTATTGGATACACAGACGAGAGTGTCTGGTTATATATATTACATAAAAAAGATGAAAAACAGTTCAGATTGATGACCGTCTTTCTTTCTCAGCCCTTGGAAGAAAATCTCTCTGCTCCTTTCTTCCATACTGCAGCGAGGCGCTGCATATGCTGCTGCTGCAGCTGCTGCTGCTGCTGCTCTGACTGCAACAACACAAAGCTCTGGTACAAATCACTGCCCTCTCATACACCTCTGCTCTATGATTCCCATGCCTGCCTCTGTGTCCGTTCTCTCTCTCCCTAGCCTTCTAGGCTGCTGCCGACGTTTGTTTCCTTCTGCATTTCTCCTCCCTCCACTCACAGACGCTCCCGGAAGTGCCGCTGATGGAGCCATGCCTGTGGGAGTGGGCAGGGAGCCAGCAGTGGCCAGAAATTTCCAGTTCCAACTGGATCTCACGGAGGGGGGGAGAGTCATCACCCATGCACACAGAGGTAGGCAGTGAGAAAATATACCAGCCGCCTCCGAAAATTCCACCTCCCCTCCCCTCCCCTCCCACCCCACTCACTCCTCCCTCCTCCCCGTAGAAGAACTCCCTCGTCAAACCGCGTGTGTCGCTAAATGCGTTGTGAGCTCTGTAGTCTGCCCTGTGCAGCTGTGATGCAGTCACAAAAACCAAACGGCAGAGAATAGCGGAGAGAGAGAGAGAGAGAGAGAGAGAGAGAGAGAGAGAGAGAGAGAGAGAGAGAGAGAGAGAGAGAGAGAGAGAGAGAGAGAGAGAGAGAGGCAGCAGCGGCTCCTGTCAGAGCCTATTTGTCTGCTTGTGTAGAGCAAACATTCTGTGTCTTCTAAGGTTATAAGAACAATCACAACCACCGGTGTGCAGTGGAACCTTATAGGTACGCTATTGTGCATAAGGTGGGTTCAATCCAAAGACTCTGAAGAGCACTTAAAGGGGTATTTCACCGATTTTTAACATTTTATTATCCCATTAAGATACCTTAGAGAAGTCGTGTGGACATAAGGAAGCCCCCCCCCATTCTGTTTTCCTAGAAATGGTGGTCTGAAAATATCATTAACATGCTGAAATACAACTTTATGACATCATCAGGATGTGTTTGACCATGCTAATGATTTTTCCTTTAAAAAAAAAAAAAAATTGAAAATGGGTGGAATTCCCCTTCAAAGGAAAACTTAATGTTTTTTTTTCAATCAAGGCTCATGTTTTAGGTTGTTATTAGAGAAGGTAAAAGATGGGTGTTAATTGTTTTACATTCCTTGCTTTATTTAGTTTTAGGGATTCTAGTTATGGGAGGGGGCATTCAAACATGGTCCTAAATACATATTTGTTTACACATTTTTAAATTAGGGGTGGGACACGATTAAAAAAATATCTAATTAATTTGAAGCCTTGTAATTAATTAATTTCAATTAATATATCAATAATTGACCCGAGAAGCATTTTTGGTCAATTAAAACAGGTTGGTAGCATGTGAGTGAGTTCTTATTAATCAAAACTGTGTCCACACTGTGAGGTCGGGTTATGTTGAGGGTGAGAGTTAAAGATAGCGTTAATAATTTTGGACCAACGGGATTACTAAACAGTGCAGTTCGGATCAATGGCAGCCCTTATTGGTTACCCTGATTGGCTTCTTCTCCCATTGCGTGCACCGGTATGATCGGTCCCCCTGAAATCCGTCCAGTGAAAATGGTTCTGTGGTGCAAAATCTATGTGCGATTAAAGCAACTTAACTTTTTAAATCGCATTATTGTTCCTGTGATGAATTAATCTCAATTAATCAGTTAAAGTCCCAGTCCTATATTTTAAAGCGTTTTTATTATCTACTACAGTCTAATGAACCCCAGGAAATTATAACTGGCCATAGAAGTTGACAGGATCTACTGAATGTGAAGGAGGCAGCACACCACACTGTACTTTACACACTCAATATTTGGACATGTCTGACCCACAGACTCAATATTTGGCAGTTTGTCTCATTCAGTAGATCATTTGTGGCCAAGCACAGAATGGTAATATAAATTTATATAAAAATATAAAGTAGGCTATTATTGTGGATGGATGGCCGTCGGCTATGTATCCCATCTGACCCATAATCTCTTTCTTCTTATATTAAACTTGGCCTACGGGCAGAAATGAATGCTAGATCAGCTGCAACCACAGCAAGGCCAGGCTGGACGAGGACCAGATACATTTTAAACAGCAATACCATATGTACCATGGTTTTCAACCTTTTTGATACCAGGCCCACTATTTATTCAGAATTTGAGCCGCGGACCACCGTTTGATGACATTTTAGCCCCACAGAACCCAAAACTAAATTATTATTTATTACTATTATTATTAATTATTATTTTGCTTTTGTCCACAACTCCATCCTAGATTTCTGAAACAAAGCAGCCAAACATACAGATCAAAATGACCATTAATCTTCTACATTCTCTAATTGTTTAGACCTGGGCTAATTCAGATGATGAATATTTTAACTCTTGAGTGTGTAAAATGGTTTCATTTCATTTCATTTTCAATGGTTTCGGGATTTTTTCTGCATTTTTTTCTCTCAGACCCTATTTGGTTCCGTTTGTACAAAAAACGAAAAGGCCCTGAAAGAAAAATCATTAACACGGTGAAACACAACCTGATGCCATCAAATTGTGCTTCACCATGTTAATGTTTTTCTTTTTTCAGACTTTTTCATTTCTAGGAAACATGAAATGGGAGGACTTTTTTATCATGTCCACACAACATATTTAAGGATGTTGAAATGTTGAAAATGGGTGGAATTCATTCATTTTCAACACGCTAGCCCCTGGGGTAGGTGCGAGGTGGACATCCAGAGGCGTATTTGCCAAAATAGGCAGACTAGGCAGTTGCCTAGGGCGCCATGAGGGGAGGGGAGCGACCATGAGGGGAGGGGTGAGGGGAGGGGAACCACCAGATGTGCTTTAAATTTTAAGGATACCAGGCTAGTAAGCCTCATATGGATAAATACATTGCACTCATCCTCTATATCTAGAATTGAACATTTAAAACACATATAATATGTTCTTTAGTTTAAAAATAGTTCATTTTATCCCTTGGGGAGGCCATTTTACAGAAGATTTTCCCTGGAGCCCCTCTTACCAAATGGGCCCGTAAGGGTCCATTTGGTAAGGGGGGCTCCAGGACAAATCTTGCCTAGGGCCAAATTGCTTAGAAATGCCACTGTGGAAGGTGCGAGGAGGGGGTCTCTAGATGTGACAACAACCTGAAGCAGCAGATTCCATGGAGCTGGAACCAAAACCTGGAAACCTGGATCAGGTTTGCTACTAGGTAACACATGTTGCTAGGTAACAATCGCCGGAGATAAAAAAGCTTGACGTCAATGCCTTGCTCGGTTATTATTATACAGTTTATGCTTGATTAAACATGCCGCGTGTTCTTTCTCACCTGTAACGCAAGTCAAGTTAATGCAGAAAACTTCCAACAGTTCCAAAAACGCAACATCAACATGTCTTTGGCCTCGTACACACCTAAAGAACAAACGCTCTACATCCTGTGTTCGATGGCCATCCGGTGGGAGTCAATGTTAAGGCCCTGCTACACTAGCAATATTTTGATCAACATCAACTAGCAATGTCAACATCAACGGGCAACATGATGAGACACATGGCAACAGGCAACACCTCCCATTAAAAGGGGAATTCCACCCATTTTCATTTTTTCCTGAGAGTGTACAAATGTGAACCAAATGGACCCTAGCGGGTCCATTTGGTTCCATTTGTACACTCTCAGAAAAAAAGAAGCCTTAGTTTGCATTGAATCATTTTCACCCAACTGCCACCCAACTCAAAATGTTCACTTAGCGAAATAAAAGTTACAAAATCCCTGTTTTTGTCCACCGCCGTGAAGCAGCAGCAGCAGCCATGGTTTCTGTGGGAGTCTAGGAGAAAGGATCAGGTGACGCCAAGGAGGGCTGTGATTGGAGGATTCTGAAATGTTGACCAGTAGAGGGCGCTAATGATCTGACTTTTCTGAACAACCAGGAGTTGATCATATTCAGTGTTGGTCAATATTACTTAGGAAAGTAACTTCTTTACTTTACTCGTTACCCCTTAGACAAAGTAATATCATTACTTTACTTATTACTGTAATCAAAGAGTAATATATTACATTATTACTTTCCCAAGTTCTCAACTCCTACATTTGAAAAAAATAGAGATGTACAACATAATCTGTTTAGCGAGCTCTTTTTTAGAACTGAATCCAATTTATTGTAATAATAATAGTCTCTTTGCCTCTTTGCCTTTTTAAACTTTCTCACAATTGTTTTTAAAGACAGTTGAGGTCTTGTATTTAAAAATAAAATACAAAATAAAGCAGCAAGCGATTTGTAGTGTACATAACTGTGCGCAGGATGCAGCGTGTGGACTGGATCTACAATCTAGTGCACATCTCTGTTGTTACAGTACCTGTCGATAGCTTGTAAATCTGTTCTATTTTTGCATGCAACAACAATCTCATTTTAAAAGTAACTTGGCGTTACTTGCAAAGTAATGCGTTACTTATTACCCATTTTTGCAGAGTAATCTCGTTACTTTACTTTTTGGAGCAAAAGTAATAATATTACAGTAATATGTAATCTAAAATTAGTTACTGCCCAACACTGATCATATTCTATAGAAAGGTGAAAAGTCAACGTTGATAGTTGACATTGCTTGTTGATGTTGCTCAAAACATTGCTAGGTGTATCAGGGCCCTTATGTTTTGAGCCAAGCCATTTGTGCTTGATGTGACGGGGGAAGTGGCAGAGCACAGACATCAGACACACATGTTTGGTCAAACCCTGTGACTCCCAATGGAAAAGTCTTCAGGCAGATATCAGACACTGTATTCTGTATGTTCACCTGGACAGCCAGAGGGTGCCGTTAGCCTGATTATCAGACTCCAGCTCAGCTTCCTGAAGCTTCAGTCTGACATTGTCCCCCGGCTGAGAGATTTCAGGGACGGGGGATTCGAATTTCCCACATCATGCCTGCACCTGATGATGTCAATCATGTGGCTAATGGGCTAGCCCGTTCGCCAACCAAACAAACACATGCGACGAGCGCAACTAGCATGTGAACAAATGCAGAAAATAATGTATGTCGAATGATGACGTTTATGAAACCAGATCGATCGATACAGTCGCGATTTACCGCAGTGGGGGTGGCAATTTGTTGTTTGACACTGTTGAGTGACCAATCACACTGATTGGTTTGACGGTGTTGAGTTGTCTGGCCAATCAGATGCGCCTGTTCGGATATTTCGTTAGACCAACCCCAAACCCCGAAATAAATGATAGGTTGACAACACCAGACCAAGGCCTGATTCACCCTGGCAGCCAAATCTAGCCTGAATCAGATCTGTGCCACGTTGAACATGAAATCTGATTTGTTTACGCAAGTCATGGGACTTGTTAGACCAATCAGATTTCTATCTTCAAGTGACACAGATCTGATTCAGGCTAGATTTGTCTACCAGAGTAAAAATTAGGCCCAAGAGACCCAGTGGGCCACGCCGGTTTGGCTCCGGGTCTAGGGCGTGGCACCGACACACTCACCTGCCACTGGTGCTGCTGCTGCTGCTACTGACGGAGTCGGAGCTGGAGGAACGGCTCCGCGATCCGGAGCCGCTGTGGGAGCGGGCGGGGCGGGTGGCCTGGCTGGCCAGCCTCTGAGGGGAGGGGTTCCTGGAGTGGGCCGAGTGTGCGGGGGAGCGGCTGCGGCTGTGGCGGTACGCCCGCTCCCCACCTCTCTCTCCGCCGCTGCGCCGCCCGGCGGCGGCCCTCTCCTCCCGGTACAGGTCTCTGTGCACCACGCTGGCCAACGTGAAAGGCTGGTCCCTGCTGGCTCGAGACTCGTACACGCGAGACGACGGCGGCGGCGGGGGCTCCGGCGTTTCGAAGCGGCACGGGCTCCGGCTGTGCGAGCGGTAGATCAGTCCCACCGTGCTGGCCGCGCTGCCCGAGCCCCCTCCGCTAGATCCTCCTCCTCCTCCTCCCGGCGTGGCCCCGCCCACCCCGCCGCCGCCCGACCCGCTGACGCTGGCGACGGCGCTGACGATGCTGGCGCCGCTGACGACCGCCGAGACCGGCCCCCCGCCTCCGCCCCCGCTCCCGCTGGAGCCGCCGGAGGAGCCGCTCCCGCCAGAGCTCAGAGTCCTCTCCCGGGCGTAATAGTCCGTTTCGTAGTGCCGCTGGCGGTCGAAGCTGCTGCTCCCGGTGCGCTCGTGGTGTCCGTAGGCGCTGTGGTCGCTGTACACTCGCTCTCGACTCTCAGTGGCCCTGAGTGACGACAACGGGGGGGCGGGACGGAGGGGCAGGGGCAGAAAGAGAGACAGAAAACACCCGTTAAGACCATAGCGTCTGTCAGAAGCATGGAAAAGCTTCTTCTTGCGTGGACAGCTGACAGACAAAAGCATCAAAACAGGACATTTTTTGGGAGGAAAAAAAAGGATATTAAGCATCTAAAAACAAACAGAATTCCAACTGATTATTTGATTTGAATAACACTTTTGACACTGGTGACAAAACGAAAGGCTTTCAAGAACCAATAAAAATGGCACGCTAAAGAGTATTGACATTAGTTTTGTTTTTCCCACTCCAGTGCTTTTTATAACCTGGTCTACAATTAAAACTGTATTTCTTAACAAGTGGGCCTGGAAGCCAAAGTAGGTCGTGAGGTGCAAACAAAGAATAACTTACAGTATAATGAAGCGATATTAATTATTCAAATAGAGCTCTTGAATTTAAATTTGGATGGAAGACTACTCCACTTGACACAGCGCTGTGTTGTCCTTTTCCCACAGTGGACATGACATCAGTACCACCAGTTTGAATTCAAAATTGGATTTATTATTACACCTACGTGAAAGTAAAATCTGCCAGTCAGCAGACTTGACTGGCAGACTCAATACTCAATATAAAATGGCCTTTTTGGCCACTTTAGCTGTAAACACCTATAAATATTTCGGAATGTTCCACACTAAGGTGCACCTTCTGCCCCTTATAGTCTGGAAAATACGGCAGTTGGGACAAAGCACAACATTGATTTGCTTCTCTGTATCTTCCAGGGTTACAGTTGCCGGGTTCCCTGACTCAGCATGGCTGATTGTTTCTAGATTTGCTTGATACCTTGGCTAGGCGTGTCACCCCTGTTCCTTCATTAAGATACATTCCTAATTTCAAATATATTATTAGTACCAATCACTGTATTTTGTACAACTCATTTGATCGACCAACCATCTTCACAGTGTGGCTCGGCAAGAGGCCATGTGTTTCCTTAACTTCTCTATAAGTCTGAATGTCCGGAGCTAATCTCTCAAACCGATAAGACACACATCAGCGCCAACTGTCTTGTGCCAGCCCAATAAACTTAGTAACTCTGTTGTAATACTCAGCTAGATAGAGTTAAACTTAGTAACACAGGTGGCTACAGCCTGTCGTGATGGCCTCCAAGTTCTAGTTTCCGCCCCCAGACCAAGGGGATGTCCCTTTGGTCAAGTGGTTAAGATGTTGGACGTTCACGCAGGAAACCTGATTTAGAATCCCAGGCGTTACAAACACATGTGGGTCTCAAGACCCACTTGATTCAATCCTCACAAATAAATATCCTTGATAAACTGTGCATGTAAATAAACTCGAGCAGGCTTTACTATGCTAAACTCAAACATTTGCACTGCATCTCTTTGCCAGAGTTTAGAATATAGATAGTTGACATAAACTGAGCTTATTTTCATGTTATGTTAACACTGATTTATTTTTTGTATTTATTTTTAGTTTCTGTTATTGTCATGTACTTCTGTTGCTGTTGTTGCTTATAGGAGAGTAATATATTACTTGCTTTCCTCTTTTGGAAAGTAATAGTACTCATGACTTGGGCTCAAGAGTAATATCTAACATATTACTTTTTTACATTACTTTTGTTCCCCCCAGCCATGAAAAAGGCTGCACAAACAGTTCCTTAAGTTCTCCATTTCTGACCCCTCAAAATCCCAACTTTGACACCAGATGTCTTTGTCCATCTGACTGTAATAATAATAGTTGTTGAAAGCAGCAGCATGACGAAGGTAACTGGAAATATTAGTAGAAGTAAATGTATGTAATATTACTGTTTCGTGGGACATACATCTTGTTATATTACTTTTACAGAGAAAAGTAATAATATTATTGTGATGTTTTCTATTACGCATTACAACCATCTCGTAACACATGCGCACATGCACACACGCGCGCACGCACGCACACACTCACTACTTTAAATCAATTGTCCTCCAACCTTGACTTCCTTCAAACATAAAAGTCAAGGTTATGGGACAATTAAAACAATGTCTACCTCAGACAGGCTTCGATCTGCTGTGGGAGAGGAGAGGAGAGGGGAAATCCATACCTCTGCTTTTGATATCCCACCCTGGTTATTACCTCTGAATTGCAAGTGTCTTGTAGAGACAGAATTAAATAAATTTACTTTTGTGGAAATGCATCTGTAATACATTTGACATATACAGTATGTTGGATAATGTCATTATGTTGACTTGACTTCACTGGAAAATCTACAAAATCATGAAATTCTGGCCCAGACGGTTTAGTAGTCCAACTGTCTGGACAGTGCCTACGCTGCTAGGAAAGCCTGACAGCGCGCCGCGGGTTCGACTCCCGAGCTTAACGGCTTTTGCCACATGTCACTACCCCCCCACCCCCCTTTACTGTGACCTCATCTACTGTCACCTGTCAATAAAGGTATAAAACGCACAAATAAAAAATAAAAATCAAAAAAAATAAAAATAAAATTCTATTGCCTGTATTTGTGAAAATAGCAGATCTACACGGACACTATGTTGTGAGCTTGCAGATTGACTCCCTTGACTCTGATCTGTCATGTGGACTGTATATTAAGGGATTAATTGGTTATGAAAATGTCCGATAGTGTGTTGTTTAGTGATGTCTGATGTGAACGAATCCAGCCATACGAACGGCTCTTTGAAATGATTGGATCCGGTTCACAGCGTGGAACCGTTGCTTTTTGTCAGAATGAACAGATCGCAACGCGAATTTACACCTATTTTATGAAATGGTGACCAACCAAATACCAATTCTGCAAACTGTTAAATATAAATATTTAAATCAGAAAAATCTAACCACACAAAATCTGGCTGTGAGAGCAACGTGGAATGTGGTGCCGCCCATGCAATGGCGCAAGGCTTACAACAAATACTATTTAAAAATATACGGTACAAATGAGACAGTTTTTTAAACTGCTCTTTGAAAGGAACGGCTCCAAGGGATCCGGCTCCCTTAAAACAGCCATAAATCCCATCTCTAGTGTTGTTTATAAATCGAAGCCTGAAAGTAGATAACAAATTGCACCAACTCCCATTTAGATGACCCCTTTCTCTTAGTTCTGAAAATGACGCCTGCTTGCTGTAATGAATTTCAGTCAGCTACACCCGTGGTTTTCAACCTTTTTCATACCAGGGCCCGCTATTTATTCAGCATTTGAGCCACGGACCACCATTTGATGACATTTTGGCCCCACAGACCCCAAAACTAAAGATTTCATTTGCTTTTGTCTATAATTCAAGGCTGGATTTGGGAAACAAAACAGTCCAACATACAGATCAAAATGACCATTAATCTTGGCTAATTCTGACCTGGGCTAATTGAGATGATGAATATTTTAACTCTAGAGAGTGTAAACATGAAACCAAATGGACCCGCAAGGGGCCAAATTTGGTTTCATGATTATACGTTACATCTGGCTAACCAACTGTTCATCAATTAGCCTGGGGCCACCTGGAACCCTGTCAAGGACCACTGGTGGTCCCCGGACCACTGGTTGAAAACCACTGAGCTACACATTAGAGCAGCGGTTTTCAACCAGTGGTCCGGGGACCACCAGTGGTCCTTGAGAGGGTTCCAGGTGGTCCCCAGGCTAAATGATGGAAAGCTGGTTAACCAGATGTAACTCTTGAGAATATAAAAATGAAACCAAATGGACCCTTGCGGGTCCATTTGGTTTCATTTTCACACTAGAATATTCATCATCTGAATTAGCACCACCTAATTAAGAAGTCTACACTGTTTTGTTTGCAAAATCCAGCCCTGAATTGTGGACAAAACCAAAATAATTATTTAGTTTTTGGTGTTTGGGGTGAAAATGTAATCAAATGGTGGTCCGTGGCTCAAATGATGAATAAATGGTTGTCCCTGGAGTCAAAAAGGTTGAAAAACCCTGCATTAGAGCACAAATGAATTGCACCAAACATAGAATGTGCATAAGCTAAAATGAACGTTGTAAATGCATTGCAGGAGATGTACTGGTGATGTGCTGGAGCTTAGATTAGGTTCTGAAGCATCAGCTCCTGGCATGGATATGAGCCTTTGCACTTGTCATTACTGTTTCCATGGTAACACATATTGCCATTATTTCCTTGAGCTGCAAATATAAAGGGTTCAGGCTATGCATCACTTTCAAGCTACAGCCCTATTTTTCCACATGCCTTTGGAAAAAACGGAGGAGGAGGAGATGCCTGCTTGCTGCAGAATGATTCAATATTCAGCATGAACAGAATGCCAAAAGCATTCTGTGTAGTTTTAAGTTGTAGCTTGAGTTATTTTATCCATACCACAAATATAACTCAATTCAATGAAATAACAACTGTGCGCAATGATATTATTAAAACTATATATTTCTATATTGGTGGTTCTCAAAATATTAGGTAATGGTTGGTGATCCTTAACTGGAAGCATGTTCCTCCAGGAACCCCCCAAAAGCAAAGATATGAATTAAATATGTTTGCTGTGAAATAATAGATACTCAAAGTTTTGCATGGTTTCACTTGTTTTTTTAAGAATAGCAGATATACAAGCTTGCCTATGAGCTTGAATATCTGCTGTTTCAACAAAAAAAAGATGTTAAAGGTATAGGAAGTGATTTGGGTAACAAGATGTGCACATGCACACACTCTACAGTGAGGGGAAGTGTGAAGTTCAACAGGCCAACAGCACATACACCAAGGCCCACCCCCAGTCAATCCTGATTGGAAGAAGACCTCCTCTCATCCTGATCGGACAAAAGGCTTTTCTCCCAAAGCCCCAAACTGAAACTAGGGTTTTTGTTTGTTTTTTTACCCCAGGGGCTCAGTGTGGACATGGAGGAACTCCCTGTCCACACTATAGTAGGGAGGATTAGCCAAAAGAAGAAGAAAAAAGAACAATATTTGAATTAAGTGGAATCACTTACTTTACATTTAAATAATGGTTTAAGTGGTTAAAATCTAAGGTGACACAGACGTGTTCCAAAGTAGATTTTCTATAGTTGTCTCCTCCCCACATAAGGTGTCTTTGAGTAGTTAAAATGTATTAAATGAATATTATTATTATTAGCAATAGATTGACACGACCCTGGAACCGGAAGTACGGTATTAGCCAACGCAGTTTCCGTAGTTTTAACTCTCCAATAGCATGAAAACACGTTAACCACCTAACCACCGTTAAACACCTAACCTGTTTTTGAGCGGCGCAACCATTCCGTTGCATAGCTGTGTGCATATTTATGCATATATGTGTGTCGCCGAGCACAGAAATAGCTTTATAACTTAATAACATTTGTTGAGCACCAAGTGTCACTGTTGCACACACACACACGCACGCGCGCGCACGCACGCACACACGCACACACACACAATGCATCAGCCATTACAGCAGTCTATGAAGAAAGTCTCATCGATATGATAACTTTATGTTTTTGCCTGGTCCAAGATGGCCACTGGCTATGTGTTAAATATGACCCAGATGAGGGGGAACTGTAATATAAAGTCCGTGGTGCTGTCATACAAAGGGATTGGCATTAAAGTCCTGGGTTTTAATTAATTTAATAATGGGGTTGTAAACTAGGATTTTAGGAAGCTGGGATTGGCTAATATTGGACATTCTATGAGTGATCAGACACATAAACACAGAGCAGGAATATAACCCAGAAACAACACCGCAGGTCCAAAGTCCAGAGTGTGAACTCAAGAACAATGAATAGCTCTGTACATAAGACTATATGACTGTCAGTAGGGATGGGCAGATATATCAGCCGTACAGGTATTGACACTAAGGGTGAGATTTTCGTTACCGCTATACCCCTTATCCCTTCTTTGCCTTTTTAAACTATTAAAAAAAAACATTTCTCAGTAGTTCATATGGCCAGTCTACTAGCTCACAACGTGTTAATAGATTGACATGTTGAAATAGTCCAAAAAAGTTTTTCAAAATAGTGAAAATGAAATAAGGGATATGGCATAAGGGGTTTAGCATGTAACGAAAATGGAGCCCTAACACTTCCCCGCTTGCCCGGGGCAAGTAAAAAAAAATGGTGGGGCAAGTGAAGACTGCTACCTGGTTGCCCGATCGGGCAAGTGTGCAACTTAGTGCACTATAACACAACACAAGATAAATTTGTCTTGAAGGCAGTCATTGCACTCTGTCTCTGTGTCTTTCCCTGCTTTCTAGCTATCCACAATTCCAGGCTGGATTTGGGAAACAAAACAGGCAAATTAACACATCAAAATGACCATTAAACTTCTACAGTGTAGACCTGGGCTAATTAAGATGATGAATTTTAACTCTTGAGAGCGTAAAAATGAAACCAAATGGACCCGCAAGGGTCCATTTGGTTTCATTTTTACGTTCTCAAGAGTTACATCTGGTTAACCAACTTAACTGGGGACCACCTGGAACCTGGGGGGCAAGTGAACATGACCTGAGGGCAAGTAGAACCCGACTTGCACTTGCCCGATGGGCAAGTGCCTCGGAGACCTTAGTGTCAACCCCTGAGCCGTACAGGTATTACTGGCTGATAACGGCTTTAAAAATCAATATGGGAAAAATATCGGTATTGGGAGAAATATTATAAAAACATGACCGTTTGATTTATTTATTTTTTAATCGGTAAGACATTGTTTACAGAAATGTATAGAGCCGGGAAAAACTATATGGGAGACCTTCCTCCAATTATGATGGGGGAGTGGGGGGCAGGCCTCGGTGCATGTGCTGCTGGTCTTTTGGTTGGGGTGGGTTCCAAATCACCCAAATCACTGAATCACTCATTAATTATTTTTTGTCCACCAAAAGCCTGCGTATTTCGGTTGATATTGGCTGATATCGGTATCGGAAATTAATAGATGGACATATCGGGATTTGTAAGAAAAGAAAAAAAAAAGTCAATATCGGACATCTCTTACTGTCAGGAGCTATTGCAATACATGAATGTCCTCAATTCAGAAGTGTATTAGGGTGACATATTTTCAAACCTCCAAACCAGGATCCTTACATCAAGAGAATGCGTGCACAGTGCACACATACACATATATTGTAGATTCAACAAAATGATGGTGCCAAGCAGGTCTCTAACTACACCTTTCCACACTGTGGGTGGTGGTAATAAAGAGTGGGCTGGGACCAAGGCTCCACGCGCCCCAAGCTCTTCTACTATTCCTCTAACTCCAAGCCCTGGAATGGCCTTCATATTTGCGATCACAAGTGCAGATTCACTACCAATCTTCCACCGCAATCTGACAACACAACTCTTCCAACTCCATCTTAGCACATAGCACCTGTAGTAGTAACTGCCCTAGCCGCAACCCCATACAGTGTAATCCAAAGGTTCAACTTATGCATCTTAGAAGTTTATGTAGCCTTATGACATGTCAATGTAAACACAGCACTACCATATACTGTATATATGCATGGTTTAATTATGTGGATTTTCCACTGGTACGCTCTTAGATGTATTCTAGCGCTTTTTCTTTGGTTTATGCTTAATGCACGTGGCCAGCAGAGGATTTACACATGTATCCCTCTGCTAAATAAGAATTAAACAAATGAAATGTGCTTTTATTGCATCCAAAATGTCAGGGTTTCATGTCAGGGTTGTAGAACCCGATATTTCTTCTGATAGTACTGCAGAAGTCAATTTAATAAATGGACAATACAGCTTGTTAGAAAATTATACAACATGACATACTGTTATGTTATAAATAACGTTGTCTAGATTTTATAATATGAAGTTCATTTAAGTTTTAATGTTTCTCTGAAATGGCCAGTTAGACAATATTAGCATTTTGCTCAGTTAGGCAGGCATATGATATACATAAATCTCTCATTCCTGCTTACTAAAGTGAAATCTTTCACATTTCATGAAGTGAAGTCGAGGTACCAACGTTTGTAATATGACTGTATAGTTAATGGCTCTCTCCGGCATACATTGCGGTAACCAAACCCTTAGCCCAAAACACGTTCTCCCCCATTCATTTATTTGTTTGTTTGTTTATTTATTTTCCACATTCTAGAATTTGTTTTACTGAGGGCAAGATTTGGAATATATTGAATATATATTGATACTGATGTTACGTTTGTTTAGAGTTAGGTATAGTTTTACTGAGGTTTAAGTTTAGGAATACCAGCTGGCAGCTGTTCCAAGGTCGCTGGATTTGAAGAGTAGATTTATTTTACTTCTATGGCAGTGATTTCAACAACTCTAATAGGAATGCAAACAGTGGGATGTTGTTGCCTGTTCTGTGTCAATATGTTCTGCAACAGAACAAATATTTTACAAAAAAAAGGTCAAACTGGTAATATTTGCCAGATTAAACACTAGATTTTATGGATGTCATAAATAGACCAAGGGACAGTGATTTCTTAAAGGATTACTTGCGCACATGGTGAGTGGGAGGCTATGTAAAAGGCATTATGTATTATTATTATTTACAGATAATACCAGGCCATGTGTGGTGGTCTTGTTATTTGGTCTGGGTCTCGTTATTATTATTACGTTTTTAAACCCCCAAAAAATATATATTATTGTGTGTGACAATAATTACATGGACCTACTGTGATGATGAACAACAACTCAGGTTTTAAGGAACTACTTTAGCACGGCACAATACCCTATTGGCCTGAATATAAGACTACGTTTTTTTCCCAATAGAAATATCCTAAAAAATTGAGTCGTCTTATATTCAGGGGCTATACTATTTGACATTGAATGTTCTTTTTTCTGTAAATGGGTCCTGAAAAATGGAAGTCGTCTTATAACCGAGTCGTCTTATATTCGGGACAATACGGTACCACTAGTACAGCATGTTCGTGGCAAATTCAATGCACGCTTATTTATTTCATCATTTTTGTGCCAAATTCATGAATATATCCACTATGGCGCAGTGGTGTGTGTGTGTGTGTGTGTGTGTGTGTGTGTGTGTGTGTGTGTGTGTGTGTGTGTGTGTGTGTGTGTGTGTGTGTGTGTGTGTGTGTGTGTGCGTGCGCGCGCATATGTGTTGTGAAATTGATGGATTACCTTGGCCCCTAGATGCTCTGGAAAATGCTAATTCGGCGGTGGGATATAGCCACACCACTCAATAGATAGCCTTCAATTTCACTCTGCACAAAAACAGGCTTTTTTTACATTATTCACTAAGATTGAAGGAATTATTCTGCTACATATTTGATAGGGGTGTAAATCACACCCATCATGGCGATTCGATTCAGTATCGATTTCCTGACCCAACGATTCGATTTTTTTCCGATACTCAAGAATACACCACGATTCGATTCGATTTCGATTTTTTTTACCCTTTTTTACCTTACAGACTAGACAATGTTTCAAATTCGAAATAAATCAATGAAAGCTGTAATACGTTATACATTTTATTTGAGAAACAGCAAAGTTGTACTTCACCTAGGCCTAGTCTGAATTACGTCCAGGAGCAAATGGATAAAATAGACCAGATTTATATTCATTTATTTTTAAACATGAATCGATACTCTTGCGGACGTATCGATACATCGTATTGTCGGCTGTTGGATCGATACATCGATTCAAAATCGATTTTTTTTACACCCCTACATATTTGACAGAATTTCTATCAGTACTTTGTGATTACAGTATTAAGAGTGCTACGGTGTGTACACAGTGGAGATGTCAAGCACATTTCTGGGTTTAGTGAACATCTTGTGTATTATGTTTGTTATGTATTAGGATTTAAATATAATACAGAATGATTGATTGGCCTTAATGCTCAACAGAAAAAAAAAAAAAAAGGGGGTTTTCGGGGGTTAATGAACACCGACGGCACTGACAAGAACTGCACCACTGTTTTTACTGTCCATTAGTCAACAAACGCTAGAAACAAACTGAAATATTATCCAACTACAATTTGAAACCATATATAAAAAGGTTGACAAAACATTCCTCGGGGATTGACGCTGGATTTGATCAAAGATTATTTTAAAGGATCACTTCACCACTTTTGAACGTATCTTCATATAATTGTTCCTCACTAATGTACACGATGAAGCAAAATATGATGTCATTGGACAGGTTTCCGAAACAGCCCACAGCCCTCCTGTACGACACAGACTGAGCAGAGAAAATAGTGGTATAATAGTGGTATTTTATCATGTACATTAGTGAGAACTTATTATATACGTTGAAAAGTGGTGAAGTGGTCACTTAACATTTCTAATGTACTGTGGCATTTAAAAAAAACAAACAGCAGAAGCAGTAATACCAGGTACATTACAACATTTCCACAGTTCGAATCGTTTAACATGTTACATTAACGCCTAATTTATACACTGCCTTGCGCAGGTGTTTTTCACACAGACAAAAGCAGATCTACAAGCCCAGGACGCGCCACAGACAGGATGCGACCCGCTGCAGATCAGCTTGTGCATTCATTAGTTGTTTTCGGCAGGTGGCACTGGTGTGTGACCAAGTATGAATCACGCTTAAAGGACCACTTCACCACCACTTTCAGCCCATATAATTGGTCCTCACTAATGATCATAATGATGGTGATCTTCTCTGATCATTATCTTCTACTCTGAGTCTCATAGGAGGTTCTGTGGGCAATTCAGAAACCGTCCATCTCCGTTGGTTTCTATTCCCCAAATGTTGCAAAAAGCGGAAATGGAAGCCATAGTTCTCACGCTAATAAATATCTACATCAGTGATTTTCATCCAGTGGTCCGGGGACCACCAGTGGTCCTTGAGAGGATTCCATGTGGTCCCCAGGTTAAATGATGCAGAGTTGGGTTAACCAGATGTACAGAGAGCGTAAAAATGAAACCAAACTGGACCCTTGCAGGTCCACTTGGTTTCATGTTTACACTCTCAAGAGTTAAAATATTCATCATGTGAATTAGCTCAAGTCTACACAACTAGAGAATGTAGAAGATTAATGGTCATTTTTTATCTATTGTTTACCTTTTTTGTTTCTGAAATCCAGCCTGGTATTGTGGACAAAAAATCTTTAGTTTATGGGGTCTGTGGGGCTAAAATGTCCTCAAATGGTGGTCTGTGACTCAAATGCTGAATAAATAGTGGTCCCTAGTATCAAAACGGTTGGAAACCAGTGATCCACGTATTAGTTTCCAAAAATCTTGTTAAAATAAAACACATGTGCCTAACAATGATGTCACTGGTTTTCTGAAATGCCCACGGCCCTCCTATGAGACCCAAACAGAGTATAGGAAACATTTGCGGTGTTTTATCAAGAACATTAGTGAGGAACAGTTATATGAGGATGAAGGCTGAGAAGTGGTGAAGTGGTCCCTCAAGCCTGCCCACATCAATTAGGCCATTTTTCACTTTGAACTCCATCGTCACATGAAAAATGCCGGCGGCAGCATACAGAATATTGAGCATAGGGAGCACAGAGGTTAGCTGGGAGTAGGGTAAAAGCCAGAGGAAGCGAAAAGGAAAACAATATACCGTAAGGTACGGCGTAGAGTCTGCTTATAAAGGACAAACAGGCAGTGATAACAGTCTAGTTACTGGCTACGGTGGTTAGTCAGGGAAAATGGAGAGAGACAGGGGTTCAAACTAGGGGGTTAGAGAGAACAGCTAAAATACACAGGGCAGGGCATACCAACCTTTTGAGAGTGGTAACTTGACCTATATTTCCAAATACAATCTAGGGGAGACAGAACTTTGTGAGCAAAAAAATGTGGGCAAAAACAAAAAGGTTGAGTGGGCTTAAAAAAATCGAAGCAAAATGAATGGGACATGTAATCCTTCGTCAGCATGGCAGGAGACCTCAGGTGGAGCGGATGAGTTGGCGTACGGGTTTTAATAAAAATGAAAAAGAAAAAAACATCCTCGTCCCCAATCCTTTTTGAGATCTTGTATGCCGGGGATGGTCTTTCCATATCCGTCCGTTATGCACCTTGTCCAACAAAATAAAAACGAAAATATGATGTGCAATAGTGCACCGAAGTTCAGTCAAATAAAGGAAAAATAATATCCAGGATAGCATCTTCCATAAGCAAAAGTCCACTGTTTCCTCAGTGGCACGAAGACGAAGCCGGCTGAAAAAAAAAATAGTCTTAATCTTGATGTGCAACAGTTCCACGATGATTACACTGCGCATGGAGGTACAACGGTCTTAATTCCACCAGGAGGTCAGCAGCATAGCAAAAAGTAATCAGAGAAAAAAAGAAATACAAAAAGTTATACAATCCAGACGTCTTGTTCAAATTCAGCAGTGTAATCGTTCCCAAGGGAAGTTCTCGTCTTGAAGCCTGTGGACCCACGACCGTGTCTGAAGTCTGTGAAACCATTTCACAGGGAGAAGAAGCCGCAACCTGCTATCAGTCCCAACACAACCCACTGCTGCCAAATTCTATGGAAAGTTTTAAAAGTTCACACACATAGGGCTTGACGTGATTCTGTCTCCAAGTTGTATCCAAGGACAAGTATAGTTCCACATTTGAGAGGGACGAGTGACGTAATCCATTAATCTCCAACGACGGCGCCAACTTTTCCCCCCCGACTCCCAAATTTATTTCCGTGGCAAGTTCTTGTAATTGTATTATCCAAAAGACACAGTTCGATCCACTGCCCAGCGTCAAGACGTCAAGTCTCGGTTGTCGTAAAAATAAAACAACAACACAAAAAGGTGCGTAGTAATCACAAAAAGATGGAAAAAGGCACGTCTTCTTGCTCACTGGTTGTCGTGTCTATGAAGTTCGATCACCAGTAGAGGTCTCCCAGCACTGAACTGTAATGCCCTGAGCCCAGATATAATCCCAAAACAAAACAAAAAAAGAAAGAAAAAAAAAAGAAAAGAAAGAAGAAAAACCCATACCTTTAGCATGATGAATATCCTTTAGGCGACTGGCGGGTATTAATCCAATGGGGGTGGTGGTATACATATCCTGGTTAGATTATCCACATGACTCCAAATCACTCCAGGAGGGATGCAGAGTGATTGAGAACCCAATTTGACTAATCCAGACACTTGTAAGTGTCTCATCATAAATGTGTAAATATGAGCTGTTTTTGTGTAATATGACAGTAAAAAGGGGCGATATTAATCCACCAGCCAGGGAGGGCACTGTAACTCCAGATTAGGGGGGAATCCCAGGGAAGGACGCTGGCTGGACCACTCTCTCTTTCTTTCTCTCTCTCTCTTTCTCTCTCTCCAGCAAACTCCAACAATCCCGGGATTCTGTTTTGTTTGTTTTGTTTTTCGATATCCAATATTTGGCCTGTTTTCCACCAATGATGTATGTTATCCACCTCCACACAGAGATGTTACAGCTCCCAACAGCCAATTTACACTAATCGACTACTGACAAAAGAGATATGAGATACATTTAAGATGCGGAAATGTACAAACACGCTACCTTACGTATGAATCCGAGAGCAGCGGCCATGCTCTGAGGACCTTACAGAGGATGCCTAAATGATATGTATTCCTCTGATTTATCCTCCTTAACCCCCCAAACCAGTTAAATGAATAGATGGTTGGAAATATGCTTGGGGGGACGGGGTGGGTGAGGCGATTACAAGAAAGCAAGGTCCCCCCTGGCCTTCACCAGAGAAACGTTTTGTCCACTTACCCGTCTAGTCTGCGTTCATAGCGTCCTTCTCTGCTGTGGAGCGACGCAGGGGGTCCGTAGACCGCACCCCCTGCCGCCCTTGTGAACCCTGTTACATCCCGGGTCCGAGAGCCTAGTGACAGGCTATCATCCAGTCCCCTCGCGGCGCTAGGGATCGTGCCCGGTTCATTGTAATCAGTGCGCAGGTCTCTGTCTCCCATCTTGTTGATCGAGTTGTGGGCCTTCTGAGCACTTTTAATGTCCACAAAATCCACAAAGGCGGCGACTCCGCCCTCCGAACCGCGCTTCGGGAGCACCTTGACGCTCTCCACCCGTCCATATCTAGAGAGGGAACAAGGGAAGTAGAATTAGACATGCATGTTTGTAACAGGTTTGTGTGTTGTTTTTTCCTTAACCACATATACTTTGTCTAAATACTTTTGTCATACAACAAGGAGCTCACAATGCGTTCGCGCAGCATTGCAGAACCTATTTGAGTTTTGTCACTTTTGGAAAATTCTGACAATCGAATCAGCTGTTCTCATTACAAGGCTTTAGTGCTGATGGGCAGAAAGCAGTGACCAGCAATGTTATGCAATGTCACTTAGGAGAATAATACATTTGCTAAGAGTAATTCAAGTAATATTATATTACTTATTACTTGAATCAAAGAGTAATATGTTACATTATACTTTTCAAAGCTTCCCCCTCCCACCTGCAAAAAATAGAGATGTACACAATCTGTTTAGAGACAACTTGTAGTGTAGGTCATGTGTGCAGAATGCTGCAGTGGATTAGGAACTACAAACTACTGCAATCTCTGTTGTTATCTGTTGATAGTTTGCCAATCTGTTCTAATCTGTTACACTACTTTTGCTGGAAAATGTAATAACATTACAGTAATGTGTAATATGTCCTCCGTTACTGCCAAACACTGGTGGACCAGTGAGTATCCCACACACAGCATGGCTTTACTGCACTGCTATATAGAAAAAGGGTTACCTTCGAATGTGCACTCAAGGCAACAGTAACCCAGCAACTGTGTTTCGAAACATTAGCAGTTAGCACACACTGCATGTTAATAAATGCATTTCCCAAACAATGCCCAATGCAGAGACTATATTTCCATGAGAGGGAGCTTGGGAGGTGCTGCGTCTCTTAGCTGGCCCCGCATGGGGTCTGGGTTCACACGTGACATCCTGGTTCACTTGCTTGTGGGCTTCAGAAGAACCCACAGATATATGTTATTATGCAATGCCAGCCAGTGGCTCCATCGCACTAGATTTCTCTCTGTGTTCATTTAACACAGAGTGTATTAGCTGCCCCAAAATGTAGTGTAGTAGCGAACCCTTGCGGCTGGCCGGTCCATTTTGATTCAATTTTTTTCACGCTTGTTTTAATTTAATTAACCCTGAGACTGTCTGTTTTTACGCATAACGCGTGTTTGTACATTCGTGTTCAATGACAAAATAAAACCCATCCAGCCATCATTGCACTGCACTTCACACACTCCATATATTTGGAGGCTCACACCCCATTTTGGGCAGTTCTGACCCAGAGGCTAAATATGGCAGTTTGTCACATTCAATTTGTGTCCAGATGATAATAAAAAAGAAATTGCTTCAAACTTTTGTAAACAAAAATATATATTTAGGACCATGTTTGAATGCCCACTCCCATGGCTAAAATCCCTAAAACTACACCAAAAAACACCTATATTTTACTTTCTCTAATAACAAAACATGAACCTTGCGGTTGAAAAAAAAAAAAAAAAAAAAAAAAAGGTTGTCCCTTTTTAAAAAAAATCAACCCATTTAGACCTTGTATGGAACCTAAAGCAATAGGCTGCTATTCTACCAGCAGTGGTTATGCTTATGCACTGCAGGCACGTTTCATCATCGCCCCTGCATTTTTGCATAATCACCCCCACATACAGAACCTAGAATAGACTGAATAAAATAACCTGCATGGCGGAAAACTGTGGGCATATTATATACTGTACAATGTACATGGTAGTGGTGAATTCTAATATTTTGGGTAATTATTTAAAAAGAAAATGTTGACCATATATATATTTCAGAAGGCGTCATGCAGGGGGAGACAGAGACAGCTATAGAGGAGTGCACCCATAATAAACGCATGAATAAATAAATAAATATATTGCTATATTATGCCCGTTCGTTTCTTCTCACATTGAACAGCCTCTCCGACGACGCCATTTTAGAAAGCTGTTCTGTTCACACTGCTTACTCATTGTGCCTGCCTGCCTGCCTGAATGCCGTCCCCCATCTTCAATGACTGCTATCACACGTCGGGGCTGTCATGCACCTGCACAGGCTACAGCAGGGCTTTTCAACCCTTTTCATCGCAGGGCCCCCCATTACATACATTTATTCAGCCATTTGAGCCACGGACCACCATTTGAGGACATTTTAGCCCCTCGGACCCCCAAACTAAACTTTAGCTTCTGTCCATCCATCTTCTAGTTGTGTAGATTACGACAAATTCAAATGATGAATATTTTAACTCTTGAGAGTGTAAAAATGAAACCAAATGGACCACACTTTTACGCTCTCAAGAGTTATATCTGGTTAAACAATTCAGCTGGGGACCACCTGGAACCCTCTCAAGGACCGCACTGGTGGTCCCCGGACCACCTGTTGAAAACCCCTGGGCTACAGATATATCCACCACCGGCTATATACGCACCGCACGCGACACACACACACACACACACACACACACACACACACACACACACACACACACACACACACACACACACACACACACACACACACACACACACACACACGGTGTACAATGGAGCGTGAAATAGTATGTGCTGCTGCTACCAGCTCCCCGACACCATTTCCACGCCGTGAATTAATCGCTATGCATAGGCTATTTTCTACACGTCGTCTGCATATGCCGTCGATATTAAATGGAAGCAAGCAAACACCATCGTGTTGTGTGCATTATTTCTAACGAAAACAGTATAACAGACTAGATAACATGACTCAAATAAGCTATAATAAAGAAAGTGTGCATTTGGGTTTTGTTGGGGATTAGAGAATGCATTGGTTGTATTGAAAACGCGCAAGACTGAAAAAGGTTGGATCTATACTCCGGTGTTGTCAATCTACACAGGCTCATAAACAACAACAATAATGCGTCCGTAAATATGTGAGCTTGTAGATCTGCCAAGCGGCCGCCGTCGGTCGTTACGACAGATAGTCTCACTCTATATACCCTAGTTATTAAGCGTTATAGCCACCGTCTGACGTCAAGCCGTAATAATAGTAATATAATAAAGCACGAAACGAGATCATATTGATCTCATGAATGCCGATTTGGAGTCATTGCGGGACAATGTGTTATATTGAAGAGACGTTATATGATCCCTGGCTGTTAATTGGGCAGATTGTGACCTATTTTTTTGGGGCTTAGTCATGCAGTAGTTGCTGAAATATGAGAAAGCCGACATATTTCACTGAACAGACTATTCTCGTTTTGGATAGGAGCAGATATAGGCGGGCGGGCGGGCAGGCTGCCTTTTTTTCCTTTCTTTTTTTTCCTTGACAGCAAAGCCACTTCCAGCCAGCAAAAGCGAGAGCGCGCAGATAGCAGTCTCTCTCTCTCTCTCTCTCTCTCTCTCTCTCTCTCTCTCTCTCTCTCTCTCTCTCTCTCTCTCTCTCTCTCTCTCCCCTCTCTCTCTCTCTCTCTCTCTCTCTCTCTCTCTCTCTCTCTCTCTCTCTCTCTCTCTCTCTCTCTCTCTCTCTCTCTCTCTCTCTCTCTCTCTCATGCACGCACGCCGCACGCGCGCACATCATATTTAGATTCCAATCAACAAAGAACAGGCAAAATGCAAGCATGGACTCTGCTCTGCAGGTTACGTCATGTAGCCTAATGTAAGTGTGGCAGGCATACAGTATAAAAGCCCTCATGCAGTCGCCATAATTCAAAACGGGTCGAAATAAGACAATGCTTATTTGATTGGAGGGATAAAAAAAAAAACGTCTGATCAGTAGCCTACAGTTCAGGCGCATGCATGCATCATTCAAGCAAATTCACATCCCAGGCAGCAGCAGCGGCAGCAGCGGTGCAGGGCCGTGCAGAGAGTGTTAGAAGGGGCAGGGGCAGCATTGGATAAAACAACAAAATAAAATACATAGCGAATACAGCATTTCTACAAGCCCTCAACACGTCTTATACATCTGCTGTTTTGCGAGCCACAGCCTACCCACCCACTCTTTAACTATAGTGGGGATGCGGACCGGTGTCCGAAATGGAATTCTAAATACATTTTGTTTCAAGTTCAACAAACTTCTGAACAAAAAAAGCAATTCTCCTATGTATGCTGCCGAGCAGCATGGCATTATTTTATTCATTGCATTTAATTCTGCATTCTTGTTTTCGAAAGTACAGTTGTTTTAAATCAGGGTAAAAAGAGGCAGGGGCAGGGGGTCAGGCACCCATTTGAAGCCTATGCGTGCACGTCCCTGCAGTTGCAAAAAGGCATTATTACACGTTAACTTCCTTTCCGCAAACAAATAATAAAGGTTACAACACCGCAGTAGCCAAGTTGCGCAAACGCACTTTGCAACAATGTTGCAGTGAGGAGGGATAAGCATGCAGGCTGATGTTGCCGCTTTGGTCATTGATATCTAAACTTATATTTATACTTATGAGAGGAAAAAACCTGGATGATTTCTCTGCAGCATTTTCGTCCATTTTTGTCAATCGGTCTAACAATCAGCATAAAATCAAATCACTTGCTGACAGTGTTGGGCAGTAACTAATTTTAGATTACATATTACTGTAATATTATTACTTTTGCTCCAAAAAGTAAAGTAACGAGATTACTCTGCAAAAATGGGTAATAAGTAACGCATTACTTTGCAAGTAACGCCAAGTTACTTTTTTAAAATGAGCTTGTTGTTGCATGCAAAAATAGAACAGATGTACAAGCTATTGACAGGTACTGTAACAACAGAGATGTGCAGTAGATTGTAGATCCAGTCCACATGCTGCATCCTGCGCACAGTTATGTACACTACAAATCACTTGCTTTATTTTGTAATAAACTGATTATGTTGTACTTCTCTATTTTTTCAAAAGCGGTGTTGAGAACTTGGGAAAGTAATAACGTAATATGTAATATATTACTCTTCAAATCCAGTAATAAGTAAAGTAATGGTATTACTTTGTCTAAGGGGTAACGAGTAAAGTAAAGAAGTTACTTTCCGAAGTAATATAGACCAAAATCACTTGCTGAGGAGTTTGCTACATCATTTAGCATACAGTAGACTACATAAAAATGCCTGCATGTCATTTTACAGTGCAGCAGCAGCAGGCCAATAAAACATATTTTGTTATAGGAGACGTGAACACGTGCAGTGTGTGTGTGTGTGTGTGGGGGGGGGGGGGCTGACAAACTCAAAGAAAAGTCAGGTGGAAGACTGACTGGATCACCACAACACACACTACACACACACTACACACACACACACACACACACACACACACACACACACACACACACACACACACACACACAGTCTCATTAACTTCCACCTGGAAAGCGGATCAACCTTTGCTCATAGGCTGAAGTTTGTTTACAGCGCGCGGCTGCATGTTGTGTGTCTGTAGCCTATGGAAACGGCTGTTCTTAAGTTACCTCGTGGGAAAATGTCCTTAAAAAGACACACCACCAAAAGACCACATATTCCTACTTATATATGTTGTTGATGATGCTGTTGTAGTCCCTTTTTTAGGATTACAGTCTGTGTGTGTGTGTGTGTGTGTGTGTGTGTGTGTGTGTGTGTGTGTGTGTGTGTGTGTGTGTGTGTGTGTGTGTGTGTGTGTGTGTGTGAGCAGTACAATCCTCAGTCAATGTATGTCACTAGGTGTCCATACTGTGTACAGTATTTCATTTATATTTGAATTATTGTTCCACTGTGTGTATGTGTGTGTGTGTGTGTGTGTGTGTGTGTGTGTGTGTGTGTGTGTGTGTGTGTGTGTGTGTGTGTGTGTGTGTGTGTGTGTGTGTGTGTGTGTGTCGTACAATCTTCAGTCAATGTCAGTACAGTAGGTGTCCATATGTACACGTACCCTCTGTATACAGTTGTTAGTGTATATTTGAATTATTGTTTAACTCTGTGTGTGTGTGTGTGTGTGTGTGTGTGTGTGTGTGTGTGTGTGTGTGTGTGTGTGTGTGTGTGTGTGTGTGTGTGTGTGTACAGTTTAAATGTTGTCATGCAGACAGTGCTGTGTAGTGAAGGTGCTTTGGAGCTGACAGCACACTTGCCAAAACACTACATGGGGGAAACCTCCTGCTTTGCTTCATCCTGACTTCAATCTACTGTGATACTGAGATGCTGCTGACTTTTCCTTTTTTTACGTTAGGTCTTCTTTTGCATGTTGCAAACGGTCTCGCATCGCACACAAAACACATCGTTGGTATATAATAATGGGTTTAATTTACACACTCACCGCTTGAAGTGCTCAATGATCTTCTCCTCTCGCACATTTTCGGGCAAATTTCCCACCCATAAATGTCTGGTTTCCCGGACCATACTGTGCGCCGCTCCTGTCCCCCGATCATACAGATCGAGTTAGCGGTGTCGTCCTCTCCCTCGCCGTGCAAAACCGTGGTAGAGCTAGAGGAGCTGCTGCTGCTGGCTGCTGCTGCTGCTGCAAAAGAAGAAACGCGGCGAAATGAACGCTCCTCCGTGGAAATCATTGACTGACTTGGCCGTTCCGACCCAATGTAACTACAACATTATAGGGGACGGTGGGGGGAGACGCAGGCAGACCAGGCAGGCAGACCAGGCAGGCAGGCAGGCAGCACGCTGTTTGACCATACTCTCCGCTGTTGGTAGAAAAGCGCGATCCGGGCATCTCGTCGTGAACGCGCGCCCCTCTCTCTCTCTCTCTCTCTCTCTCTCTCTCTCTCTCTCTCTCTCTCTCTCTCTCTCTCTCTCTATCTCTCTCTCTCTCTCTGAACCGTTCCCGTGACTAGGCGCGTCCCTGACACCATGCGACCTTTGGCTGTCGAAAGAATGCTTGTAGCTACCTAAAAAGATGCAGCAGCAACTTGGCTCGTAATGACGGGCATACGGCGCACGCGTGGCATTGTGTGAACTACACCCCCCTCCCTCTAGCCCCCACCCGTCCCGTCCCCACCCCCTCGATGAGATCGTCTCCCCCCCACCACCCCACATGCGCATGCGTGAGAATACCCCCCCCCCCTCCCTGAGGCTTTGACATCTGAGAGGAGAGGAGGCTCGAGTTTTTGGAGAGGATCCCCTGACAGGCGACGGTCGTCTCGTTTTGCAGGCTGTTTTAGATCCCAGGCAGGCAGGCATGCCCGAGGTTATTGTGCGCGAGCAGTACGTGCGTGGACCGCCAACCCAGTCTCATGAGGTTTAGGCGAATATGCACGGAGGTGCCATTCCGTCCATATTTGCCTAGAATACGCAAAAACCCGTGCATGTTTGCCTAAAATAAATCTGTGCATATTATACTAACTAAAATGAAACCGTGCATATTATACTACCATATACTCCACTGAAAATGATCATCTCTGCCGACCATGAGCATTGTGAAACGCCACTGAGTGTGGTGCTAGCGAGCGAATTGCCGCGCTGAGCATTGCGATGGTCGGAGAGCCGACTCAGTCGTGTCCGAGTTGCGCGCACGGCTGTGCTGAGATCGCAAGCACAAGCATTTTAATAAAGTACAGTTTATAAAGCAGTGTTTTGTTTTTTGCACAAAGCCACAAAGTTAGTGTCACGATCATGAAGCATAATAATTGTTCTGAGGTGGTGTGACTGCTCCATATTTTGATTTTCATAGTCTTCCTGACAGGTCATAGCCTATTTTATGCTAAATTATATACATGTAGGTCAGAGCCTATTTGTTGTGGTTAATTTGTTTGGACGTAATATAAGAGAATAGATCACTGTCTATACCTTCGATTTGTTGGAAAACAATAATGCCTTTGGCATTGCATCGGCTTTACAGACTTGAGACAAGTGACATCGCCTATAATAACCTAATGAAGAATTGTATACGAATAGGCTTTTTATTATAGGCTATTCTTTTATTATGTTTGATAAATCATTATCTACAAAGCGTGGGAATAATGACTACTGCTGGGAAATAAAGAGGAATCTGTATGATCTGTGTCTGGGGAGACTGTCTCTGTGAACCTGTGTCCGTGGACTGTGTGAGCAAATGAGTCTATCAACACAAAAGCTATCCCAATAAATGCATCTTAAAATGGGTTGCAGTTTAACACAACTTTGAGTGTAGATTTCTCAGCTAGGCTAGTCCAGGTTCTTTTTAGGGTAGAGGAGAGGCAAATACTATAAATAAACATACATAACATACTAGTTAGTCTATTAGAAATCAGACTCAAGTCCAAAAGTCCAACAATCAAAGTGTAGGCCTACTAAATGTATATATATTTGGGTGTAACTCAAATATAATCCGAGAACAAAATAAACAGGAGCAAACACAATACAACGTCGTAGCCTAGATTCTTTTTTTCCACGTTGGTCAGGGAAGGGAACATTTCATTCTTTCTAAAATAGACCCACGCATGCGTAACACTGCGGTAAAAAGGAAAAGAAGCACCCCTTCCCTCCCCTCCCTCCACCACCCCCCACAAATAAAAAGATCAAAATACTTAAATATAGGCTACAATCTGGCGTACAGCGGTGTCGCGTGCCGACAGCCGCCCCGACCTGCAAGCCCACAGCCCGCAGCGGATCTGGTGGGTTGTGGGCTTGTAGGTCGGCTGTAGGGGGCGCGCGACACCGGCGCACAAGAAAGCCAGAGTCAGAGAGTATAGACAGAGTTACGACAACTCCGTCCACTTCATGGGGCCAAGTCCTGGACTGGGAGCAGGCTGTGGTCACAGGCAACTGCCCAGCGTTAACGATCTTAAATCGCTCTATTTATCGTTTTTTTAGTAATACAACATAAACATTATTGTACATTAACATTGTTACTGTACAATACCGTTGACATGTTGAAAACATGCATAAAATAGCTCTAATTTGCGCCGCCCTCGTTGAAAACAAAAACCACATTTCCAACTCCAGTTTGTCCCTGTTAGGGCTGCATGAACAGCGCTCGAGTGCTCAGTTTCTGACCCGTCAATGTCGCAAGGCGAAATCGGCGCAGGCGCGCGCAGCGCGCTAGGACCGCCTCCTCCCCGTCTGCTGGAAATAGTTGTGGGTGGAGACAGAATGTAGTTGTTGTTTCTGAGGGAGAAACAGCCATTTCAATGGCGAGCTTCAAGGCAGGCAGTCGGGCTGGCGCTCCTTCCTTATCCTCCTGGAAACAACCAAAACCACCACCCGTCCTCCTCCTCCTCCATCGAATTCATCTTCATTTATGGGAACTATCCAATTAAATAAAGCAATCATTCCAATAAACCACTGGATAGTACAATTTTGCTCACTGTTCAATGCCAACATTTTGTGGTGGGATTAATAACGAAAACCAAAAGTCCATCTCTCAAGCGAGATCCGAGTCCTGGATTATTGCCGTTTATTCTTGGGGGAAAAGAGCGGACCGCCACGCCAGGGTTTATAATAAACCCTTCTTATGTTATTCCACAACAAGCCTTTTTCGCGTGGAATAATGACGGAATTATAAGAATCCCCGTGGAATATACACGATCCTGTCACTACTTCACAGCTTTCAATAAAGATGCACCTCACTGGGCACCATTACCAGCGTCAAAATGTGGATTCAATTCGGGGTGGTTCGGGGATATAATGTTAGAAAAATGAAAAATTGTGTGTGCAAGTAAGGCTGTCATTCTGAGGACGAATAGGCTGTAACTAAAGTATCACGAATGGCTAATTACCCTTTCCCGTCCCCCCTTTTCATTTTTCTTGAATTATAGGCTACCAGTTTCATTATAACGGAAAGAAAAGGCTGCAAAGTGGTGTTTTGACGTTGAACTTTGGTTTCAGGGTCCAATTAATGCATACGAGCTGAGTTAAAGTGGCCATTTCTTTGTGTAACGCCATTTTGTGACTTATACACACCATTAACATTGTCGTCAGCCATTTTGCCTTTCTTTTGAAGCTGTCGAATCTGTGAGGCCCCAACGCCCACCACAATAACATACACTGTAACTAATAGAGGCCTTTGGTGTGGGAGTGGACGAGCCTTTGTTCATTTGATCTGTAAATACAGATGAGTATAGGAGTTGATGCGTCATTCTGCTGCGATAGCTGCCCTAGATAATAAAAAATAAAATAAGTGAGCCATTGTTGGCTGTGTGCTCATGTTATATAACACGGTGCAGTCGTTCAGTTTTAGTTCTGCTTCTGCCTGGCCAGCGAAGCTGTTTGTTTAGTCAGGTAAAAAAAAAAATACCTGACCTTGACTTACAAATATAGATCATCTGACCTAATAATTGGCAATCTGACCAAAATCCAGGCATAGGCTACTATGATATACAGTAATACAGTATGTATAAATACACAACATTACCTATCTTGTAATACTTTAAATTAGACTCAAGTCATGGGTGATGTCTGTTGTCCAAATGGATGTTTTAATCCAAGTAGTTAGGCTACACAGTTGTTCAATGTTTATTGTTAGTTTGTAATAAATCATGTTTGTTGTTAAAAACCTAAGAGCAGTCTGTGTCCTCTCCCCAGATTGCACGTACTGTATTCTCTGGGTTTATAGAAACAGGGATATGGTGTTTAATACACAATATCCATAAGATGCCACCTATGTTTTCCAGCATAACTGTACTATGCTTTCTATGGTTGTGACTGGATGCTTTTTTGATCATATGTATGACTGGCTCCATAAATCCTACATGTTTGGATCTGTATTCTTTTGTTTTATGCTGTTCCATTGTCATAGCTCTTTATATATAATATCTACTTATATTAATAATTGTTTTAAAAAGTAATAGTTCACAGATCAAATGGCACAATTACTTACGAAGATATTCCTTCAAATGATATGCTTTTTTATCATGGGGTATTATGTTTATTATGGGGTATTATGTAGCCTATTTGTTTGGAGGTGGCTTGAATGAATCCATTTTGAAACCCATGCTTTAATACTGCAAAACAGTGCAAAATGCTATGGGTTCAATACCTTCATACTGTCTATTTCATCACGTTACAGTTAACAAAGTAAACAAGTAAAAATGGCACATTGGGACATTAAGGAGTCTATGAGAAAGAGTCAGTGTTCATTACTCTTTCCCGGGGTACAGTTGACTTCAGTGTCTCTGTGTTGGTGCTTTGCGTTGTCCAGTTCTTCTGATGTATTCTCTGTAGTCCTCTTCATCCTACAGTTTGCACACGCAGGAAATTACATTAAATTGAGATTGTCGACTGTTGGAAAGTAACATCAAATCCTAGACTCCTGCAGAGGAGAGCAAAACAACACCACCCAGAGGAGGGGCGGATGTAACATTTCCCAATTGGGGGGGTGGGGGAAGAAGAAAATGCTAAGGGAGCAGCCTCATCGCCCGTGTCACTTCGCGCCACAGGAGATGAAGCCGCCCCCATACCATTTTCAGTAGTATTTCAAATACTTTTAAAAATAAGCACTGAAATATCTTGGGTTGTTTTGCATGCCATCATGTTTGGTGGGGCAGACTGGGCATTTGGGGGGGCATTGCCCCCCCCCCCCCCCCATGCCTATGCCTAGATCCGCCCCTGACCCAGAGGAAATGGCCTGGGAATGTTGTGTCTTTATTATGAGATCCA
This sequence comes from Benthosema pterotum, assembly GCA_039105355.1. Classification (NCBI taxonomy): domain Eukaryota; kingdom Metazoa; phylum Chordata; class Actinopteri; order Myctophiformes; family Myctophidae; genus Benthosema; species Benthosema pterotum. The sequence continues at coordinate 51,259,374 of CM076968.1, forward strand.
GGCAGTGTTACCTTCATGGGAACTTGGAGAGGAAAAGTGTCTACACAGACAGAACGCACCACCCACGGTGCTGTATTATAGATCTGTTTACATTCCCAGGACATGAGAACCATGCTGTGATGGTCAGAAAGTCAGCTTCTGGTGGAAGTGCACTCAACAGTTACACATTCATAGACACTTTCTGCCGTAGTTCCTTTTCCAGACCTTTCTGGTTTTGAGTTGAATAAGCCGGGGAATAAAACCGATACCAGGATCTAAATTGCTCAATGGATAAGTAGGAAGGACGACTACTACTACTACTACTATTTGAGCAATATTGAAAGTGCATTAAAGGGGATTAGCCTTGCATTTTCAACATTTTACTACTACTATGTCATTAATCTACCTCAGAGATGTTGTGTGGACATGGTTAAAAAGTTCCCCCATTCTGTGTTTCCTAGAAATGAAGGTCTGAAAAAAATCACTGACAAGGTGAAACACAACTTGATGACGTCATCAAGTTGTGTTTCACTTGTTTAGCGATTTTTTTAGGACCTATTTTTATGAGAGTGTACAAAAGGAACAAAATTGATCCATCGGGATTTATTGGGTTCCATTTGTACGCTCTCAGAAAAAATATTGAAAATGGGTGGAATTCCCCTTTAAGGAACGACACTGAAGATTTATCAGTGGGTACTAAAGCTTTTACCCTGGAACCAAAAAAAGCTTAGATTAGAGTCTGGGGCCCAAACTCACTTTGAGTAGTTACTTTGCACCATGCTGTGAGCTTGTGCATATCAGCTTTTCTCACTGCTTCTTAAACATTTAGTTTTCTAAATTATGGAATGTCTCAGATTTTTCTTTGCTTTCTTGATGAAATTACTAACGGGGCGGGGGTTTTGAGATGATAATAATTAAAAACTATAAGGCTGTTGAAAACAACGAGTTAATTAGTTACATTAATTTTGTTGATTAATCTGAAAGTTTAATGCAATTAACTCATGTACACACTGACTCAACCCGCATTTTCTGAAAAATGGCTAGAGCACGGGTTTTGCGGAGACATACAGGTAGCTGTGTCTCCCTATAACCAGAGCCATAGAGTATAGCTCAAGATTTACAAGCATTTGGGACTTGGAGATCACATATTTTGATAAATATTTAATAAATAAACATCCCCCCCAGGCATATTTTGGACATAGTTTGAATGGTGATTAATCATGATTAAATACATTTTGAAGCTGTGATTAATCTGATTAAAATGTTTAAACATTCAACAGCCCTATTAAATACATATTGGCCAATAAAAGAATGTGCCCGCAACCCCCAGACCATGTCCCGCATCCTGCATCAGTGGTGGACTGGGCAAAAAAATCGGCCCTGACATTTTTAGCGTGATTTGGCCTAGACCGGCCCACCACAATTCTACCTGGTAGTTGGTTAACCAGATGTAACTCTTTGAGAGCGTAAACATGAAGCCAAATATGGTTTCTCAAGAGTTAAAATATTCATCTAAATTGGTCCAAGTTACAAAATGTAGAAGATTAATGGTCATTTTGATCTGTATGTTTGACTGTTTGTTTCCCAAATCCAGCCTGGAATTGTGGACCAAAAAGCAAAATAAATCTTTAGTTTTGGGGATCCATTGGAGATAAAATGTCATCAAATGGTGGTCCCTGGCTCAAAATTCGGAATGAATAGTGGGCCCTGGGATCAAAAAGGTTGAAAACCAGTAGTAGTGCTTTTTATCATACCGTGATAGCACCGGCCCCCTACGGGTCGTGGCCCACCGGGAGACCTCCCTGCCCAATGGTCAATCCAACTCTGTCCTGCATGTTAGTGTTTGGTAACCATTGGCCTATACATCAGTATGCTGTCTCCACTGACCCGTGATGAGGTCACAGCGTCCAGCAGGTCCATGGAGGGCAGCAGACAGCTGGCCTCACCCAGGAAGCAGACCAGGATGTGCAGCACGTCGGCCCAGCGCCCCACCGTCAGCATCAGCACCAACAGACCCCCCAGACGGACCACCACCGTGTTCACACAGGCCTGGCTGCTGGGGTGGCGATGCTCATCCTCTGGCACAAACACACACACAACGGGACATTACACTGGTTATAGCTTTCATGTATAGCAGTAGTTTTCAACCAGTGGTCCGGGGACCACCACTGGTCCTTGACATGGTCCCAGGAGGTCCCCCAGCTAAGTTGGTTAAGCAGATGAAAAGTTGGTTAAGCAGATGTACTGTAACTCTTTGAGAGCATAAAAATGAATCATGAATGTATCATGTTTACACTCTCAAGAGTTAAAATATTCGTCGTGTGAATTATCCCCAAGTCTACACAACTAGAGAATGTAGCAGATTAATGGTCATTTTGAGCTGTATGTTTGACTGTTTTGTTTCCCAAATCCAGCCTGGAATTGTGGACAAAAGCAAAAGAAATCTTTAGTTGGGGCTTTAGTGTGGGGCTAAAATGTCATCAAATGGTGGATTTTATTGGCCCAAAAGCAATTGTTTCTCAGCAATTGTTTCTCACCAGAAAAACAACCAGGATTTGCACCCTCTACCGATATTGCCAAGAGAAAACCTTTATAGGGAATATTGTTTTCCTCCACAAAGAAGCAGTGGAACTATGGACCAGAGCTACAGCTAGGCCACATTTTCAATATAACATCCTATACATATGATAATTTGAAATGATGGACGTTATATCATTTATATCTCTGAATCTGAATATAAAAACTGGGATATCACACCCACTGTATGCATTTAGTACAGTGGTTTTCAACCAGTGGTCCTTGAGAGGGTTCCAGGTGGTCCCCAGGTAAATGATGGAAAGTTGTTTAACCAAATGTAACTCTTTGAGAGTAAAAAATTAAACCAAATGGTTCATTTTTACACTCTCACGAGTTAAAAATATTCATTCATATTCATTCTGTATTTTTCACTGTTTTGTTTCCCAAATTGTGGACAAAAGCAAAATAAATATTTAGTTTTGAGGTCTGCGGGGCTAAAATGTCATCAAATGGTGGTCCATGGCTCAAATGCTGAAATGAAAAAATAGTGGACCCTGGTATCAAAAGGGTTGAAAACCACTGATTTAGTAGACCCTGTCCCTGGCACTTTCATGGGGTTCATGATCACTTTTTTCTCAAGGGATTATTAACCTGGTAGGCCTACTGCCTGATGAGGTCAGTGATATAGAATAAATCAGCAGTCATATATAGGGTTTAGGGTAACATAATCTGACCTGATAAATGACCAACTTCCCACAGCCTCATTCAGGCCCCACATCACATCACATCTCACCCTGCATGTAGATGACCAGCAGAGTGTAGCATATGGTCAGCGGTGTCCAGAACCTGAGGGCCTCCGTAGCGGACAGGAAGTGTTTATTGATGACCCACACGGCCGCCACCACGGCCACGGTGAAGGTAGACACCAGCGCCCTGCGCAGCGCCGGCAGCAGGGAGTCCCCCGACGACAGCAGGCCGATGCACACGCAGCAGTAGCGCTGGGAGCTGTGCAGTGCGTACAGGGCCACGGCGTGCTGCAGGAGGCGTGCAGCCTGCCTGGACAGCCACCAGCTCAGCGCTGCGGCCAGGAGCAGGCAAGCCAAGCGCTGCGGCGCCCCCTCGTGGAGGAAGCTCAGGCTGCAGCTGAGGGCGCAGCCCAGGGAGAACTGGCACTGCACTAGCAGCTGCTGCAGGAACCGCTTGGCCTCCTGGGATCTGGGAGGCTGGAGGTGCAGGAGAGAGAGGAGAGGCATATCAGCAGATGGGCAGTAGCTTGTTACAAGTAGCTAAGCTACATAGCTTAACTACATTTTCCTGTAACTGGTAGTGTAGCTTGATACATTTGTTCTGGGAATAGCTTGGAGTGAAGCTACACTATTTGTTTTGAGTAGCTTGTAGTGAAGCTACACTACTTGTTTCGAGTAGCTTGTAGTGAAGCTACACTACTTGTTTCGAGTAACAAGGAGTGTACCTTACTACATTTTCCCACACACATTTTCAAATTCCACCCATGAGCCTCTAATGTACATCCCAAAACCTAAACATGCCACCATCCTAGGTTCAAACCCACCCCTAGATTATTATTATTATGACTTTTATTTATATTATTTTATTATTATGATTATTATTGAGAAGGTTGTACATTAAGTTGGGATATATGTTTATATGTAGTGTTGATGTACTGTAGCAAGCTACATCAAGCTACTTTTGTCGTTTAGCTTGTATTGTAACTTGCTACAATTTTCTGGGGAAAGCTTGTAGTGTAGCTTAGCTACATTTTTTCGAGAGTAACAAGTAGTGTAGCTTACTACATTTTCCCAGTATCACTGCATATCAGAACTAGATTATAGCGCTCGGTAGAGCGCAAACTTGCATGTTGCATACAAGTAGGCCGTGGCCCACTCGTGCATGAGCGGAGTGGGCCAATACTCATGACTTTAGTTATAAAGGTCTCTTATTTACCTCACCATTACATCACACAACTAGAATGCAATTCTGAGATTGCAAAGTGTGGTTGCCCTGATGATGTTGTAATGGTGACGTGGTGGATTAATGGTCACTGATGATGTAATGTTGACAATCATACATCAATCTTTCGATTGGCTGAGCAAGGAAACTATGTATGATTATGTAAAACTTATCATCACAAGGTGAAAAAGTTTACAGAAAGAACAACACACGATAACACACATATTAATAACACACAATAGCAACAATAGTGGGGTTTCCCCTTCAGGCAACCCCACTAATTACATCACCCCCCAACCGGCCAATTGGAATACCCCGAGGGAGCGAACACCGATCGCATTACTGGTGCCCGCTCCGCTCACGCAAATAAAGCAGGCGTTGGGTAAGGGCATATGGTTGTTTGAACCGTAGATTTGAACCATTTAAATCAGGGGTTTTCAACAGGTGGTCCGGGGACCACCAGTGGTCCTTGAGAGGGTTCCAGGTGGTCCCCAGACTAAATGATGGAAGGTTGGTTAACCAGCTGTAACTCTTGAGAATGTAAAAATGAAACCAAATGGACCCTTGCGGGTCCATTTGGTTTCATTTTCACACTCTCAAGAGGTAAGATATTCATCATCTGAATTAGCACAATTTAATTAAGAAATCTACACTGTTTTGTTTGCAAAATCCAACCTGAAGTTGTGAACAAAACCAAAAGAATTTTCTAGTTTTAGGTCTTTGGGGCTGAAAATGTCATCAAATGGTGGTCCGTGGCTCAAATGCTGAATAAATGGTGGTCCCTGGTGTCAAAAAGGTTGAAAACCACTGATTTAACTGCCCTGTAACTGCTTATTTGCAACATGTGTTCAATTCAATTCAACAGAGTGTTATTGGCATGGGAAAACAAGCGTTTACACTGACAAAGCAGGTGTCACAAATGCAATACAACCTAGGTCTGCAATCAGTAGAGTGCACAAGTAGGCCATGGGCTACTTTTGCGTGAGCAGAGCGAGCGTTCCAAAAACAAACAAAAGCACTTATTTTTAATATTCTCATTATGAATTAATAATTGTTTTTTTGCAGAATCTCCATCAGGAGATAATACTTATGACATTATAAAGGTCTCTTAATTAATTATAATCGGAATACTTTGAGGGACGGTCGACGACAGCGAACCGATCACTTTAGTAGCGTGAGCAGAGCTGATCACAAGTAAAGTGATCGGTTTGCAGTTGAAATGTGGAACGTTACGTACAGCACATATACAGATACTATAGTCTCTTACTGGTCTAGTTGTGAGCCAGGCAGAAATAGCTCGTAGAGAAAACTCCAGAACCACGAGGGAGGCCACACGGGACCCAACCACAGCCAGCAGCACCATCAAAAAGAAGAACTGGAGTGTTCCACCCAAACCACTTTTAGCTCTGCTTTGATGTGTCTTCTGGCCTGATCCGTCTCCGCCATCACTCTCAGCTCTGCAGGGGTGGATGGAGAGAAATAGTGGAGGAACATAATATGAAAGTAAAGTTCAGAATGAGTTTTCTGTAAGCATTTTAATCCTTAGGCTACAGTACTACTAGACCTACAAGCTCATAGCGCGCCACTCGGTGGCACGCTATGAGCTTGTAGGTCTAGTACAGGGGTCGGCAACCCAAGATGTTGAAAGAGCCATTTTGGACCCAAAATTAAATTCAAAATCTGTCTGGAGCCGCATTTTTATTTTTTTCCTGAGAGTGTGCAAATGCGAACCAAATGGACCCTGGCGGGTCCATTTGGTTCCATTTGCACACTCTCAGAAAAAAGGTCCTCAAAGAAAAATCATTAACATGGTGAAACACAACCTTTCTTCAGAAATGGAGTTTCTAAAAAAATAAATAAGTTTTACAGAACTCCATTTCTAGTCCACACATCTCTAAGGTATATTAATGACATAGTAAACCTTTGAAAATGGGTGGTTCAGATTGAAAGCTCCACCTCTCATAACTGCTGGGCTTTTTTGACATGGCCAAGTGCTACTTTAACTGGCAACTGTCAGACAGCGCAACGCGTTTTGGGTGACTGAAATGTTTATATTATTTTGGTGTAGATCACCCCAGTGTATGTAATAATGCTACAGCCACTGAGCCACTAGGGCTGTGTTCTGGAGCCGCAGGTTGCTGACCCCTGGTCTAGTAGTACTGTCAAGCAAATAAAACCATCATCTTTGCAATTTTACCGTATACTGAACACACATTCAAACGGATCCTTCTACCACTTTTTTTTGAGTCACGTGTTCAAATACTGGATTGCGATGATTGGCTTAAAAGAGTGGAAAATAGAACCTCAACCCTCAACTTCAAAATACCCAGAGGATGCGTTACGATGCAAATTAGATGCAAATGAGCCAATGGCTCAGAAAGGTAGAATACACAGATACCCATTACCATGCAAATTCACCGCAAAACCACAGATTAATGATTGTAACTAAAGATCCTTGCAAGTTACAAGCGTGTTTCTTTCATTTATATGTAAAATACAGTGGTAGAAGTGGTAGAAGCATAATTTACCATGAAAGGTCATGGGTTGTTGGCGATTCATCCACTGTTTCAGGGTTGTTTGGCACGAGTAGAAAACAAACCTGAAACAGTGGGTAAATCGCCAACAACCCATGACCATTTAATGGTAAATTTCTTACTTAAAACTCATACAGAAATCAAAAGACTTTTCTTGTAACTCACGTGTGAGCCTCTAAGAAGACATGCACTCTCATCAGGTCACACAGCACAGAGATCCCACATGCACCGATCAGCCCTGGAGGTCACATAGTAGATGACATCATTTCTCATCACCAACAAGTTGTTGGTGATGAGACAAACCAAATGGAATTGTGTTGTTGGCAACAACACAATTCTCACTCTATCTAAGACACTGGTTTTCAACCATTTTGATACCAGGGCCCACTATTTATTCGGCAATTGAGCCGCAGACGATCACCATTTGATGACATTTTCACCCCCACAGACCCTTAAAACTAAAGATTTCTTCTGTTTTTGTCCACAATACCAGGCTGGATTTCACAAACAAAGCAGGCAAAACATGCAGATCGAAATGACAATTAATCTTCTACATTCTCTAATTATGTATACTTCTTAATTAAGTGGTGCTAATTCAGATGATGATGATGAATATTTTAACTTTTGACATGAAACCACAAACCAAATGGTCCCACACGCTCTCAAGAGTCACATCTGGTTAACCAACATTCCATCATTTAGCCTGGGGACCACCAGGAACCCTCTCAAGGACCACTGGTGGTCCCCGAACCACTGGTTGAAAACCACTGCTCTAAGAGGGTAGAAAAAGCCACAGTGAAGCTAAGAGGTCATCTATTGTAAAACACAATCACTGCCACAGCCCTGCACAAACTAGATAAATGGAGTTTACAGTACAATCAGCTCACCTTGAAGTAAACTATCCAGTGGATTCGCATCCAGAATCTGCCATAGTGACAAATTAGGAAGCAATGAGGTGAGAAAGGATAACATTATCGTGGAGGACTTCTGCTTCTTCTTGTTTTCTTTTACAGCACAAGGCAAATTAGGATTTACAGAAAAAACATCATGGTACAAATAATGCACAATCAAGTGCAAATCACCGATTATTCCAGATCCGACTACAAAGAATGTTAACTATTTATCGTCTCTCTGGATATCTCTGTGGCGCTGACATATTGCTCTTTGTCTTGTCAGAGGCTTGACTGGTTCCAAAGGTCATCTGAGAGTTTCAGTTTGAACCCTGTTCAGTCTGACTCATTATTATGGTATGGACATGTTGCTCCATAATATAATAAATGTTATACTCTAGTCCAGTGGTTTTCAACCAGTGGTCTGGGGACCACCAGTGGTCCTTGAGAGAGTTCCAGGTGGTCCCCAGGCCAAATGATAGTTGGTTAACCAAATATAACTCTTTGAGAGCGTAAAAATGAAACCAAATGGACCCTTGCAGGTCCATTTGGTTTCATGTTTACACTCTCAAGAGTTTAAATATTCATCATGTGAAGTCTAAATATTCATCATGTGAAGTCATCATGTGAAGTCTACACAACTAGCGAATGTAGAAGATTAATTTTGATCTCTTCCGAATTCCAGCCTGAAATTGTGGACAAAAGCAAAAGAAATCTTTATCTTTGGGTCTGTGAGGTGGGGCAGGGGGCTAAAATGTCATCAAATGGTGGTCCGTGGCTCAAATTCTGAATAAGTAGTGGGCCTCATCAAAAGGGTTGAAAACCACTGGTTTAGTGGTATGACAATTCGCATAGGGTTTTAAATGATTTTAAATATAAGCACTGAAATATGGGGTTGTTTGCATGCCGTCATGTTTGATGGGGCAGCCAGGGGCCATTGTTCCCCTAAATTCCCAGACTGCCCCACCAGACGTGATGGCATGCAAACAACCTAAATTTCAAAGATATTTCAAATTAAAGTGCTTATATTTAGAATGATTTGAAACACTACTACTGCTACTAGCTAACTACAGTTGTGGCGCCACTAAACCAACAGCATTTCATCATTGAAAACAGAAAACTCTCTGAGTCAGACCTTTAGCTTTATGCATGCTGCGTGTCTGTTGCAACTTCAACAACAACTGATGTTATTATTGATGCTTTACTTGCCTAAAGTCCTGTACAAGATATAAATCTTGTGGGTCACAGAACTAAAGAATTTAAATGAAAATGGTATGGGGGCAGCTTCATTGCCCGTGGCGCGAAGCGTCACGGGCGATGAAGTCGCCCTCTCGCCATTTTCGCCTGCCCTCCTAATTGGGAAATGTTACATCCAGGCCTGCGTGAAGGTGAGTCATCATGGAGACACTGAGGAATGTATTCCAGCTGTGTGGTCCCTGTGTGGTCCCTGTGTGGTCCCTCTCTGCACGCCACACATGACAGCGAATGAAGACACACTGGACAGGTGTGGTACTTCTACCAGACCAGACCAGGGCTGAGGGCTGTAACATGCTGTAGTTACATGTTTGTCCAACATGTAGAAGCAGTTGGCATGCTGGATCCCTATAGTATACCATGTATAGGGCAGTGACAGAGATCCTAGAGCACGTTCTCTAGTCTAGAATCAGCCAAGAACAGTAGTTTTCAAGCTTTTTGATTCCAGCGCCCACTATTTATTCAGCATTTGAGCCACGGACCACCAGGAGCAAAAAAAAAAAAAAGTTTGGGGAAAAAGTTATATATAGAAAAAACAGTTGTAACTTCATTGACATGTCATGTTAGTGTACATGAAACTGCATATTGTAGCCCACCCTGTTTTCGTTTTTGTTTTGTCATTGTTCCATGTGTGTATTGTGTTTGGTTTGTCTGTTCTTGTGTTGTTTGTATTTTGCTTTCCTTTGTAAAATGTTTTGTATTAATTGTAAGGAACCTCTTGAAACCGAGATAGTGTATCTCAAGGGGTATTCAAAAAAGTGAAAATAAAGAGAATTAAAGCTGCAAGCAGCGATTTACGGGCCCTCGATCGTGCAAGTTTCGGGCAAATATCGGCCAATCAGAAAAGAGGATGCGGCTAAGTCACAAGGAGCCAAAACATAGTCCAATGACACCACCATTATGTCTCTATGACATCGCATTGAGGAGTTATGGCAGGAAATAGTATCGACCAATCAGAAGAGGGGGCGGGGCTAAGTTACACCAATCAACGTCAGGGACGCGTCAGGGACTCATTACTAGTCCAATGATGTCACCCATATGTCTCTATGACATAGCATTGTGGAGTTATGGCAGGAAATAGTATCGACCAATCAGAGGAGGGGGCGGGGCTAAGTTACACCAATCAACGTCAGGGACGCGTCAGGGACTCATTAAGCAGTCCAATGCTACCACCCATATGTCTCTATGACATAGCATTGAGGAGTTATGGCAGGAAATAGTATCGACCAATCAGGTGCAAGTACAGGGGGCGGGGCCCCTCTTCTGATTGGTCGATACCAATCAGGACGTCAGGGACTCATTACCGGGTCCCATGATGCCAGCCATATGTCTCTATGACATAGCATTGAGGAGTTATGGCAGAAAATAGTATCGACCAATCAGGTGCAAGTACAGGGGGCGGGGCCCCTCTTCTGATTGGTCGATACCAATACGAATGTCAGGGACTCATTACTGGGTCCCATGATGCCAGCCATATGTCTCTATGACATAGCATTGAGGAGTTATGGCAGAAAATAGTATCGACCAATCAGGTGCAAGTACAGGGGGCGGGGCCCCTCTTCTGATTGGTCGATACCAATACAAATGTCAGGGACTCATTACTGGGTCCCATGATGCCAGCCATATGTCTCTATGACATAGCATTGAGGAGTTATGACAGAAAATAGTATCGACCAATCAGGTGCAAGTACCACTTCCTGTTTGGCGGCGAAGTTTGGCGCTCCGCCACGGCGGCGCCGTTTTACGAAAACTCACGATTTTAATAACTTTTCATCGTCAACGTCTTTTCTGCTTGCCGAGCGATTTTTTTTTCCGAACGGACCCCCCCGCTCCGACGAGTTAGCCAAAATGCGACATGTGGAAATGGCCTAAATTGCACCAAAATGCAGCCTTTATTTTGAAATAACCGACTTCCTGTTCGGTTTCGGACGCGGCACCAAGAGACTTTTTTTTAAGTTGCGACATGATACAGGTGCGTGCCGATTTTCGTAGATGTACGTCAAACCGTATGGTGGGGCTTGAGGCACGAAGTTTTCTAGGGGGCGCTGTTGCACAATTAGGCCACGCCCACTTTTAACAGTTTTACCATACGTAAATTTTTCGCACTAGTAACGTGCTTGCCAATTTTCGCAACTTTTCGTCGACGTTATGCGGCCGAAAAACGCAATTTACTTCGGTTAAAGAAAGAAAGAATAATAATTAAAGCTGCAAGCAGCGATTTACGGGCCCTCGATCGTGCAAGTTTCGGGCAAATATCGGCCAATCAGAAAAGGGGACGCGGCTAAGTCACAAGGAGCCAAAACATAGTTCAATGATACCACCCATATGTCTCTATGACATAGCATTGAGGAGTTATGGCAGGAAATAGTATTGACCAATCAGGGGAGGGGGCGGGGATAAGTAACACCAATCACCGTCAGGGACGCGTCAAGGACTCCTTACCGAGTTCATTGCTATCACCCATATGTCTCTATGACATAGCATTGTGGAGTTATGGCAGAAAATAGTATCGACCAATCAGAGGAGGGGGCGGGGCTAAGTTACACCAATCAACGTCTGGGACGCGTCAGGGACTCATTACCGGGTCCCATGATGCCAGCCATATGTCTCTATGACATAGCATTGAGGAGTTATGGCAGAAAATAGTATCGACCAATCAGGTGCAAGTACAGGGGGCGGGGCCCCTCTTCTGATTGGTCGATACCAATACGAATGTCAGGGACTGATTACCGGGTCCCATGATGCCAGCCATATGTTTCTATGACATAGCATTGAGGAGTTATGGCAGAAAATAGTATCGACCAATCAGGTCCAAGTACAGGGGGCGGGGCCCCTCTTCTGATTGGTCGATACCAATCAGGACGTCAGGGACTCAATACCGGGTCCCATGATGCCAGCCATATGTCTCTATGACATAGCATTGAGGAGTTATGGCAGAAAATAGTATCGACCAATCAGGTGCAAGTACCACTTCCTGTTTGGCGGCGAAGTTTGGCGCTCCGCCACGGTGGCGCCGTTTTACGAAAACTCGCGATTTTAATAACTTTTCATCGTCAACGTCTTTTCTGCTTGCCGAGCGATTTTTTTTCCGAACGGACACCCCTGCTCCGACGAGTTCGCCAAAATGCGACATGTGGAAATGGCCTAAATTGCACCAAAACGCAGCCTTTATTTTGAAATAACCCACTTCCTGTTCGGTTTCGGACGCGGCACCAAGAGACTTTTTTTTAAGTTGCGACATGATACAGGTGCGTGACGATTTTCGTTGATGTACGTCAAACCGTATGGTGGGGCTTGAGGCACGAAGTTTTCTAGGGGGCGCTGTTGCACAAGTAGGCCACGCCCACTTTTAAAAATTTTGAAATACGAAATTTTTCGCCACTGGCAACGTGCGTGCCAATTTTCGCAACTTTTCGTGTACGTTATGCGGCCGAAAAACGCGATTTATTTCGGTTAAGAATAATAATAATAATCCTTACGGTTTCAATAGGGCTTCGCACATGCGTTGCAGTGCTCGGGCCCTAATTAAAGCTGCAAGCAGCGATTAACGGGCCCTCGATCGTGCAAGTTTCAGCTAAATATCGGCCAATCAGAAGAGGGGACGCGGCTAAGTCACAAGGAGCCAAAACATAGTCCAATGATACCACCATTATGTCTCTATGACATAGCATTGAGGAGTTATGGCAGGAATTAGTATCGACCAATCAGAGGAGGGGGCGGGGCTAAGTTACACCAATCAACGTCAGGGACGGGTCAGGGGCGCCATGCCGAGTCTAAGGCTACCACCCATATGTCTCTATGACATAGCATTGAGGAGTTATGGCAGGAATTAGTATCGACCAATCAGAGGAGGGGGCAGGGCTAAGTTACACCAATCAACGTCAGGGACGGGTCAGGGGCGCCATGCCGAGTCTAAGGCTACCACCCATATGTCTCTATGACATAGCATTGAGGAGTTATGGCAGGAATTAGTATCGACCAATCAGAGGAGGGGGCGGGGCTAAGTTACACCAATCAACGTCAGGGACGGGTCAGGGGCGCCATGCCGAGTCTAAGGCTACCACCCATATGTCTCTATGACATAGCATTGAGGAGTTATGGCAGGAATTAGTATCGACCAATCAGAGGAGGGGGCGGGGCTAAGTTACACCAATCAACGTCAGGGACGGGTCAGGGGCGCCATGCCGAGTCTAAGGCTACCACCCATATGTCTCTATGACATAGCATTGTGGAGTTATGGCAGGAAATAGTATCGACCAATCAGAAGAGGGGGCGGGGCTAAGTTACACCAATCAACGTCAGGGACGCGTCAGGGACTCAATGCCGAATCCATTGCTACCACCCATATGTCTCTATGACATAGCATTGAGGAGTTATGGCAGAAAATAGTATCGACCAATCAGGTGCAAGTACCACTTCCTGTTTGGCGGCGAAGTTTGGCGCTCCACCACGGTCACGCCTTTTTACGAAAACTCACGATTTTAATAACTTTTCATCGTCAACGTCTTTTCTGCTTGCCGAGCGATTTTTTTTTTCCGAACGGACCCCCCTGCTCCGACGAGTTCGCCAAAATGCGACATGTGGAAATGGCCTAAATTGCACCAAAACGCAGCCTTTATTTTGAAATAACCGACTTCCTGTTCGGTTTCGGACGCGGCACCAAGAGACTTTTTTTTAAGTTGCGACATGATACAGGTGCGTGCCGATTTTCGTGGATGTACGTCAAAACGTATGGTGGGGCTTGAGGCACGAAGTTTTCTAGGGGGCGCTGTTGCACAATTAGGCCACGCCCACTTTTAACAATTTTACCATACGTAAATTTACGCCACTAGGAACGTGCGTGCCAACTTTAGCAACTTTTCGTGTACGTTATGCGGCCGAAAAACGCGATTTACTTCGGTTAAGAAAGAAACAAAGAATAAACATTGCGGAATCAATAGGGCTTCGCACTTGCTTTGCAGTGCTCGGGCCCTAATAATCATTACGGTTTCAATAGGGCTTCGCACATGCGTTGCAGTGCTCGGGCCCTAATAATGTTCTTAATGATTTTCAATGTTCTATTATTAGTAACACTGAATTTGATTGTTTTGCCCCCGTCCACCATTACATTTTTAAACAAAACTACTAATAATATTAAAGCTGCAAGCAGCGATTTACGGGCCCTCGATCGTGCAAGTTTCGGGCAAATATCGGCCAATCAGAAAAGGGGACGCGGCTAAGTCACAAGGAGCCAAAACATAGTCCAATGATACCACCCATATGTCTCTATGACATAGCATTGAGGAGTTATGGCAGGAAATAGTATCGACCAATCAGAAGAGGGGGCGGGGCTAAGTTACACCAATCAACGTCAGGGACGGGTCAGGGACGCCATACCGAGTCTAATGCTACCACCCATATGTCTCTATGACATAGCATTGAGGAGTTATGGCAGGAAATAGTATCGACCAATCAGAGGAGGGGGCGGGGCTAAGTTACACCAATCAACGTCAGGGATGCGTCAGGGACTCGTCACCCAGTCCATTGCTACCACCCATATGTCTCTATGACATAGCATTGAGGAGTTATGGCAGAAAATAGTATCGACCAATCAGAGGAGGGGGCGGGGCTAAGTTACACCAATCAACGTCAGGGATGCGTCAGGGACTCGTCACCCAGTCCATTGCTACCACCCATATGTCTCTATGACTTAGCATTGAGGAGTTATGGCAGAAAATAGTATCGACCAATCAGGTGCAAGTACCACTTCCTGTTTGGCGGCGAAGTTTGGCGCTCCGCCACGGTGGCGCCGTTTTACGAAAACTCACGATTTTAATAACTTATCATCGTCAACGTCTTTTCTGCTTGCCGAGCGATTTTTTTTCCGAACGGACCCCCTGCTCCGACGAGTTAGCCAAAATGCGACATGTGGAAATGGCCTAAATTGCACCAAAACGCAGCCTTTATTTTGAAATAACCGACTTCCTGTTCGGTTTCGGACGCGGCACCAAGAGACTTTTTTTTAAGTTGCGACATGATACAGGTGCGTGCCGATTTTCGTGGATGTACGTCAAACCGTATGGTGGGGCTCGAGGCACGAAGTTTTCTAGGGGGCGCTGTTGCACAAGTAGGCCACGCCCACTTTTAACAATTTTGAAATACGAAATTTTTCGCCACTAGTAACGTGCGTGCCAATTTTCGCAACTTTTCGTGTACGTTATGCGGCCGAAAAACGCGATTTATTTCGGGTAAGAAAAAGAAAGAAAGAATTAAAGCTGCAAGCAGCGATTTACGGGCCCTCGATCGTGCAAGTGTCGGGCAAATATCGGCCAATCAGAAAAGGGGATGCGGCTAAGTCACAAGGACCCAAAACGTAGTCCAATGATACCACCCATGTGTCTCTATGACATAGCATTGAGGAGTTATGGCAGAAAATAGTATCGACCAATCAGAATAGGGGGCGGGGCTAAGTTACACCAATCAACGTCAGGGACGCGTCAGGGACTCATTACCGGGTCCCATGATGCCAGCCATATGTCTCTATGACATAGCATTGAGGAGTTATGGCAGAAAATAGTATCGACCAATCAGGTGCAAGTACAGGGGGCGGGGCCCCTCTTCTGATTGGTCAATACCAATCAGGACGTCAGGGACTCATTACCGGGTCCCATGCAAGGAGAATTGAAAAAGGAGTTGTCGCGAAGGCACCCACGGGGGAGTCCACATTGGTTCATGGGAGGAAACAGACATGCTCAGTACAGATCAGGAAGTCAAACCATCCAAGAGACCAATGGCATGCATGGTTTGCAAGCGTCAAACTTCCTGGAATGTACTGCGCATGTCTGTTTCCTCCCATGAACCAATGTGGACTCCCCCGTGGGTGCCTTCGCGACAACTCCTTTTTCAATTCTCCTTGGTCCCATGATGCCAGCCATATGTCTCTATGACATAGCATTGAGGAGTTATGGCAGAAAATAGTATCGACCAATCAGGTGCAAGTACCACTTCCTGTTTGGCGGCGAAGTTTGGCGCTCCGCCACGGTGTCGCCGTTTTACGAAAACTCACGATTTCCGTAACTTTTCATCGTCAACGTCTTTTCTGCTTGCCGAGCGATTTTTTTTCCGAACGGACCCCCCCGCTCTGACGAGTTGGCCAAAATGCGACATGTGGAAATGGCCTAAATTGCACCAAAACGCAGCCTTTATTTTGAAATAACCGACTTCCTGTTCGGTTTCAGACGCGGCACCAAGAGACTTTTTTTTAAGTTGCGACATGATACAGGTGCGTGCCGATTTTCGTTGATGTACGTCAAAACGTATGGTGGGGCTTGAGGCACGAAGTTTTCTAGGGGGCGCTGTTGCACAATTAGGCCACGCCCACTTTTAACAATTTTACCATACGTAAATTTACGCCACTAGGAACGTGCGTGCCAACTTTCGCAACTTTTCGTGTACGTTATGCGGCCGAAAAACGCGATTTACTTCGGTTAAACAAAGAAAGAAAGAAAGAATAATAATAAACATTGCGGAATCAATAGGGCTTCGCACTTGCTTTGCAGTGCTCGGGCCCTAATAATAATAATCATTACGGTTTCAATAGGGCTTCGCACATGCGTTGCAGTGCTCGGGCCCTAATAAACATTGCGGTTTCAATAGGGCTTCGCACTTGCTTTGCAGTGCTCGGGCCCTAAATATCAGAAATGAGTGTCACAGTACACTGCTACAAAAGTGATAACAGCTTGGGAGAGCTTGTGTGTGTGTGTGTGTGTGTGTGTGTGTGTGTGTGTGTGTGTGTGTGTGTGTGTGTGTGTGTGTGTGTGTGTGTGTGTGTGTGTGTGTGTGTGTGTGTGTGTGTGTGTGCGCGCGCGTGTGCGTGTGCGGTGCGGGACTCTCTCCGCGGGAGGGACTCTCTCACGGGGCGGACCTGCGGCGGTTCTTCGTCATCAGCCGAGCCGTGACGCCGGCCGGGCCGTCCTCCTCCTCCTCCGTCCCGACAGCAGCAGAGCAGAGCAGCGTGTGTGACTGTCGGCCTGCCAGGCTGGAAGTGGAAGGAGAAGGAACAGAACAGAATGAAACATGGATGAGGAGGTCGCCGAAAGTTGGGAGGAAGCGGCGGACAGCGGGGTAAGAACAGCCACAAGCTTCTCTCCGTACTTTAGGGCTGAATAGAATAAAACCATACCGTAATAAGGGCTCTATCCTGGGGGGTTTTACGGGGAGACCCCGATCCGATCTGCGGTGGAGGAACAAGTCATCAGCCGACCCCCCTCCTCCTCCTCCATCCCTCTCTCCCCATCATGTCACGACTCTTGCAACAGGCCAGCCGTGTTAGCATGTTAGCTCCAGTCTAACGCGTGATTGTGAATCACACCGCAGTTCGGGGATAGACCCGCTCAGAGCCATGTAGTAGAAGAGTTGCGACATCGAGGGGGTCAGAAAACAGTCCATGCAGCATTGGAACTGTGACTAAACTGGGATTGGAGATAGATTGTTTCCAACGAGGGTCAACTGCTTAAAGTACTTTACAGTAACGACGAAAGTCTTTGTAAGGTTTATGTTGTACTATTACTACAGTTACCTGATTTGAAAAGAAAAATCATTAACATAGATACATCTTGATGATGTCATCAGATGTATTTCACCATGTTAATGATTTTTTCAGAAATACAGAATTGGGGGAACTTTTTTTTATATCATGTCCACACACCATCTCTAAGCTATATTAATGACATTAGAATGTTGAAAATGGGTGGAATTCCCCTTTAAGATCATTGGAGCTGGGATGATTTTGCCTACATCCGGTACAGGAGTTGTCACAGACGGCTGTCCCCATTCATTCTCAATAGAGCAGCCGACATTAGACCTTTCCATTGAAGTGAACGGAGATGTCGGAACTCTTGTCTATATTCTAAAGGCTCAGCCTTTACCGTGTGTACCGATTGGCTCCCGGGCTGGCGTCATCGCCTCGTGCGCCAATCGGACAACATGGCAAGGCGGGTGGGCGGATCTAACAGTGAACTGCGGTGGGATTCGCAATCGAAAGAAGAACCCCCCGCAGCTACACACACAGCAACACAACTTCCATGATGATCCATGTGAGCTAACGTGGCTAAATAACGACATGTCGTTTCTGGCCCAGCCGGCGCAGAGCTCCACTAAAACATACTCTCAACTTGTCCGAAGCCAAGACATCACGGTGGGTTTTTATTTTAAACGGAGACCTCATTGATAGCGGTGTTTTCTATTGTTTTTGGAAGGGGGTTGGTTTCTTTTCGTGACCGTCCCGGGCCGCCGGCAAAGGGAGGCGTTGCTAACTGTTAGCCGTAAAGTTAGCATTGGGGCTAAACTAAACTCAGTGGTTGTGTCTGGTTAAAGGTAAACGCTTTCTAGTCCAGCAAATAACTTTTTCACGTCAAGGACCTCCAAATTGACTTTACCTGTAATTAGCACGCGGACCCCCCCTCCATTTGAAGTGATAATGCCGGGGACCCCCATTAGAGAATACTTTCACAGTACTGCTCTTAGTTCTAACAGTGATTCTTAGTTTCAAGGATCATCCCCCACAGTTTGACATGCATTTATCTACGGACCCCCATTTTCTGGGACCCTCAAGTTATAACGTATAAATGTTGTTTTAACTCTTGAGAGTCTAGACACTCAAGAGTTATGGACCCATAATGGTCCATTTGGTTTCATACTCATTTAGTTGAGTGGTCTGGGACCCGGACCACACTTTGGGAACCACTGCCTTTTATTTATAGCTGATACCTTCACAGTGCCGCGTGCCGCGTGCCGCGTCCACTTCCATGTGTTGTACAGTGAATTTGTGGATCTGCTAGTTTTGCCCTCAAGGAATCTTTGTCATCTGCGATCCATAAAATGTTTATGGCTTTCATTCGGGTATTGGCTAAGAAAAGTGAAATGAGACCTGTCTTTCCTCTCTTGGGGAAGATGTGTTTGGGTGTGTGCACTGCAATAGTGACACTTGGTGGTGAACGGACACAGCTAGTGAGCAGACACCGCTATCTATCACTCAAAAAGTGCAGACAACACACTGCACACTTCCCCGATTGTTTGTTGTGGCATCATTTTGAAATCCTCAGTCTTTGTCTTGTTGCGGGTTCCCATAGCACATTGTCAACACGTACCAGGCCTTTAGATGTCTGAGCCTGGCAGTGGGCAAAACCCATGGTATCTAGTAGTAACTTTGAGGGACGTAAACCTGTGATTCTCGACCCTTCCATTTGTCGACTCTAGCAGTTACAGACCCATAACTCATAACAGAACCCATGGGGTTAGTACCCTGCATGGATGGACTCTCGTGCGCACACACAGTAATAGCATTAAAGAACCTTAACTCCCCATGTCAGAAGTTTTACTTCCTTGGGACAAACATGGGCCGATATTTGTCCAAAGTCTAGGATCATTCCATGAGCACATGTCATTGAATTTCCACTGGCAGGGGAGAAGAAAAACAGGACTTGGGCCAGTGCCCCGCAGAAGTCACTTTTATAAATAGCTTGAAACTGAAACTAGCCTCCCGCCTGTTGGCCTCTCCGGCTCCGCTACCTACTTGCTAAAATGTTTTCCAAATTCAATTTGAGCGTCTCATCACGGCATCGTTTGTTTTATTATTACAGGAAATGGAGAGGAGATTAGAGGAGAAGCTACGGATCAGCCAGAAAGAAAAGTAAGGACTGCCAAGCAAATCTTTCCGTTTTTGTGTTGTTTATTAAGTATGGATTGGACGTTGTCCTCCTATAATGTAATACAGGGGTGCCCAACCTTTTTTGACCCAAGATCTACTTTTCAGCAGCCAAACACCTACCAGTCCAATATCAACATTTCAGACCACACGCATCGTTGCCAGCCTGCAGTAATTTCACAACAACACATATACTTTGTTTTACCACTTTACTTTATGTCCATATAAGCATAAAGTACAACAGACTTGTCATAAATAGGTCTACAACAGTACAACAGACTTGGACAAACACTGCCATTGCAAATGCAATCATAATAAGAACAGTCCAGAATAGTCCATTATAAGTTGCAGAACAATACTCTTCACAGACAGCAGACAGCAATCCTCCAAATGAGCCGCTTCGTAGACAGACACACAGACACACACACGAAAATCGCTCTTTTTTTTTTTTTTTTTCCCACCCCATTTTTTTTCTTTCCCCTCCCACATCTCCCGAGATCTACTCGTGATCAGGCCGAGATCTACTGGTAGATCCCGATCTACTGGTTGGGCTCCCCTGATGTAAGATGTCTGACTTGTCATTTGTCCCCCTGTGTTGATCAAAGGGTGTCCAGTAACAACTCTTCACGCTCGCCGTTGAAGACAGCCATAGTGATCCAGGATGAGTCCTTGCCGGCCGCGCCGCCGCCCCAGATCCGGATCTTGAAGCGCCCCTCCAGCAACGGGACCCTGGGGTCGCCCGGGGCTCAGAACAGACCCACGCCACAGGTCAAGTCCCTGGCCCAGCGTGAGGCCGAGTACGCAGAGGCCCGCAAGAGAATACTGGGCAGTGCCAGCCCTGAGGAGTCGCCTCAGGACAAGCCCACCACGGAAAGGTAACGCAAACCTTCACTTTCACTGGGTTCTACTGAAAACCAAGCCAGTATTCCCAGTATTCTGTTTATGAAGCAGAGTTCCTCCACCAGGCATGTTGGCTGCTGCCAGCCGTCTGACTTGATATGTGTCCTCAGCCCCGCCCCCTGACTGCACTTTGAGCGTGTCGCGATGCTGTCAGTTTTAACGCACATTCGGCTACTTTATTGCGGTTGATTTGGCCAATATACTCGCCTCCTCTAACCCTAAACATTACCACAAACACGTCACCATGCTGACACAGAGCTTAAAACAAGGCAGACCGGCCACGCTGATGGAGGATTTCCGTTTTTTTTTTGTCTTATCAATGCAGTCGTTTCAGTCTGCTCCCAGACAACATGCCTGGTTGAGGAACTCAGCTTAATAAGCAGCATCCTGGGAATTAACGCTTTATAACGGTCAAAGCGGGTGTCACTTTTCACAAGATTAATAGTTGTTGTTAATAGTCCTGATGCCTGCACTGTTCCCACATTCTGCTGAACCGTCTGGATGCTTCATTGTGTTTCTCCATCAGACCAGGGCGCAACAACTCGGAGGAGACCCGATCAAACAATCACGCTGTCCGCCAGCCAGCAGGCCCAGACGGCACCCAAGGCTTCCGCCAGCACAGATAAATGGGCCAAGAGCCTCCTAGCCATGGGGGAGGAGAGAGAGAGAGACCAGCGGGAGGAGGAGAGCGGGACACGAACACGACCCCTGCTGCCTCCTGGCAAACGCAGCGTCGCTTTAAAAACAAAACAACTTTCCTTTCATTTCCAACGGCGTCGGAACGGGGGGGTTATGAATTCAGCTAGGACGACCCCACCGCCACTTCCACGCTTGTTCAAGTGTGGAATTTTGGAAATGACTTGTGCCGGAGGTGAAATAGGAAAGTGTTCTCTCTTCTTGTCTCCCCACTCCAGTCTGTTTGACACTGTGATTTAAAAACAAAAAATAAATAAGGACCTCTTCTTCTGGACTCACTGTGATGATCCCTTTAAGAGACTGACTGCCCCCCTCGTCCTCCTCGTCCTCCGCACAGCGAACACACACCAACCCCAGGGAATCCTTCTCCTCCTCCTCCTCGTGCGGTCCTCTGTGGTGGGGTCCTGGGGACTGGTCTGGGGCAGTAGGGACCCCCTAGGGACCCCCACATGGAGCTGAAGGCTCCTTTTAGGATGTCTGACGGAGGACACTGCTGTACGGCCGAGAGAGGAGCTGTAAGATGGAGAGGAGCTGTGACAGGGGGTCCATGGCTACATGAGATGGGCTGGCGGAGTGCGGGTAAACCTCTCCAGCAATAATAATAATACCACCAGAAATCTCTAAATATCCACTTCCCCCTGGTCTACACCTCCCACACACACACACAAACTATTTTTAATGTCTTTGTCATGTTTTGGGGGTTTATTCTTTTCTCTTTTTTTTTAATTTTCCTGCTTATTGAATAATGAAATATGTACATTGCCATTTGTTTTAATATTGAGGGTGGTGTGTGTGGAAGTTGAATATTCTGTTTACGGTTTGTCTATTTTTTTTTCCCCTCTTTCCCCTTATTCTGGCATCTTCATCCTCATTTCTATTTAAAAATAAAGTTAAAATGACGATTGAAATCTACAGAGACAAACGAAGAGGGGGTTGTGCATATCAGCAGCTTCTCTGCCCCTCCCTTCTTTTTTGTTTTGTATGAGACGGTAGAGATGTCGCTGCAGTATTTTAATGAACTAAAAGCCCGTTTTTAAATGGCTGTGTGTGTATTATCAGGTAATTCACTCGGTGGTGTGTTAAACCTCCTCATCATATCTACTGTCAGCTGTGTGATCGTTTCTTCATTTGTCTTTCACTGACGTACTGAAGTATGAACTCTCAGGTGAAAGAGGCTGAATGAAATGAACTGAGATTGTATTTTAGTTTTTGTTTTCTGATGATAACGACAAGATGAACACCAAGCAAATGTCCGTATGTAAGGTTGGCGCCTGCTTTACACCGTTCTGTACTGTAACTTGTGGTGGTTTAAACTTTCATTGGAAAAATAGCAGGCGTTCACGGCTCATAGCGCACCACTGTGACGTGCTATGAGCCGTGAACGTCTGCTATTTTGGGGGGAGAATGTGAGAATGCAGCACAAATCTTTCAGTATGTTCTTTCAGAGCAAATGTTTTCTAGAATCTACGATGCACCTGCTTTAGAAACATAACGCTTGCAGGGTGTACAGTGAATGTCACTGAAAAATGTCCCTCCCTGTCCAATGAGGACAGAAGGAGTGCATATTTTGGAAGGAAACGAACCAATGAAAATCAAAGAAAGTCTTGTCAGCCTAGTATTTTGTTTGCTGCCCATTATGGCCATAATATGTCAACAAGGGGGGGGGGGGCACCTAAAGAAGCAGTGATGGACTGAATGTTGGAAAATGTGGCTGTTTTTGTTACTTTACGCTCTGGCTCCAACATGGAATTTGCAGAATCAACTGTATGGCGTAGCAAAGAAGCTTTTTTTTTTTTTTTTTTTGAGCGACTTCCTTGGCTGTCTATTAACGGTTGTGGCCGATAGGTGTTCTGTTCAATAAATCTTCACCCTCCAGCCCTCTGATGTCACGGCGACGGGGGGAGATCATGGTAGCCATCGTTCAGCGCTGCACATTACTGCATTAAGAGTTTGTCTCCCCCAACCCAACGGAACACGTGTCTTGTCGTGGTTGAACTCAGCTTGTGCCTCCTGTATCGGTTTTCTTGCAGTTTGCTTACCGAAACATGGTCCGTAAAAATGTTAGGTGATTGAAGCAACCAACTACATCCAAGGGAATTTAATTGATAGGAATACTGTTAACGTTTCTGGAAATGTAGCTGGAAGTAAAAGGCTGGGACACAAACCGGGTTGAACTCAGAGAGAGAGAACACAAACTGCCTGTAAATACTGATTTAATAAACGATTTGTAAAAAAGAAAAGATGTCTTTGGTGTGCTGACCCTGACAGGCTCGTTGCTGATGATACATTCGGGAAGGTTGCTTGAAATGTGCTCTGGGCTCCTAAAGTAATGCTGTGATATTCGTGTTAAAGGGGAATTCCACCCCACAAGGCTTTCTAAACTTTGATTCATTTACAAAGTGGTCCAGTTATTGTCTAAAGTTAAGGGGCATGGCACACGGTTTATGGCGGAACCACTGCTGAACCGAAAGTAAAAGTGTCAACACACTACTGACATTGGAGGGAGAATATATAGTGGAAATGAGAAACAATAATGAGACCCCCCCCACACACACAAAATAACTGGAACATTTCTGTGGAAATCAACTGCAAATAAAGAAAGCCTGGGTGGGATTCTGTTTTAAGTCTGAAATGTTGGAGTTTGTTTTCTTAATTATAAAACCCGCCCCTAAATCAAGTAAAAATAATGTAGGCAGCACATAAAGCAACACGGATGATCACAGACTCAGGATAACATTTGCCAAAGTTAAGGTGTAGGCTAAAGAACGGTTGAGGAGTATAGGGAAAAAAGGTTCTGGTGCAGTTTCACACTGTGCTGAATGCATTCCCAAATGAACAAAATTACAAGCTATCAATGATTTGAATAAATTTTCATTGGCTAGATTGAGAGCAACTTGACTTTTAAACATTTCCTCATGTCGTTTCTCCCTTCGTCCACTAGATGTCTGTCTTGCTCTTTAAACCAGTTTGCTACCATTAGACATTGCTGCAAACTATTAATAGGTGTTTGACGCCCAAAACTTCAATACCGATTAAACAATATTTCCATGCGTTTCAAGAGCAGAAAAGGTGAAATTGTTCTTAGTTGCTTTCGGTGATATATGACACGACTCTGGAATGAAGGTAGATCAATGTTGGAGATTTGTGTTAGATGACTTATAACAAGGTTTTCAGTGTTTCACTTGTCTCTGACAGATATGAGACAGTGACCCTCACTACAATACAATCATGTTACGGATTATGCTTTTTCCATATATGGCTTCACTCACTTGAAGTAAGTGAAGCCATATATGCAAAAGGGTCACTTCACAGACCGCAAAATGTATGTAATATAACAGTCATTCTAGGACTTTACTACTCTTAAAAATAAATCATGTTCAAGAATTACAACTTTAGGGATTTTGTTTCAAGAATATATCTAATATTCCATATTGGAAGTAGTACATTTCTTGACTCATCAACGCATCTTCTCAACCTACTGCATGTAGTCTGGGATCTGGCACGGTTGCTTCGAGACGAAAACCCAGAAATCCTCGATCAGTGTGGCGACTTGGATCGCCTCAGCGGTATCTGATAGACTCTAAAGTCTTGACTTGTTCAGATCACTCTTATTTTCAGAAATAATGATTTGAAATGAAACAAATCGGTTATAGAAGTGTGCAAAGTGCACGCAATTCCATCTTTTAATCCTTTACAACAGCTTTGCGAGGGAGAAAAAAATGTTTCCGCAGGGTATACATTATCGGGAGCATCGTGCCGTGATTGGCGCAGAAGTTGGAAGTTTGCATGCTGCAAGTCCCACTTTTGATAGTCTCTCTGGGCTGGGGTAGGTTGAACCCAGGCTTTTATTTCACAGCGCAGATGTAAGCCTGGAGACTGAGGCTAATCGTGACACGCTCACAGTGCGGCCAGGGGGGGCGGGGCTGAGGACGCTCATCAACTCAAGTCGTCGTGACAAGATTGGCATAATGGCTTGATTTACGGTAGATTCCGCTGGCATACTATTAAAACTTAAAATCACGATAACCCCACGTGTACAAAAAAAAAAAAAGTATTTTATTCATTAAATTAAAACATACACCGTTTGGTTAGTAACAGCAGCAGGTCTTGCTGTGATTGGTCAGGTTTATGGATGTGGCTCAGTCATCCATGGCACTCTTTGGCTGGAGGAGAGTTAACAACACACTGTCTAAAAACACACAGTAAAACCCTCAGCGATAAGAATAATAATACTAACCCATTCTGCAACTCTTAAAAGAGTTCACAAACATAACCAATCGGAGCTGTCCGACAGACCAGGGGTTTTCAACAGGTTCTCCGGGGACCACCAGTGGTCCTTGAGAGGGTTCCAGGTGGTCCCCAGCCAAGTTGGTTAACCAGATGTAACTCTTGAGAACGTAAAAATGAAACCAAATGGACCCTGGCGGGTCCATTTGGTTTCATTTTTCCGCTCTCAAGAGTTAAAATATTCATCATGTGAATTAATCCAAGTCTGCACAACTAGAAGATAGACAAAAGCAAAATAAATCTTTAGTTTTGGGGTCTGTGGGGCTAAAATGTCCTCAAGTGGTGGTCCGTGGCTCAAATTCTGAATAAATGGTGGGCCCTGGCATCACAAAGGTTGAAAACCCCTGTGACAGACGGTCCCGTTGGCTAGAATTGTCCACCCAAAAATGTCCGCTGAGTGTTTCACTGTGCGGCGGGACGCTAGCTGACCCGGATAGCGGTGCAGTGTGAGGAGGACAGGGCCTGGTTGAGGGGAGGCCAGGACAGGGACGACGACAGGACATGGTCCAGACGCTTGTACTGCTTCTTGGAGGGACGCTCCCCACGGACACAGCGGAGACAGTTCAGCATGCCCAGGTCTATCAGCATCTGTGGACAGAGGACAACATGAAGACAGTTCAGCATGCCCAGGTCTATCAGCATCTGTGGACACAGAGGACAACATGAAGACAGTTCAGCATGCCCAGGTCTATCAGCATCTGTGGACACAGAGGACAACATGAAGACAGTTCAGCATGTCCAGGTCTATCTGTGTGGACAGAGGACAACATGAAGACAGTTCAGCATGCCCAGGTCTATCAGCATCTGTGGACACAGAGGACAACATGAAGACAGTTCAGCATGTCCAGGTCTATCTGTGTGGACAGAGGACAACATGAAGACAGTTCAGCATGCCCAGGTCGGTCAGAATCTGTGGACAGAAGACGGCATGGCCTAGGTGTCAATGTGGCACGGCCAGGGGCGGATCTAGGCATGGGCATGGGGGGGAAATGCCCCCCTAAATGCCCATACTGCTCCAACAAACATGAGGGCCTGCAAAACAACCCAAGATATTTCAAATTAAAGTGCTTATATTTAAAATGATGTGAAACACTACTGCTGCTACTAACTACAGCTGTGTCACCACTAAACCATCAGCATTTCATCATTGAAAATAGAAAACTCTCTGACAACTGTTATTATTGATGCTTTACTTGCCTAATAAAAGTTCTGTAACTGGTAAATGAAAATGAATGGTATGGGCGGAAATGGTATTCATCGGCAATGAAGTCGCACCCATACCACCCCCCCCCCAAATTGGGAAATGTTACATCCGTCCCTGGGTATGGCACACGCTTTGACCTTTCAACTGATCTGGATAACCAACAGGAAATGCACTGTAGTGCACGCGCGTCACCGCGTCTGGAAAGATGCGGGTGCTGATTTCGCTTTAGGGTTAAATTGCGGCCGCGCGTCAGCGCGGCCGCGAAAATTTTTGGGCTTTTTTCCCCCTCTAAAACACTTTTTACTAATATTTCACAATAAATGTAATGGTTACACACTTCAATGAAGCAGTGTTATAATGCAGTACAAGACTGACTGTGACGAGATAAAACGGCTATCTATGATGACTAAAATATGACGAGACGTTTGTGAGTTATGGTTGACCTGACGTGTCGAGACGAGAATGTAGTGGATTGACGAAGAAGTTTCAAAACCGCACCGTCGCCGACTGTGCAACTCATATCAAAGCATAGAACGGAGCTCCGGTGGCTATGAATGCAAGCGGCCGGTCACCCCGTCTCCCTCCTTCCCAGATCAGTGCCTGCCATCTAGTAGAAGAGTTGCGACATTGATGGGTCACAAACTGAACGCTCGCGCTGCTGTTCATGCAGCCTGAATAGGGACAAACTGGAGTTGGAAATGCATTGTTTTCAATGAGGGCGACAGCGCAAATAAGAGCTATTTTATGCATGCTTTCAAGGGGCTGTTGTAAGGCTGTTGCCGGAGGCCGTTGCATTACTGCCTACTTCAGGTCCAGGACTTGTGCCTATTTGTTGTCCCCATTCCATTCCCGATTTGAGTCTCAGTAGAAAAGCCGCCATTGAACTTGCCTCTTGGAGTGGACGGAGTTGTCGTAACTCTGTCTACACTATATGGTTCATATGGCTCTGCCTCTCCCGCAGCATGGACAGTTGCGGTTTGGCCAGCACCCCCACTTTTTCGCATCATTTTTTTTTCCGACGTGAAAAGTTGCGGGTGCTGAGGCACCCGCATAGTGAATGGCGGTGACGCCCATGCTGTAGTGCATTGTATCTACAATTTTTACCCCAGACTGTTGCATCCCACTGTTCCACCCACAGTCACAATAAGGAATAGCTATCTACATAGCCATGCAATGATTGATTGGTTTACGTATATTACAGCTTGTAGAATGGGTATATTTCACCTGAACCCACACCCAACCCACAGAAGGCTTCTGTTGTTTCTCGCTTTAAAGATGGTAAGGAGCTTGGGTCTTGGGAACAGTCAAAGCCATCTAGTATAGAGTACACAGTGGAGCTATGGGCCAGAGATATATTGAACCAATGAAAAACATTAAAGGGGGGGGGGGGGGGGGGGGGTGATTTTTTTTTTTTTTTTTGTACATGTTTAAGAGGTGACAGTATGTAAATAGACCCCTTGGTGTGGTTTCTTCCTGGGAGCTGAACCTCAAACAAAAGCCTCACTTGGTGCGTTATAATGAAATGCCCCAAACAGAGCCAGACTACAGAGGACCAATGCAAAGCAACACACCTCCATCAGGAAGCATGTGAGCAGGTTGACAGCAGCCAGCGCTACCAGCAGCAGTTTGTACTTCATGTCAGAGATGTTGTAGAGCTGCAGAAACTTGGACCACAGATCACCAGGATACAGAACCAACCAGGTCATCAGGGCAAACAGCACCAGGAGAATGCACAAGAACACCACTAGAGGGAGACAGAGAGAGACAGATTGTGTGTGTTCTTACATCAACTGAACATGGTACACAGAAATGGACTATTGTGTTGTTGCACCGTTGCATTGTGCTTTAGCAATGTATTGTAAATGTATGTTTTGTCATGCCAATAAAGCCCTTTGAATTGAATGGAGAGAGGGAGTGCATGTTTTCTTGTTATATTGCATTTCTTGCTGTTATGTTCTTGCTTTGGCGATGTAAACGTATGTTTTCTCATCCCAATAAAGCCATTTCAATTGAAATTAAATTGGGAGAGACAGAGACAGAGGGAGAGACAGACAGACAGAGAGAGAGAGAGACAGAGAGAGCGCCCGACCGACATGGGATTTTGGGAACGATACAGCAACCAATATGATAGAGATATACAACGTACAGTTAACTTGTGTTCAAAATAATAGCAGTCTGTTTAAAAAAAATGAGTAAAGCCCAAAATCCTTACAGTGTTTTTATTTCCATGCATTGGGAACACTGCACATTATATTCTAAATCAAAACATGAAGAAAAAAGCAGAAATTATTTAATTACTTTACAGAAAATGAAGAAAAATGAACATTGGGTTGTTCAAAAAAAATAGCAGTGTCTACATTTTACTTTACAAACTCAAATATTTACTGTATTAACTGAAAAATATCCAGGATTCAGCATTCCTGTGAATCACTAAAATAATATTTAGTTGTATAGCCACTGTTTTTGAGAACCGCTTCACATCTGTGTTGCATGGAGTCGACCAATTTCTGGCATCTGTGAACAGGTATTCCAGCCCAGGATGATTTGACAACGTTCCATAAATTCCTCTGCATTTCTTGGTTTTGCCTCAGAAACAGCATTTTTAATGTCACCCCACAAGTTTTCTATCAGATTAAGGTCTGGGGATTGGGCTGGCCACTCCATGACTTTAATTTTGTTGGTCTGGAACCAAGAAGCTGCTCGCTTACTGGTGTTTTTGGGGTCGTTGTCTTGTCTGAAACACCCATTTCAAGGGCATTTCCTCTTCAGCATAAGGCAACATGACCTCTTCAAGTATTTTGATGTATCCAAACTGATCCAGGTATGCGATAAATAGGCCCGGCACCATAGTAAGAGAAACATCCCCATAGTAAAGCATGGTGGTGCAAGCATCATGATACTCTTACTATGGTGTCGGGCCTATTTATCACATACCAGGGTTCATGGATCAGTTTGGATACATCAAAATACTTGAAGAGGTCATGTTGCCTTATGCTGAAGAGGAAATGCCCTTGAAATGGGTGTTTCAACAAGACAACGACCCCGGAATGCTGAATCCTGGATATTTTTCAGTTAATACAGTAAATATTTGAGTTTGTAAAGTAAAACGCAGACACTGCTATTTTTTTTAACAGCCCAATGTTAATTTTTCTTCATTTTCTGTAAAGCAATTAAATAATTTCTGCTTTTTTCTTCATGTTTTGATTTAGAATATAATGTGACCAAAGCACATTATTTTCTTGTATCGCTTTATTTGTTTCTGTACATGTTATTTTTGAGAAGAAAATGTAACATGGTGTTCTATATATTATCTCCGTTTTAATGAATGGAAATGGGATCTGTGCTGGGGAGTGACAGCTGTCACTCAATGGACTGGTGTCGCCTCCCACGGAGGTGACATAGGTAGGAAGTGACTGACACGGAAGGGGGGAGAATTCGAGAGGATTGTGTGTGCAGGCCTGCATGTGCAGCTGAAACAGGCGCCAGATAGCGATTGAGATTGCCTTTGTAGTTTGCAATAGCGTTATCTGCAGCTAATCAATTTCTATAACTATATCGGGAAGTATTGCGCAATACCCGCGACGAAGAAGCCTTTTGGAGCGCCGGGTGCGAGGAGTGAACGGGACGCATACCGGTGAGAACATTCCAACTCTTCGTTCCCTTTGGATTATAGAGCCGTTAGGGGTACCCCGGCCATCTTTTTCATCTTTTTCATTTTTCTTTTTTTCTTCCTTGGATCCAGTGGATTATTACCGGGTTTCGGATCGGAGCGAGGAGGAATATTGAGGCCAGCGTGTGCGCGTGTAGCCGCTTCATAAAAGAAGAGGACGCGAGCGCGGACTTTATTATTTATTAACTTATCAACGCACGTGATTGCGCTGTCGTTGCGTTGTTGACATTCGTTGCGCTGAGGTGCGATTAACACCTCTGGGACTCTTTTGGATCGGGTGGGGGGGTTTAAAAGTTGTTGTTTTTTTTGATTGTTTAAGTTTGTTTGATTGTTTGTTTGTTTTTCCGTTGTAGAGGGAGAGAGACAGGGACAGGAAACGCCAACTCTCTATTAAATGATGTAAAGTGAACTCTACGTTCCCGTTTTTTTTCCCTTGTATTGAATAGTTGTTCTTTGGGACAGAGGGGCAATTGTTACAATAATGTGCAGTGTTCCCAATGCATGGAAATAAAAAACACTATAAGGATTTTGGGCTTTACTCAATTTTTAAACAGACTGCTATTATTTTGAACACAACTGTACAACCACTTTCACCCATTCACACAAGGCACCAATCCTCTGATTGGCTCTAGTTTGAAGGGTTTGGTGTGTGTCTTACCATTGTGGTAGAGAGGTTTCTTATAAGGATAGCTCTTGGTCACCACCACAGCCATGATGATGTACTGGTAACCAGAGACAGCAAAGATACTGGTGTCCTCCATGTTGGGAAGGTTCTCTGCACCGGACAGGGTGGAGTTGAGAGGAACAAACCTAGAGGAATACAGGAGATACCATCTTCAAGTAAATATTAGACAATACATCATTATAGTTTATAATAGAGGGATTTTTCAGCAGATATTTCACCAATCTGGTAACTAAATAGTTAGCAAGAGTTTTTTTTTTTTCCACCAATGTGTTTCTAATGGTGTCTAGTAATAACATGTACTAAAATGTTGAAATTCAACTCCTGTGGGAAACCTCATAAAAACAGGTTAAAGTCAGGGTACTAGTCACCAGCTATAGAAGACAAAACATGCAGAATGTCACCATGCTTTATGTAGCATGTGGTATGTCTAACCAGGGGGGGTGTTGTGTTGCTGAATCCAATCCAAGCATTAGTTTTTAAAAAAACAACCACACACTTATTTGGTTGTTTTTGGCCCAAGGAGTTGTTTTCTGAGAAAACAACTGAGAAAACAACTAATGCTAACGGCCGTTACTATCTAAAGCAATGACGGGGGTTGAATCTATGTTTGATCGACGCAGATCTGCGGCAATCGTGTGAAATGTGTTACTACAAAAACTAAACAAAAACAACAAGAAAGGTTCTAGGAAAACATGGTTCTGGATGATTGGGTTCATGGACAAAGTAATGTGTGCTATAAAGTCTGACCAGTCCTGTTCCTTGGTGATGAGCAGGGCAGCCACCTGCCCCACCACGATGAGGACGGTGTGCAGGAACAGACTGCCCAGGACGGGCAGCGCCAGCAGGCTGGCAGGGGGTCTACGGGGGTGGAGGTCATCACTGGGACCTCCTCTCCCCATGACGATGGCCAACAGGGTCACCAGGACCATGTCACAGAACAGGAACTGGAAGTCTCCCAGGTTGGTCTGGATCTGGAGGGAGGGAGGGGCATGGAAAACAAACATCCAATGGTTATACACCTACTGGTAGGCAAGTTCACAACTTAACACTAACTGCTTTATAGCTAGCTATAGGGGAATTCGACCCATTCAACATTTTTCCTGAGAGCGTACAAATGCAACCAAATGAACCCTAACGGGTTCATTTGGTTCCATTTGTACGCTCTCAGAAAAAAGAAGCATCTAAATGTAGCAGGTGGCTACAGCCTCTGTGGTGATGGCCTCCAAAGTCTAATATCTGCCCCCGGACCAAGGGGATGTCCTCCTGGTCTAGTGGTTAAGATGTTGGACTTTCGCGCGGGAGACCGGGGTTCGAATCCCGGGCGTTACATAAAGATAGGCCAATAGGCACGTAAGAAGAGGAAAGCTCGACCGTCATAGCAGCAGTTGGCATTGGACAGTGACTAAACTCCCCAAAGGGTGGGGTTTTGAGAAGGGCTCATTAGAGGGCAAGTGTGTTATGGCAACAACTTCTGTACAACTACAGTATAATATTGCTGATAGAAACTATACAGTCAGAGGGAAGGCGATGTGTGATGAGAACAGTCACTACTCACTGTGTAACAGATGAGAACAGTCACTACTCACTGTGTAACAGATGAGAACAGTCACTACTCACTGTGTAACAGATCAGAACAGTCACTACTCACTGTGTAACAGATGAGAACAGTCACTACTCACTGTGTAACAGATGAGAACAGTCACTACTCACTGTGTAACAGATCAGAACAGTCACTACTCACTGTGTAACAGATGAGAACAGTCACTACTCACTGTGTAACAGATGAGAACAGTCACTACTCACTGTGTAACAGATGAGAACAGTCACTACTCACTGTGTAACAGATCAGAACAGTCACTACTCACTGTGTAACAGATGAGAACAGTCACTACTCACTGTGTAACAGATGAGAACAGTCACTACTCACTGTGTAACAGATGAGAACAGTCACTACTCACTGTGTAACAGATGAGAACAGTCACTACTCACTGTGTAACAGATGAGAACAGTCACTACTCACTGTGTAACAGATGAGAACAGTCACTACTCACTGTGTAACAGATGAGAACAGTCACTACTCACTGTGTAACAGATGAGAACAGTCACTACTCACTGTGTAACAGATGAGAACAGAGCAGAACTGGATGAGACTGTACAACGCCATGTATCTGAAGAGACTGAAGGAGGTGACCAGGGAACACCTGCCCTCCCTGCACACGCACACACGCGCACGCACACCCGCACACGCACACGCACACACACACGCACGCACACACACACACACACGCACACACAGGAGATGATTCAAAGAGACACTCGGGGACTACAGAACAGAGATCAGACGGCAGACAGGGAACCTGTCGCTTGCCTTTATGAGGCTACGAGTGCCGACTTTGAAGAATGGAATTCTCACACCAATCCCAACTGACTGTTCATTCACGTCTATATTTTGAACATGTCGCAGAATACGTCGAACATGTCAATGTTTTACCTGCAGTACCTCGAAGCTCTGACAGTGTGTTGTACCGTTGTCAGCTTGTTGTATTCATTAATTTGGCTGAATAGTTGGGGTGACATATCCTGACATTTTCAACTACCACAGTGAATTCTGCAGTATTAATTAATTAGTCTTGCAAGATGTTGTTTGAATAATCATCCACAAATGCATAACATAAGTATATACTTTGCAACCACATTAACTTGCGATTTAGAATGCTAGCACCTGTGAATCTCTGATGGAGTTTATTATAGCACATTGTGGGCTGTATATCGAGTAATGGGACAGGTATGTGCAGGTATGTGACATTGAAAAGGACGAATTAAACACATGGGACGTGTTTTTCCACAACCACTACACATTCAGTAATGAACAAGTGAAATTAGGATATTTTATGACACCTTTCGTAGTGATTGCACAGACATCTTCAGGACAACATTCTAACGGAGCAAAAGTGTGGGCGCTGTCTAATTCAGAGGTGGGAAATTTGTCGTCCCCGTGTGTCTCCATTCCTAGCCGGGGCGATATGGTCATATGGACACAATGAAATACAGAATGTTGAGTGACTTAGTGTTTACCTAATGAGCAGCGGTACACAGCTGATGTTGTCAGACTTGGAGGTGAACGGCGACGCCACTGAAGCCTCAGCCTCTGACAGTGATATCCCAACGTCTGCTGCTCTCAGCGCGCCGCAGTCGTTGGCTCCATCACCACACATACCCACACGGTAGCTGCAACCACACCAGTACTATGGTTAAAACACGGTAGCTGCAACCACACCAGTACTATGGTTAAAACACGGTAGCTGCAACCACACCAGTACTATGGTTAAAACACGGTAGCTGCAACCACACCAGTACTATGGTTAAAACACGGTAGCTGCAACCACACCATACTGTATGGTTAAAACACGGTAGCTGCAACCACACCATATGGTTAAAACACGGTAGCTGCAACCACACCAGTACTATGGTTAAAACACGGTAGCTGCAACCACACCAGTACTATGGTTAAAACACGGTAGCTGCAACCACACCAGTACTATGGTTAAAACACGGTAGCTGCAACCACACCATACTGTATGGTTAAAACACGGTAGCTGCAACCACACCAGTACTATGGTTAAAACACAGTAGCTGCAACCACACCAGTACTATGGTTAAAACACGGTAGCTGCAACCACACCAGTACTATGGTTAAAACACGGTAGCTGCAACCACACCATACTGTATGGTTAAAACACGGTAGCTGCAACCACACCATATGGTTAAAACACGGTAGCTGCAACCACACCAGTACTATGGTTAAAACACGGTAGCTGCAACCACACCAGTACTATGGTTAAAACACGGTAGCTGCAACCACACCAGTACTATGGTTAAAACACGGTAGCTGCAACCACACCATACTGTATGGTTAAAACACGGTAGCTACAACCACACCATATGGTTAAAACACAGTAGCTGCAACCACACTATATGGTTAAAACACGGTAGCTGCAACCACACCAGTACTATGGTTAAAACACAGTAGCTGCAACCACACCATATGGTTAAAACACGGTAGCTGCAACCACACCAGTACTATGGTTAAAACACAGTAGCTGCAACCACACCATACTGTATGGTTAAAACACGGTAGCTGCAACCACACCATATGGTTAAAACACAGTTGACTCCAGAGCTGTAGCAACACAACTTAAAATAAACATCACCGTTCTGATGTAGATTTTCCATTTACAATTAATGAACAAAAGGGATAGCAGATCTAGTTGTTCACACTCACAGTGCTGGACCTCCTGGTGCACGTTGTGAGGTTGTAGTTTGGTTATTTTTTGTATGCCACCATTGTATAGTATAAGAACAATACAGGTTATGTGGTTAACCTCAGAAGACCCCAATATATTTCTACTTGCAGAAGTTTTTAACCTCTACTTTATATTACTATGATTTGTTAAAAAAAAAAAAAAAAAAAAAAAAAAAAAAAAAAATGATAGATATTCTATTGATCACAAAAATGTAATCATTGCAGTCCTTTTACTTTACTTTTTAAAATCAGGGTTAGCGCCAGCCTCTGTGAGGGGTATTTAATTGTAAATATCATTCATGGGCCACATTCTATCTGAAGACATTTTATTTAATTAAACATGCTCTGAGAAATACTCCCATTTCAGATTTGGGGGCAGCGTATACCATTGTACAGCTGCAGTTTAGAGCAATGTCATTTTGTCCATTATTAGTGCAAAAAAGTCTGTTATCTCTTGTAAAATATCAGTATCAGCAGCATATAAGGATGAGACTTTAGTACCGGTAGGTAATTTTGAGTCATTGCAATAATCTGTCTTACCAAGAGGGGGCAGTGTAAACATGACTGTCTCCATTGAACTAGTGCCTCAGTGCAAAGTACTGAGCTGTCCAGAAAGGCCACTTTTCTGGCTAAAAACACAATGTATCTTGGCAAGATTTAATTTGAAGCTATATTTTACAGCTTTTTGTTTCGTTCCTTTCCCTTTCTCTCCCATCTCTTTTCCTTTTCACACTGGCAGTAGATGAATATTCAATATGGAACAAGGAAAAAAACAATCCCATGTTGTTACGGCTGCTTCAGCTCTCAACATCCAGCTGATGGATGTGTTTGTTCTAATAGATCTCAGGTTTCCTGGGTGTGGCTGCAGGGCCAATCTATACTCTAGTCTGCTGTGCAGAGGATTACATTTCAGTCCATTCAGGTTAGTTCAGTTCACTCTTTTCTCCCTTTAGGTTCATAAACAAACAATGTAAGTATGAACAATCCAAATAAACAGAGTCCACCGACGTGCTCTGTAAAAAAAAAAGTCCTGCTGTAAGCCAGTGAGGCGGTCATCCAACAGACTGGTCACTTGCGGGTGCATTTGGTTTCATTTTATACCCTCAAGAGTTACAATATTCAAACAGTATACACTGTTTAGTTTGCAAAATCCAGCCTGGTATTGTGGACAAAACCAAAAGAAATCTTTACTTTTTGGCGTCTTTGGGATGAAAATGTCCTCAAATGGTGGTCCGTGGCTCAAATGCTGAATAAATAGTGTTCCCTGGCATGAAAAAGGTTGAAAACCCCTGCTCTACTTGGTTTTTTGGTTAATACCTACTTGAGTTTCTGCATCTCCTTCACCAGCTGTGTCTTCTGTTCAGGAGCCATGCGTGCAAACACTGCAGTACGCATCAACACCTGCAAAACACAGTGGCTCACATTTTATATATACTATATATAAAACATGGTTTGGTGGTCATTACCCCCATATGATGCACCCTTTACGCAGCCTTATCTGTAATGTCAGATCAAGAGGATTCATTTCCACGTTTTAAACTTTTCTATTGGAATCTACTTATGGTACTTTCTCTGTTGACACTGCATGGAGGAATGATACTGTATACCCAATTTAGATCCAGATTGGAGTTGGGACACTGTGTGGTCTAATATTATGTTGTCTTCCAGGATCATCAATAAATTCATTTAAACTTTGTTCACCGAACATATTTGACTCCACATACAGTACATTATTTACTATGAGAGTTCTAAGTAATCCCAACTGCACTTTTTGCACATTGAGCAGTATTGGAACTTTTTTTCATATGGTTTGGGAGTGTCCAGATATTCTTACATTAAATAACATCCATAAACATGTGCACTTTGCTGGCCCAACAGCAGTAAAGAAGATGGTTGCTATGTGTTGGAAGCCTCCTCATTCGCTGTCATTTCAACAGTGGGATTCAACCTTTTTAGATATTATTCATTTGGAGATGTCGACAGCAGGATTACAGAGAAGATCATTAATATCTTTGGTATTGCAGATACAGTCAAGAACATGCTATAGCTTGTATTATCTCTATTGTACTATTGCACTGTGGTATGATCCATTTTGTGCCTTCATTGCTCCTTTTTTTGTTTCTTTCTTGGTCTTTCTTGTTTGTTTCTCTCTTCTTTCTTGTGCTTTGTTTTGTTTTTATTTTAAGCATTTCATACATGATCAACCTATTTGGTTGTGTTTGTTATCTTAAATAAAGAACATTTAAGCTTTATTATTGATATCAAAGAGGATCACCGTTTTCTTTTCTCTTTTTCATTTTTGGTCTCGGCTCACTGGCTATAGTCTGTCTGTGACTGCATCATGCATACACACTAGTGATAGACCGATTATCGGCCGCGGCCGATTATCAAATTCGATATTCATGATTCATAATAATCGGTATCGGTGCTCAAAATAAATAATCGAAAAAAGAGCAGCCGATTATTTGTATTTATTATCAATGTTCAAAAATTGGACATCGACCACTTTCATTGAAGATCCGGTAGATTGTGGTGGTAAGGAGATGTATAGCTGTGTGTCTCTGACTCTTTCACCTCATGTATTTATAGATTTATCCAAAATATCCAAAATTTATTTTCTATTTTTCTTTTATGTCTGAGGCTGTGCCTGTACTTGAATTAAAAAAAGATGCATTTGATGGAGGGGAAACTGAACACTTTTGCTGCTTCCGCACTTTTATTCTATTAAAGTAAATAATAATCGTATCGGCTGATATCGGCTATCGGCCTTTTTCATGTTCCACTAATCGGTGATCGGAAACATCGGCCAAAAGTCTGATCGGTCGATCTCTACTACACACTGCCTTCCACCTCCATTGTAACTGTGGATTAAACTGCTGAATAACTCAGGATCTAGAGAACTCTCCATGTTTTCAAGGTATGATGTTTGGGGGGGGTCCCTGCTGATTATCTGGTGGTGCTGATGGGAACATTGGTGTTTTCTTAAGCCAGGAAGGGTCCGTTTGAACTCGCTAGCATTGACGTTAGCAAAACACAGCTTTCCAAACAGGATGTTTATGTGCAGCACAATTCCTATAGGTAACGGTTGGCTCGCAGTCCTAAAGCCTGGCAGTTTTTGTGTTAATATTTCTTTGTGTTAATATTTCTCCTCGGTTGAAAGTTTATCAAACCCCGAATCTGCACTAACTCTGTGTTAACAAAGAGTTGCGATTTTTCTGGCCGGCAATGATATGTGGAAAAAAAAATCAATGGACTGAGATGCACGACAGCGACACACAAGTATTACCTTTGGTAGATAGTCAGGAAAATGATCACAAAGGGCAGCGAAGGACTTTCCATTGATAGCCAAGTGATAGCTGATCCCACTCTGGTACAGACCCTGTGGAGAGACCACAGCAGAGAATAGCATCATATCAGAGACACACAACACTAGGCTGTGATGGTGTGATATTATAGGCTGTGATGCCAGTGCAATGATTTAAAGTGTTGTTGCAGAAGACCATGTTCTTCTAGTATTGTCCAGAGTCTCTCTAGAGAGAGAGTTTGGATATTCATGCACCCAGAACCAGAGCGGAGCAGTCTGGTCACGTGGTTCGTCACATGTCTATGCAGAGCCACCATGTGTCCTAACTGGTGTTGGAAATACATCGTTTTCAATGAGAACGGCACATATAAGAGCTATTTTAGGTACGTATGCAAAATGACAACTGCTTTAGTATTGTTCAGTCACGACTACAGTCTCTGTAATGTTTATGTTGTACTATTCTTAAAGAATGACTAAAATAAAAGGGTTTTAAAGTCTGGTTTTGAAGCTGGACTAAATACCTGAGTCTAACACGTTTCTGCATACTCCAACTGCTACACCTACTTCCCAGCTGGTCTTGCGAGACGCCCCGTATCACAAGAATGTCAGTTAACAGTTCCATGCTCCTCCAGCAGAGTGAGCACCCAGGGACATAGGAATGAAGGGGAATATCCAAACTCTCCCATTATAAGCCTCAGGTATTGTCATGCAGTGTTGCCAACTTGGCGCATTTGTCGCTATATTTAGCTCTTTTTCAGACCCCCCTAGCGCCAAAATTAGTGAAAAACTCCTGGCGGAAAATCTAGTGCTTTTTGGCTGGTGAGTTGTGGTGAAATTGATTGACAGGCGCCAGAGATAAAACCCTCATTTTTCACAATTTTCCTCCTATGACAGTGGTTTTCAACCAGTGGTCCCCAGGCTAAATGATGGATAGTTGGTTAACCAGATGTAACTCTTTGAGAGCGTAAAAATGAAACCAAATGGACCCTTACGGGTCCATTTGGTTTCATTTTTACACTCTCAAGAGTTAAAATATTCATCATGTGAATTAGCCCAAGTCTACACAACTAGAGAATGTAGAAGATTAATGGTCATTTAATGGTCATATTCCCTTCCAGGCAAGCATCTAGCGCATTCTAGTGCATTTTGGATTTTGGCAGTTGGCAACACTGTTGTCATGTCTTCTTCTCCTTCCCATGGGTGACCCAGCCGTTACCATATGTTTGCGGTGGATATATAATGATGCACTTCCTGTCTGTCCAGTTTTTTTGGAATGCCTTCGACAATACCAGGCAAAGACATTGACTGGTGAAAGTAAGAATGCAGATGCATTTCCTAAAAGGCCTTTTCAAAAACAGGAAGCAAACTGTCATTAATCAGAAAAAATAATGTACATTTTTTTCTCCATTTCCATCCACTATCCACAAAATAAAATGTGATTCTGGGGAGATATGAAATAATTTCATGAAATTAATTATGAATTAATAATTTCATGAGACATTATTTGACATTTATTTTTAACTTTGGATTTCTTTTAGGCTAATATTATACGCTAATATTATTCCAGATCCAGTCTTTCAATAGGAGACTGTTGGTGAACAGTGAATTTAGTACATATTTGACCCAATTGTTGATTACTAACTAGTCTTACATTAGCACAACTTACCAGGGGAGTAAGACTGTGCAGAGGCTTCAGAAACATCTGAATGAGTGTGTAAATGGACCCACATACCACATACACCCTGCCCTGTGGCCACCCAACCTCCCACCCACTTCACTCCTCTGACTCCCAATGCATGTTTTTTACAACTGTTCAAATCACAAGTGATAAAATGCTTGCAATTAATCGAAATTGAATCTAAATCACGGTTTCAGAGTTTGGACAATGTGAAGAAATTAAACATTGAAACGGTTTTACTATAGCCTTAATTTGCATGTTACATTTTTTTTCCAAT
Organism: Benthosema pterotum; assembly: GCA_039105355.1. NCBI lineage: Eukaryota > Metazoa > Chordata > Actinopteri > Myctophiformes > Myctophidae > Benthosema > Benthosema pterotum. Next base: position 51,300,204 of record CM076968.1, read on the forward strand.
ATAGCCCCAAAATCCAAATATAGCCCCAGATATTGAGGAGAAGGAGGCTTTATGGAGACACACAGTCTAGTGTAACTCAAAGCATTCCATGCTGGGAGCATCCTACCTGAGTGAGGACCTCCACAGAGGCCTGGGGAGCCGTGGTCCCTCTCTCCCCCAGGTGGAACTTCAGACTGGGCATGGACTGGGCAGTGTGGGGGGTAGCATGGACGAATATCACCTTGTCATCACAGCCCACCATCCCACAGCTCCGGGCAACGTTGATGGCTGTTAGAATGTTGTCACCTGGATGAAATACAGAAAAACACCCTTCAGCGCTGAATGATAATGACAAAGATATAAAGTGAGAAAGACACACATGCATTTGATGTTTGTTATTTTATTTTTAAATACATGAACCCCCCTAGTGTCCATATTCTGGGCATGTCATATTAGGCAAACGTTCTGCAAAATAAGGCAAATGTTTGGTGAAAATATGCAAAAACTCAGACAATAGCCGCTCTACAAGCTAGGAACACGCCAGGCTGGTTAAAGATTAAATGTTAAAACAAACCCATGTTTCTTGTTTTATTGTTGTTGTATTATTGTAGCCCAAACTAACGACAGCAGTGAAAGCCACTTGGCCACTAGAATAAAAGCAGCCACACAAAGTAAACAGAAAGCACATGGCGTACCAGTGACCATGACAGTGCGGATGTGAGCCAGTCTCAGGGTCTTCAGGACCTCTGGGCTCTCAGGCTTCACAGGGTTCTTCATCAGCAGCAGACCCAGGAAGGTCATGTCCCGCTCCACTGACTCCCTGGGGATGGACATACACACAGAACAACCATAGGACTAGCTTTTATTTTGGAACATTCACATCAAAGTTTAGAAACAGGCTTTGCTTTCTCTCTGACTTTAGAACGAGAGTATAAAAGACGGTGAAGGACTGTATAATAGAACAACACAGATGTTTCATCTAACCGTTGGATGGTCCTCAGGTCAGTCTGTCCATCCAGAGGTTTGTATCCCAGCGCTAGGACCCTGAAGCCATCGCTGGCCGACGTACGAAGAACACTGGAGAACTGAGCAGGAACTACAACACAACAAGCAAAAATGTATGTGAAAACAATGTCATTAGAGGTTATTAGGGCTGCAATGATTAAAGTAATTAATTGCAATCAAAATGCCATGTGATCAACATACAGTATACTGTACATTGAAACTAAACCAAAACACAGCCAGAGGGACATGTCTTTCTGCAGAAAAATATATACATACCTGTATATTTTGAATTTAGGCTTAAGTTGTTTATAACCTACTACACAAAAAATATACAAAATCTATATTCTGTCATAAGCTCTTATCAGTAGCTTTGAGGAGGGGCACAAGTTTACTAGTCAAGGTGGTAATAAGGTTAAGGTTCTTCTAACCGGTTTCTTCCAGGCAGAGGCTGGCCACCATCTCTGGAGCTCCTTTGATGAAGGCGAGTGCAGGATGTCCCCCGGAGGCCACCGTCACTACGCTCATCCTCTGCAGGGCTGAGGCGAACGGGAAACGACGGATGATGGCCACGCCTTCACTCACAGGCTGGTGGGAACAATATTTACTGTTGGTACAATGCAGTGGTTTTCAACCAGTGGTCCCTGAGAGGGCTCCAGGTGGTTCCCAGGTAAATGATGGGGCCCTTATAGATCTTTAACCCTTGAGAGCGTAGAATGTAACCAAATGGGGGCCTTACGGGTCCATTTGGTTTCAATCTACACTCGAAATAAATGTGAATGACTTAATTTCAATTATCTACACAATTTGAAAATGTAGAAGAATTGTTACTTTGTCAAAGTTTTCCTGTTATCTCACTTAAATACAGCATGGAATTGTGGACAAAAAACAAAACAAAAAGAGCTTTACATTTGGATCTGAGAAACTAAACCTCATCAAATGGTGGTCTGTGGCTTAAATGCAAAATAAATAGTGTGCCCTGCTAGGTTTATAGAACACAGGATTTCTTTTTTTCCCAGTAGACAGTCAAACTACATACAAGCTCCCAATACATCACATCGTTGACATGTTGTAGGGCATTTATTTATGAAGAAAACAAAAACATAACATTTTAAATCCCACTCACAGCGCCTGCAGGTTGGAACTCCTCTTCAGGAGGTTTCATCACTGCTAGAACTCTGTGACCTCCAAACTCTGAGTCCAACAGAGCCTGTTGGTCTCCCTCTGGTTCTGTCAGCTCCTACAGGATAACACAATGAAGTAAATGAAGGATGAACACAACTGCGGTGTCTTTTAACCAAGCATACTGTACTCATACTGTTCTTTTATAAATAGCAATATCTACAGCAGACGGGTTGTGTGACAACCTGTGAACTTGCCTATTATTGCTACTAGAGGCTACAGGTTTTGCGACTGAAATTAGGTGCTGATCGAGATCCTGCGTTAGCGATGTATATGACGTTTTGGTTTTAAGTAATATTCTCCTATTACAATTTTTTCAAGCCAATTACATTGTCACACTCACAGTTTTGCACTTGCAGTAAATGTTTGGGGTTACTCTGGAACAATGGAAAAAGAAAGTTGCTAAAGTAGCAGTGTAGTGTGTTTTCATTTTATTTAACCACACTAATAACTATTCCTCTTGAGCAGGCTCTCCGTTATGTGGTGATGACTGATAACTGATATTGGGTGCAATTCCCAATCGCTGTGGTGTAGCCAGGTATGGTGTAAGTCTTCTCATTGGCTGCATGGCAGCAAATCAGGTTTGGGGCTGTGCTCATTGGCTGCATGGCAGCGAATCAGGTCTGGGGCCTTGAGGTAGGCCCAAAAGCCTATACCACCAGGCCTGGGCCTGGGCCTACCAAATAATTATCCATAATAATTAAAAGCAGTCATCAAGAGCTTCAACTCATGATGAACAAAGCAGGGGAGTACAGTAACATTTTTAATTGGGGGGGTCAGGTGATTTCTGGACCTTTTGACTTGCAGGTTTTAATTATTCTGGGTAATTATTTGGTAAGCTCAGGCCCAGGGCTGGTGGTATAGGCTTTCGGCCTAACCCAAGGCCCCAGTCCTGATTTGCTGCCATGCAGCCAATGAGAAGACTTACACCATACCTGCTACACCACAGCGATTGAGAATTGCACCCATTGTCGTTCCGGTTCAAACCAACCCATAAGAATATTGAGAAAGCAGACAACGGTATTATCATTAAACCATTCTGTTCTGTTAGCAGGTGTTCACGGTTGTTCACGGTGAGCCATGAACAACTGCTAATTTTGGGGAGAATGTGAGAATGCAGCACAAATCTTTCAGTATGTTCTTTCAGAGCAAATGTTTTGTAGACTCTATGTCAGGACGAAGTGGTTTTTAATGTGGCTAAGGTGTTAGCTTGGTCGCTAACCAAACAAACACAGCCAACGAGTGTTACTAGCATGTGAACAAAAGCATTAAAATATGTTGGATGATGATGTTTATAAAACCTGATGCTTCTTTAAAGAAGTGTTAGAGCAGGGGTCGGCAACCCAAGATGTTGAAAGAGCCATTTTCGACCAAAAATTAAATTCAAAATATGTCTGGAGCCGCAAAAAAAAAATGTAATCCTAATAAGCCCTTAACGGGGAATTCCACCCATTTTCAATGTTTGTTTTTTTCTGAGAGTGTACAAATGGAAGCAAATGGACCCTGGTGGGTCAAATTGATGTCATCAAAAATTGATGTCATCAAGCTGTGTTTCACCATGTTAATGTTTTTTTTCAGACCTCCTTTTCTAGGAAACACGTCATTGTTATCATGTCCACACAACATCTCAAAGATATATTCATGATATAGTAAACTGTGGGTGGTTCAGATTAAAGCTTGATCTCTGATATGTGCTGGGCTTTTGTGGCATGGCCAACAAGCGCTATGTTAACTGTCAGACAGCGCATGGCGTGTTGGGTGCTGTCAGTGACTGAAATGTTTATATTATGTTGGTGGATCACCCCAGTGTGTGTATGTAATAATGCTACAGCCAGGGAGCCACTAGGGCTGTATTCTAGAGCGCATGTGGCTCCTGAGCCACAGGTTGCTGACCCCTGTGTTAGAGGAACCGACACTGTTGAGTGACAGGGCTGAAGCCAGTTGTTGAATTGCAGGGGTTTGCAGGGTTTGCAGGGTTTAGTTTAAGGTGGCAATTCATGGCTAGTCAGGCTAGATTTGTAGTGATGGTGCAGAGGAGCTGGGTTTGAATCCCAAGTCAGCACATCAAAGTTACAGAGAGCATTAGTAGTTTTCTTTTTATTTACGGTGCAAAAACAGGGACGCACGGACAAATCAAAGCCTCCCAGGATCTCACCCATCCAGTGGATTCAATCATCTTCAGCTCCAGGGGGTCCCCCAGGGGCTGACCCCCCAGCAGGGCCACGGTGTGACTACAGGCCATGGCAGTGATCAGGGGTCCTGGGGGAAGCAGTCTGGGGTCTGCCACCAGCTCAGAGAAACCAGTCTGCCCAGCCTCCATCACCCCCCACATGTCCAGACCCTCCTCTGTCAGAGTTCCTGTCTGGGGAACAGAGAGAGGTAGTGATGGAGGTCTGTTCTGAAAAATACACTATACATATTTCTAATGCAAACAAACAAGACTCCAAAAATGTCAGCACTGCAAACCGCTACTAGTATGTGATATCAGCAGATATCTTTGCTGCAACCTGACCCTGGTCCGATGGGGATGAGTCATTTGACTGATTACGACTGGATTTCAGATTGTTTTCAAGCCACTAGACATGTTCAGAAACAATGTTGGGCAATATTACTTAGGAGAGGAATATCTTTACTTTTGACCCCTTAGAAAAAGTAATAATATTACTTTACTTATTACTAGAATCAAAGAATAATATATTACATATTACAGTATTACTTTCCCAAGTCACCCCTCCCACCTGCAAAGGAATAGAGATGCACAACACAATCTGTTTAGGAACAACTTGTATTGTAGGTCATGTAGGTCATGTATAGCTTGTATCTGTTCTATTTTCACATCATGCAACAACATCATGCAACAACAAGCTCAAAAGTAAGTAATGAGGCATGTTTTGGTAGAGTAACATATTACTTATTACACTGGCAGAGTAATATCTTTACTTTTGCTGGAAAAGGTAATAATATTACAATAATATGTACCGTATTGTCCCGAATATAAGACGACTCGGTTATAAGACGACCCCCATTTTTCAAGACTCATTTACAGAAAAAAGAACATTGAATGTCAACTAGTATAGTCCCTGAATATAAGACGACTCCATTTTTGGGATATTTCCATTGGGAAAAAAATCATAGTCTTATATTCAGGCCAATATGGTAATATTTAATTAGTTACTGCCCAACACTGTTCAGAAACGTGTCTCACGGTCGCAGTGAAAACATTGGAGACTTTAAGAAAGCCGTCTCTAGGACTTGGACATGACGAGAACGTAGGCGTGCTCACCCAGTTTACATAGTGCATGGCTCACCTTGTCGAAGCAGAAGAGTGAGACCTTCCCAGAGACGTTGATGCGTGGGGGGCTGATACAGAACACCCCCTGCTTCTTCAGACGGCTCTGAGCGTAGATGGTCCCCGTGGTGAGGGCTGCTGGCAGGGCTGGAGGGACCACGATGGTCACTATGTCCAGAGCACGGATCACCAGCTCCTGCACTGACACCTGGGGAGGACGGGACAGGATGCCACGCAGCAATGTGTTAGCTGTGTTTATATTAGTGGAAAATTAAAACAAGTCTCCAACTGGTTTCATGCCACACTCAAAGGAGTTACAGATCTATAAAGACTACCAACTGTCCATCATTTAGCCGGGGACCCCTTCAGGGACCACTGGCGGTTCCGGGACCACTGGTTGAAAACCACTGCTTTAGGTGTTTTAGTTATTGGAAAATATCAGACCTACAAGCTCAATGTGAGCTTGAATTGTAGATCTAATATTTTTGAAAAATAGTGAACATTTTACAGGGGCCTAAATCTTAGTTCCTGTGGGCCAAAATAGTTCCAGGGACCATATTGTTGTTCGAGGGACGCAATTTCTAGTCCCAGGGACCAACAAGAAGTTCTCTACGCTACATATATTCAGATGGGGGTGAAATTCATCATTTTGGAGCTCTTTGAATAGTGAAATAGTTTAGCAGGATTTAGAAGATTTTTTTAAGGAAGGATCCATTTAATGGTGTTAAAATGGATCCTTCATCATCATCCAGACACATGGATGGAGGGAACAGGATACTCACGTTGGATCTGCTGAGGACCACAAGGCTGTAGATTGTGCCAAAGAGAGCTAAAAATAAAGAAAGGAGGAACAAATGGGGGATTAGATGTTAGCACTGCAAAAAACAGAAAGACATGACAAAGCTTTGGTTTTATAGCTGAGTTTAGTAGCCGAGTACTAAGTCATGTGATTAGGTTCTGTTCTGCCTCTCTCTACAACAGGTTTTCAACCCTTTTCACACTATTTATTCTGCATTTTAGCCATGGACTGCCATTTGATGGTGAGTTTAGTCTCTCGGCCCCAACATGAAGTTTTTGTTCACAATTTAGGAGATATAACTGGCAAAACGTTGGTCAAAATAACAATTCTTCTACATTTTCTAAATGTGGATTCTTGAGAATTACCGGTAAGCAATTCAGATGATTGAATATAATTAACTCTTGAGAGTGTAAAATGCATTTTACAATCACTTAGCCGGGGTCATCTCAAATCCTCTCAGGGACCACTGGTGGTCCCCAGACCACTGGGTGAAAACCACCGCTCTACAGGGTGTGATTTACCTCGTCAGACATTATCTCTCATACAGTGGTGAGAAAAGTAAACTCAAACGTTTGTTTAAATAAACGTTGGCTGTAATCAAGAAATGAATAACCAAAGTAACTGTACTCACTGGTCCCACTAGGTTTTAAGGTTTCATTCTGATTCATGTATACAAATCTTAACAGAATAGCAGATCTACAAGCTCACAATGCGTCACAATATGAGCTTGTAGATATGCTAGTTTCAAATGTCAGAAATGTAACATAGCAGCTAGTAACTAGTAGCTAAAGTTGTCAAATAACTGTGGTGGAGCAAAATTATTTGACATATAATCAAGTCAGGTACAAATAGCTCAAAACTGTGCCCAATACACCGCATGCTGTTTAAATGGGCGAGGCCATCTTGGTGTTTTTTTTTGCACCCACACACATTCTATGCAATGCATTCAAATTTCCTTATGTCAAATTCCACCCCTCAATGCACACTTTTCAAGGAAAACACGGGTTGAGTTTCGCGACCCGGATGTTTTTTGGGTTAGAGGGCAGAATGACGCACGCACACACACACACACGCACACGTACGCGCGCACACACGCACACACGCACACACGCACACACGCACACACGCACACACACACACACACACACACACACACACACACACACACACGCGCACACACGCACACACACACACGCACACACACACGCGCACAGAACTATAGGTCAGTGCAGTAGGCAGTGAGTTTTAAAGTAAAAGTACGTTCCACCACTGCTCTTAGATTCATCCTTACCCACAGTTCCCAGGAACATCAGGAACTTGCTGGCATCCCTGTAGAATCTGAAGTCTACAGGCTGAGGGTAGAGAATGGAGCTGACCAGGTCACCTTTAGCTGTGAAGAACCCTGAGGGGAGAAACACGTCCAGCTTTTATCTATGTGTGAACGCACTGCTGTGTTCAGACACAGCATGACAGACAACTGCTGTCAGCATAACTGACAGCATAATGCTTTCTGCACAAGGAACTACTGGGGCCACTCATTGGCTGTTTATTGGGTTAAACAACAGTTTTTCTATATTCTAGAGGAGTATACACCATACAGTACATACTCCTCCTACACCCCCTACATACAGTACATACTGTACTCCCCCCTTACCTTTGCTGGTGACCACAGCCATGGCTCCAGCCTCCTACACCTCCTCCATACAGTACATACTGTACTCTCTCCTTACCTGTGCTAGTGACCACAGCCATGGCTCCTACACCCTCTCCATACAGTACATACTCCATCTTACCTGTGCTAGTGACCACAGCCATGGCTCCTACACCTCCTCCATACAGTACATAGTCCATCTTACCTGTGCTAGTGACCACAGCCATGGCTCCTACACCCTCTCCATACAGTACATACTCCATCTTACCTGTGCTAGTGACCACAGCCATGGCTCCTACACCCTCTCCATACAGTACATAGTTCTTACCTGTGCTAGTGACCACAGCCATGGCTCCTACACCCCCTCCATACAGTACATACTCCATCTTACCTGTGCTAGTGACCACAGCCATGGCTCCTACACCTCCTCCATACAGTACATAGTTCTTACCTGTGCTAGTGACCACAGCCATGGCTCCTACACCTCCTCCATACAGTACATAGTTCTATCTTACCTGTGCTAGTGACCACAGCCATGGCTCCTACACCTCCTCCATACAGTACATAGTTCTATCTTACCTGTGCTAGTGACCACAGCCATGGCTCCTACACCTCCTCCATACAGTACATAGTTCTATCTTACCTGTGCTAGTGACCACAGCCATGGCTCCTACACCTCCTCCATATAACAGTACATAGTTCTAACCTGTGCTAGTGACCACAGCCATGGCTCCTACACCCTCTCCATACAGTACATAGTTCTATCTTACCTGTGCTAGTGACCACAGCCATGGCTCCTACACCTCCTCCATACAGTACATACTCCATCTTACCTGTGCTAGTGACCACAGCCATGGCTCCTACACCTCCTCCATACAGTACATACTCCATCTTACCTGTGCTAGTGACCACAGCCATGGCTCCTACACCTCCTCCATACAGTACATACTCCATCTTACCTGTGCTAGTGACCACAGCCATGGCTCCTACACCTCCTCCATACAGTACATACTTCTCCATCTTACCTGTGCTAGTGACCACAGCCATGGCTCCTACTCCCCCTCCAGACTTGGCCTGGATGACCTGTGTGCCACTGAACAGGGCATGTCTCCTCTGGGTGTCAGAGTTGTACGTGGCATCGCTGGCTGGCAGGGGGGTTTTCATCACAGGAACACTTTCACCTGGACACAGAGATGAACGGACAGCTTACAGTGTGCTGCTGATGGAAGGACAGCTTTTTCACTCACCTTTTCACTCCTTCATTTTAAACTGGCCCACATAAGTTTGGATAAATTAATTGTATCTTATTTATATTGTTTCAATCATTGATTAACAAGGTATGAGTAACACTGCTAAACGTGTGGGTGCTTTGAGGCAGAATCTGAAGATATGGAGTCATAAACAGCATAAACAAAGTCAAGAAAGTGACAGTGCCTGGCACACACCTGTGGCTGAGTGGCACACCTGTGGCTGTCAACACCTGCCAGCAATTGAATCTCAAAACAATGGTGAATGCCAACAGAACATTCTGCCACATTTTGTGAGTGTGCAACCGACACATGTAGCAGTGTTACTCACTGCAGGGATGTCTGGTCTCTACATGCCATACATAAAGGTGACTAGTCAGAGATTAAGAGAAGGTGGAGAAAATAATTCCCAAATTTCATGTCCAGGCCCCAAAACCTCTTTCAACCTGGGGTCTCTATGGTCCATATTTTTTTAAAAAAGAAAGAAAAATAAACTACGGCAATAGAAGACATATTGTCTATTTTCACAACTTCTCTGGGACATTGGCTGCAGTGGCTCAGGGGCAGAAACCGGGTTCCCCAAGAGTTATTATCATGTTGTCCTTGAGCAAGACACTGAACCACTAATTTCTCCTGATGTGCTGGTTGTGCTTTGCATGGTTTCCACTGCCATCAGTGTATAAATGTGTGTGAATGGGTGTATGTGACACAGAATCTATGTAAAGCGCCTTGGATAAAAGGTGCTACAGTATATAAAAGCATCATTTACCATTTACATTGTCCCAAAACAAAATCAAACAAAAAGGTTCTTAATATGTCATCTGGTCCCAAAACATTAGTGTGTTGATCTCTTAAAGCCCTGCTATTATATTCAAGGAGGTCAACCAGTGGGTCAGTGGGGGCCAGATATATGTATTTGAGATTTCTGAAGTTTATTGTGAATGATTTTTAGAATGATTTTTTAGGTCATCCATGGGTTGTAACTGGGTCACACTACCACCTTGTAGATGCTGTTACTTTGAGAAACGTGCCATCATGTGTCTGTACTATGAGTCTGTTCGCCACAGAAAGTTCTTGATTGTGATTATCTGTTTCAGAATGTCCTAGGTGTTTGTGATTGTAACTTTGTTAACATTACTACTATGCGTTCATTGTATGAGTTCTCTGTCGCCAATGATTGATAACTATTTTTCAGGAGACAAGTAGCCTAAGTCACTCTGATCTCTGAACCAGTTTGATCCAGTATAATCTACGTTATTTTTTGTTATATCTATTTTGCTAAATTTGCTCTCCATATTTGTTGAGCTATCAAAGTATACAGTCCTTTTGTCACCCAAAATAGATATGAATTATTTATCTATTAGTGTGTTGTGAAGGCTCAGTGTTCTGCCTACCAGTCAGCATGCTCTCATTGACCATACACTCCCCTGCCAGCAGGGCAGCGTCACAGGGCAGCAGCAGACCTTCCTGGGGGATGAGCAGACAGTCTCCTGGTACCAGCTCCACAGAACTCACACACTCCTCCTCTGGATGACACACAATACATTTACACATAGTAGAAGCATTAAAAAAGGGCTCAAGTTAGAGAGTCACTTGAGAAGTCCAGGCCATGAAATTCCCAAAACAAACGAAAATTGTGAAAATGCTGGACCAAAGCTGTACCTCCTGATCTTCTCCGCACAGTGACGTTGGTGATGAGCTGAGCCATGCTGCGGAGAGTAACTCTTTGCTGTGGAGACCAAGAAAATGGATGGAGTTTAGCTAAGAAAGAAAAACAAACAACAAACAAGCTAAATGTCTGTTCTGTTTATACCCTAGTCAAAAAATCCTTTAGGATTCCAATAGAAAAGTCAGATTTTGGAATAACCCTATTAGATTTCCTATAGGAATCCAATAGGATTCCAATACAATCCTATAGGATTTGCCCCAAAATCCTATAGGATTCTATTGGAATCCTATAGGATTTTGGGGCAAATTTGCCCCAATTTTTGGGGCAGATTTGCCTGATTTTGTGGCAGATTTGCCCCAAAATCACCCCAAAATCCTATAGGATCTTATAAGATTCTATTGGAAAACCAATAGGATTTGTGCCAAAATCTGATAAGATTTTTCTATTGGACTTTTCTAAAATCCTACAGGATTTTTTTGACTAACCAATGTCCATGTAGGACATTTAGGCTATTAGACAAAATAAAAGATGGGTGTAATTATTTTCACATTAGCTGGTGATCCGTCCTCTGTGATAGGAGGGGTGGAACGCCACGCCCCTGGCCTGCAGCCCACTAATTGCACCAAAAACCTTGCCCCATCCGCCCAACCCATGGGACCTGTGCTTCACTAGTAAACAGCAGTGTGCTGAAGGCTCACCTTGCGCGTCTCATACAGGGAGACGCTGATGGATAAGACTGAGATGATGAAGATACAGGAGGCATAGTAGAAATAATGATCAATGGTCCACAGGATGATGCTGAACACTTGGAACACATAGAAAGGATTCAGGACCTGGAGCAAGAGATGGAGAAATACCTCATGAATCGGCTATCACTTTATCAAGTCAAATCAATTTTTAAATAATGGATTACATTTTATTTCCACATTCAGTCTCTGTAATCGTGGCAACCACTGGAGGCAGGGTGTGGTTTAGTGCCTTGCCCAAGGATACAGACATGTGGACAATCATTTCAAGTCTTCAAAGTTAATCCAGTTGTTAGCTTTTTTTTGTCCAAAATTCCAGGCTGGATTTTCACAAACAAAACAGGCAAACATACAGTATTTCAAAATGACCATTCTTTTACATTGTGTAGAGTTCTTAATTCATTCTTCTTAATTCAGATTATGAATATTTTAACTCGTAAACATGAAACCAAATGGACCCGCAAGGGTCCATTTGGTTTCATTTTTACGCTCTCGAGATTTACATCTGGTTGACCAACTTTTCATTTGGTCAACCGACTTCACAGGAAGTCCCGGCTGGGGACCGCCAGGAACCCTCTCAAGGACCACTGTTTTATGGTCAACTGTTACCAGCATCACACAGCAACCCGTTATACCTCATGGACCAGCAGATCCAGGTAGGACTTCACAGGTACATCGATGAGGTTGGGACCATAAACCTCACGTCTGAAATGAAAGGGAAAAAACAATAATAAATGATGGAACAGTGAATGAGTGGTATATGCGGACCACCAGGGGTCCGGGGACCACCAGTGGTCCCTGAGAGGATTCCAGGTGGTCCCCCAGGCTAAATCATGGACAGTTGGTAACCAAATGGACCCTAGATCTGTAACTCTTGAGAGTCAAAATTTTTTACGCTCTCAAGAGTTAAATTATAATTTAAAGAACACTAAATTATTTCATGTTCAAATACTGCATGTACACATTTAGAACAAATTAGATGTCTAAGAATTGCCATTTTGAACAATGTTTTGCCAGTTTCTCTCTCCTAAATTGTGGATCCAAACTTGAAAATCCTTAGTTTGGGGGTCTGAGAGACTAAACTCAACGTCAAATGGTGGTCCGTGGTTAAAATGCAGAATAAATAGTGGGTCCTGGTATGAAAAATGTTGAAAACCACTGATCTAGGTGCTTCCTCCCAACCTTAAGGTACTGTATATACCAGGGGTTTTCAACAGGTGGTCCGGGGACCACCAGTGGTCCCTGAGAGGGTTCCAGGTGGTCCCCAGCTAAGTTGGTTAACCAGATGTAACTCTTGAGAACGTAAAGATGAAACCAAATGGACCCTTGCGGGTCCATTTGGTTTCATTTTTACACTCTCAAGAGTTAAAATATTCATCACCTGAATTAGCCCAAGTCTACACAACTAGAAGATGGACAAAAGCAAAATAAATCATTAGTTTTGGGGTCTGTGGGGCTAAAATGTCCTCAAATGGTGGTCCGTGGCTCAAATGCTGAATAAATGGTGGGCCCTGGCATCAAAAAGGTTGAAACCCCCTGGTATATACTGTACCTTACTGTATATATACTGTACCTTACTGTATATATACTGTACCTTAAGCTTTGCTCCAGGTGACTGAGACCATCTCTGAACCGGTACAGGTCATTGCAGGTCCAGTCCTCATTCAGGACACTGTAGACAAACACACAATATAGTTGGAATATTTGGACACTTGCTTTGGATTGAAAGCCCCTTTGAAAATGTATAAGTGGTTCTCAAATCGCTCATATCTAGGAGCATAAAATGCATTTGGTTGCAATTACAAGGCCATTATTTTTCTGTCATTTAATTAGGCTATATCCGTAGGTGTAAACACTTTGTTTCTTGAAAGCACGGTAGCTTTTTAGATGTTTCTGCCATGGAACCAACATCACTACAAGGATTAGAAGAAACAGCATTTCCTTTGGTCAGTTAACTTACAGTAAAAAAAAAATCAAGTTTTTTCACAGGCCTACTGCTTTGCAGAACAGCTCAAAACATTCCTTGGCATCCTCATCATGTTGTGGTTATTTCCATGTGACATCAACGCTTGACATTTCCCTGTTTTCACTATCGTTCTTAGACCCAGCAGAAGTGGGAAGGTCCTGATTAGCCAACATTACTTTCCATTATTAGTCAACAGTACAGTACAGTACCTAACACTACAGTACAGTACCCAACACTACAGTACAGTACCCAACACTACAGTACAGTACCTAACACGACAGAAGGCTCCCTTCCTGGCCAGCCAGACATAATGGAGTCCCTCAAACGCGTAGTAGCGCATCAGTGTTTTCTGGAAGACAGGTGGCACACGCACACACATACACACGCATGTAAGAAGACCTCTTTTGAAGGTAAACATGTCTACCGGTCCAGTGGCACCACCTTTACCTCATCTTTGTGGAGCTGGACATTGTCTCTCCATTCATTATTATCCTGGTCCAAGTCTTCCATCAGCTCTGCACTGAAAAGGGACAGACACACTGAATGTCACTATGTGCCATTTCTGGTAGACCTACAACAAGCTTCAGTTATTTTCTTATTTCTAGCAGTCAGGGGTTTTCAACAGCTGGTGCGTGGACCACTGGTGGTCCATGAAGTAATGTAGGAATCCTCTGAGTACCACTAGTGGAGGAGGTACTAGTACCAGTGGTTGGGAACCTCCTCTGCTCTGTATCATTATCATAATCCCAGCCCTGTGATAACTTGAAAGACTGGTATTGTCTGTGTGTACTACTATAGTCACAGAGCAAACTGACCTGCCTTCCCCCAGCTCTTTGGTCAACACCTCCACAACATGCTGCTGGCCAAAAGGATCCTGGAAGGAATGAGAGATAGCACACAACATTGACTGAAAAATAACCAATAAAAAACAATGCAATGTGAATGGTAAAATGGTAAATAGTGCATTTATATAGCGCCTTTATCCAAGGTACTTTACATAGATAGTAGATCCCATTTACCCATTCACACACCAATGGCAGCAGAAACAATGCAGGGTACTGATCAGCATGTCAGGAGCACTTAGGGATTCTAATTCTAATTCATTTTCAATGGGACCGGCGTTTTGTGCCCAGAAAATGACCTGCGATCAAGGGAGCATGTAACGCGTCCAGTGATTTGTGTTGCACGCGTGCTTGTTTCGTGCACACGCGTGTGATGTTTTTGAAAGCTCAATCCAGTGAGCTTTTTTAAAACGCTTGGCATTAATCGACGGGCGATTGTCTTGCCAGCGATATGTCGGCACTGCAGAGAGAATCGAGAATCGCCGCGTTTACGCAGGCGTTTATCATTTCCGTCTGAAAAGCCCTTAACCCTGAGGGAACTCGGGTTCCAACCGGCAACCGTGCGTTACCACCCGGTGACTCTACCCCTGAGCCACTGCCGCCCCAAAGGAAACGTTGTAGTCTCGTTTGTTACAGAAATGCTTCGTTTGCATCAGAGAATGCACAAAATAGAATGGGAACATGATCAGGGCCGTCTCATAAACCGCAATAAGATCAATAAGAGCTTTGACAAGCTTGTTAAATGGTCTCACTCTGAGCAGCAGGACGTGTGCCAGGGCCAGGGGACAGGGGGAGCATCGTGCCAGGACGGCCCAGCGTGGACACCAGTGGAACAGGAGGAACAGCAGGCCAGCAGACAGCAGCATCCCCAGGCGACACAGCCACACCCGCCAGCACACCCACCTGTAGCCCTGCACATCCTGAGGGGGTGGGAACACCAGTAACACCAGTAATACACTGATCGCTTCCCATATACTACACTCCTTTAGGGATGGCCATACTTATTATTACTATTATTTAATTATTGGCCGATAAAGACCTTAAACATCAATATCGGTGAATATTGGTATCAGGAAAATATTACAAAAATATGACTATTTTAGTTTTTTTAAAGCATGTATAAAACAGGTGTAAAAAAAAGCAGGTGTAAATCCGTCGCAGCAGGTGAACTGCCGCGGCATTTTTTTAACTGTCGTGGCAGAGAACACGAGATCAGAGTTACCTAGGCTACTTGTCTCCAGAAAACAGTTATCAATACTTTGGCATACAATGACCAGCATAGTAGTAATGATAACAAAGTTACAATTACAAACAGCTAGGACATTCTGAAAACAGATAATCACAATCAAGAACTTTCTGCGGTGAACAGATGCATTGTGACATGATGGCACTTTCCCAAAACAGCAGATCTACAAGGTGGTAGCGCGAACCAGTTAAAATCCATGGATGACTAGGTGTTTTCATGATTTTGAATCAATTCCAAACATTAGTTTTGCATGGAAAACACTTCTTGAGCTAAAAACAGCATCACAGATGTGATGCATTTGGCCAAGTGGCTATGGCCAAAACTATTTCAAAACAAAGCAAAACAAACAAACAAACTAAACCTAATAACCCAGTGGTTTTCAAATATTGGTCCGGGGACCACCAGTGGTCCTTGAGAAGTTTCCAGTTGGTCCCCAGCTAAGTTTGTTAACCAGATAAAATAGTTGGTTAACCAGATGCAACTCTTCAGTGCGTAAAATGAAACCAATTTCATGTTTACACTCTCATGTAGATGATTAATGGCCATTTTGATCTGTTTGTTTGACTGTTTTGTTTCCCAAATCCAGCCTGGAATTGTGAACGAAAGCAAAGGAAATCTTTAGTTTTGCATGGTTTGAAAAAGGTTAAAAACCACCGTAATAACCCATCAACATAGGAGGATATAGGAGTAGGGCAGGGCCGCCCAAAAGGTAGATCGTGATCTACCAGTAGATCACACAGGCCGTACAGGTAGATCACATGACAGTCACCTAAAATGTATAGATCAGTAACTCTTGAGAGCGTTAAAATGAAACCAAATGGACCCTTACGGGTCCATTTGGTTTCATTTCACACTCTCAAGAGTTAAATTATATTTAAACATCTGAATTACGCAATTTCAAGAGTCCACACAATTAGAAAATGGAGAATAAGTGTTATTTTGACCAATGTTTTGTCAGTTCTCTTTCCCAATTGTGGACAAAAACGGGAATGTTATTAGTTTTGGGTGCAAGAGACTAAACTCAACAACACAAACTATCAACTAAAACCCCAAATACTGTTTTCAAACGTACAAGAAAACCTTCCAATCCCCCCCCCCCCCTCTATTATTCATTATAGGTGCATTATTCTTAACCCATTAACCCACCCTGACCCTCGATTGGAGTTTCTGACACCAGATTATACAGTAGTTCCTGACACCAGATTATAGCTGCAGCAACATTCTAGCTTTTGACGCTAGATTATACAGTAGTTTCCGACACTAGAGTCTAGTTATTGACACTAAATGATAGTTTCTGATGATAGGATCTCCTTTTTGACACTAGAATCTACTTTCTGACGCTAGAATCGAGTTTTTGACACTAGATTCTATAGTTTCTGACACTAGATTCTAGTTTTTCTGAAAAATCTGTGCTCCTGTGTCAGTGATGCTAACATATTTCTAGCCAAGGACCACCAGAATTATCCATATTTGGCTGCAGACCGCCATCTGAAAACATGTTGTTCTCGGGGTTCCCCAGAAGCGAAAAATTGAGATAAGATGTTTGCTTCCAAAATAATGTATTCAGAGATCTGCAGCGCATTTTCACATTTTTTCAAAAATAGCAGAACAACAAGCTCATGTCGCGCCACTCGGTTAAACACTATAACAGTAAGTAACACCATCACCACTATTTCAAAGCTCATGTGTAGATCTTGTTGAGCCGGTCATTTTGAAAGTAGCTCTCAAGTGGAAAAAGGTTGGGCACCCCTGGAGTAGAGTAGGGTATCTTACCATGTGTGAGGTGGGGCTGAGGATGGGGTTTCTGCTACTGGGTGAGGGAAGTCCGCTCTGCGGATCCACAAAACCTAAACGACAAGTTAGAGGACATTTAATGTCATCTGAGATGAACAAGCACCATGTTCACAGATACACACACACAGTCACACCCTAGGTTAACACAACCATACAATATATGGTTTACATAGACAAATTTGGTGTGACGTATGTGTGATACGTGTGTGTGTGTGTGTGTGTGTGTGTGTGTGTGCGTGTGTGTGTGTGTGTGTGTGTGTGTGTGTGTGTGTGTGTGTGTGTGTGTGTGTGACATGTGTGATGGACGTGTGTCAATCAATAAATAGATGGTTAAAATGGGGTTAAAATAGGGTTAGATCAAGGCTGTCATAGTATTATTTTAATCTAAGCCGATATGAAGATAAGATATGAAGATCTCACCAAATGTCAGTCACAGAATGCACCTATATGATCAGGATAATCAGATGTCTTGTTTAGAGTGACAAAAGACTCCATTCTGACTAGTCAGGAGGATCAGAGTTCATTTCATTAATTTTGACAACATAACTTCTCGGTCTCGGATAAAGTAGCCTCCCTAAATCACGACAAAGTTAAAGTATATATAGCATTTTTTTTTTTAATTGTAGGTGGCAGAAAATCACTTTAATGGCGAGTTTAGTAGTATTATTGATACACTGCCTTATAGAATAAGCCCAATAAAACAAGCACACGGTAATAATACAGCTTCTACAGAGCAATCTGAGCTAAAGACAAAAGCTCCTGCTATGCTTACCGTCAGAGAATCAGAAACCACATAATCTGACTGTGATGTCGCTTCTTCCTGGGAGAAATATAATCCCACCTGTTACTGCTGCTGAATGATGACGGGCTCAGACGCTATAGAATAAACTCAAGAGGCAATTTTGGAATACGAATCACTAGAATATTCCAAATGATATTATTGTAATCTTAGGAACACAATATACGAGAACATGTTAATCGTGTAATGCTCTGCTCTGAGTCTCAGTTTACGCTCAACGTGTTTTCCCACGAAAAATAAACTAAAACATATACGGTACGTTGAGTTCACAAGACACGCCTGTTTGCTTTCTTTCTCTTTTTCCATCCCACTCCACGCCAGAGCCATCTAGTGTCACAGTTGCGACATTGAGGAGTCAGAAACTGAGCGCTCGATCAGCTGTTCAAAAGTGTTCATCCAGCCTGGGAGGAATTGGGAGTTGGAAATACATTGTTTTCAACCAGGGCGACGCGAATAAGAGCTATTTTAGGCAGGCCTGCAACATGTCAACTGTTTAGTATTGCATCTGCAATGTTTATATTATGTTTTAGGCCCACTGTTACTAACAAACGATGTAAAATAAAATGATTGAGTTTTGTCCCTATTTGTTATCTCCATTCTTAATAGAAGTCAATGTAGAAGAGCCGCCATTGCTGGACTGTCCTCATGAAGTGAACGGAGTTGGCGCAACCCTGTCTGTACTCTATACAAGGCGGTGCACCACACTCAGTTCAAGCCGCGCCCACCTTTGCAGGTTCACCTTCGGTTGTCCAATCATCATCATCATCATCATCATCATCATCATCATCATCATCATCATCATCATCATCATCATACTAGCCCTTGCACTTTGCAAAACTTTCTCACAGTCACAGACAGGAAGCACCCATAAAGAGAGCACAACATTAACATGCCATAAAGAAATAAACAACACAAAGTGTAATAACAATATAGATAGTAAAACCAATCCTATATAGCTTTATGGTTATTTAACTGAGAACACTGCCTGTTTACGTCATCAGTTTCACTGAGGTACCATTCCATCACTTGGATAGCAAGTTAATATTTAGACAGTTTGTGGAAGTCCTTAAGGCAGTAAACTCGTTTCCAGTTTTAATGACGAAATAACGTTAGACAAAATCAACAATAACACATACTTTATAGGCCTATTATCCAAGGGTACAGACATATTACTTTTCTGCAAAAGTACCTCGCAGTAAGAACCCTTAAGTAATCACACAAGTCTTAATGCTCTCTGTGAGGCTAAATAGACTTAAATTGCCAGATTATCTACAAGGTTTCAGTGTCACCAGTCACTCTATTTGTATATTATCTCCTACTCAGCAATAAGCTGCTTATCAAGGAGGAATTGAAAAGGCTGGTACTAGCTAAATGCATAACACAAACTTTGCGCACACAAAGTGCAGCGTCATTCAACTAGTACAATAAATTCATGGAAAATCCAGGGGCAAGCACAAACTAATTGGAAAGGAACCAAACTCAGCTGATTTTGTATCTTCAATATATCCTGAACAACAGATAAAACGTTGCCTGGAATTGTCTGAGGGGAAAGGTTTGAAAATGGTCTTTACAGAATGGACACCACTGACATCCCATATAAGGCAAACATTTTATGAATGTCTTTATGCTTTAAGTATCAAGTGACATCAAACTAGGGGTTTTTCACGACTATGAGTCCAATCCAAGCATTATTTTTTGCACAAAAAAACCTCCTTGAGCTAAATGACAAATGTGATGAGGTCTGCACAGGGCAAGTTGATATGGTGAGATTTCACCCAAGGGGGGTTTTTGTGTGTGCAAGATTAATGCTTGGAACATCATATACACTTGACTATCCAGATTGTCTTAAGTAAGTATCAGGATACTTAAGACAAAATATGGCCATGAAACTTTATTAAATAAAACCCTATCTATTCTGTCAGTGTTTATCTACAAACCCATATTCTACAGCATATGGAGACTGTCTACCAGGGACAGGAGTGTAGACAGTGCGTGTGTGTGTGTGTGTGTGTGTGTGTGTGTGTGTGTGTGTGTGTGTGTGTGTGTGTGTGTGTGTGTGTGTGTGTGTGTGTGACTGTACACACACACACACTGTACTGTGCAACATGCTTGTTGTATCACAAGAGCTCATGCCATGATTTTGCAGATGTAACTCGAATGCACCTATACTATTTGTGTCCCTGTATGCATTTCCTTTGTGTGGACATAAATAAATGGTTAAAATGTGTGTGTGTGTGTGTGTGTGTGTGTATGTGCGCCTCTGTTGCAGCAAGATCTGCTACCCAGCGTGCCCTCAGAATCATGGAGGACACCTGGTGGGTGCAGAAGGCAAAGGAGATTCAGAACCTCGCAGACTGCAACAACACCCAGGGCTTTTACGATGCAGTCAAAGCCCTATACGGCCCTAGGAAGCGAGCAATTGCCCCTGTCCGCTCAGCTGATGGATCCACCCTTCTCAAGGACCGTCACGAGATCCTTGGCCGTTGGGCAAATCACTTTGAGACACTCCTAAACCATGTCAATCCGGTCGACCTTCAAATCCTGGACCAACTCCCAGACTTGCCCCCAGTTGTGCATCTCGACTTACCACCACAGTATTGTGAGACCCGACAAGCTGTCAGGGGCCTGAAAAACAGCAAAAGCGCAGGTCCTGATGGCATCCCAGCAGAGGTGTTTAAACATGGCGGGTATCTTTTAACACGCCGCCTTCACCTCCTGCTCTTATACATCTGGGAACACGAGACTCTCCCACAGGACTGGAAGGATGCCGACATTGTGGTCATCTACAAGAACAAGGGTGACAAAGCAGTCTGTGGAAACAGCCGTGGAATTTCCCTGCTTTCCATCGCAGGTAAAGTGTTAGCCAAAATCATGCTCAAGAGGCTGACAGACCACATCTCGGAAGCTGCTCTCCCGGAGTCTCAATGTGGCTTCCGGAAGACTAGATCCACTACCGATATGGTCTTTGTCCTACGACAACTTCTAGAGAAGAGCAGAGAGCACCGCAAAGACTTATTTATTGCTTTTATCGACCTCAGCAAAGCCTTTGATACCATCAACCGTGAGCTGCTCTGGAAACATCTAACTAAACTCGGAGTACCACCCAAGTTTCTTGCCATCCTGCAGCAACTGCACGCTGGGATGCAAGCCAGAGTCGTCACAGGAGAACTCCAGTCAGAGTTCTTCAAGGTGAACGTTGGGGTGAAGCAGGGCTGTGTGCTGGCACCAGTACTTTTTAACCTCCTCCTCTCTGCCATCACCTGCCTCTTCCATCGTGCCCTGGGACACAACGACGGCGTTCACCTAGAATACCGCCTTGACGGCAGTCTTTTTAACATCCGTCGTCTTCAGGCTCACTCAAAGACAACAGTCTGTCAAATCTGTGAGCTACAATACGCAGACGATTGCGCAGTACTAGCACACAGCCCCGAGTCTATGCAACATGCCCTCAACACAATTTCCACCCTCTACCAGTCCTTTGGTCTCCAGGTCAACACTCAAAAAACAGAAGTCATGTCCCATCTCATTACTCAACCTCCCTCCCCCCACAGCTTCCACATAAACGGCACCCCACTCAAATCCGTTGACCACTTCTCCTACCTTGGCTCCACACTGTCCTCCCACTGTTCCCTTGACACAGACATACACACCCGCATAAATAAAGCGTCTTCAGCCTTTGGTCGCTTGCGCAGCAGGGTCTTTGAAAATCGCAACCTGAAGGTTACCACCAAGGTCTCTGCCTACAACGCAGTATGCGTTTCCACTTTGCTCTATGGAGCGGAAACATGGACACCGTACAGAAGGCACATCTCAAATCTGGAGGCCTTCCACATCCGTTGCCTTCAGAGGATCCTCGGTCTGACCTGGGAAGACAGAGTCCCTCACACAGAGATCCTGGAGCGCACAAACTCCATGTGTATGGAAGCAGCTGTGGCCAAAAGGCACCTACGGTGGATAGGACACACCATCCGCATGCCTGAGCACCGCCTGCCCCGCCAAGTCCTCTACGGCCAACTGCACCACTCCAAGCGTGCCGCCGGCGGACAAAAGAGACGCTACAAGGACTATTCAAAAGATGTCCTAAAGCGTGCCTCTATCAACCCCACGCAACTTGAAGCCCTGGCTCTTGACCGCTCAGCCTGGCGGGTCACCTGCTCCAGGGCGGTGAACCAAATCCACAACAGCAACCAGCAAAGAAGGTCCGAGAGACGTGCCCAGCGACACCGGAGAGAAGCCGGTGTACCTCCAGCAGACGGGTTCCCCTGCCTCGCCTGTGGAAAGATCTGCGGGTCACGCATCGGCCTCCACAGCCACACCAAGTGGCACCAGCGGCAACAACGCTGACACCCCCCCCCCCCCCTCCCTGAAGCAAGCGTCATCATCGTACACGATGGACAGCTAAGATGTGTGTGTGTGTGTGTGTGTGTGTGTGTGTGTGTGTGTGTGTGTGTGTGTGTGTGTGTGTGTGTGTGTGTGTGTGTGTGTGTGTGTGTGCGCGCGCGTGTGCGTGTATGTGTCCCCTCTTACCAGATCTTTAACTCTAGTTTGTAAATATATCCCATATACACATATATGCCTGTAGTATTGGTTGTGTGTCCAACTGAACATGCCAGTTCAGTAGCGACATGTGTTGGACGTGACCAGAGATGCCTGGGCCTGTGTATACCGTTCACAGGTACTGCAATGTGTTTCAACCACTGAGATGGTCCTGTATAGTGTCCTGCGACCAGTGCCAACCAAATGTAACCCACAAATGTATTATGGTATATATAGGTATACTGTATATACCTATAGAGTTGTGCGTACTCACCCCTGGTGGATAGGGTTTTAGTGATGACTGCCTCTTTGTCTGGTTGTCTACACGCACCACTGTAATGGTTCTCTAGGAACTATCTCAGTGGATAACCAAATGAACCATGAGTTGTAGCCTAATGTAAGCAGTAAGTCGTGGAGTTAAACGGATGACGGGTAGAATACGATGTGTGGGGCCTATTTTACACATACTACTATACTACTATTACTCTGGCCTCAGACCCGCGCTAGAGCCAATGGGATGCTTATGTCGAGAGTTTGAACTGTGTAGGACACGAGGACAGGTACCAGTAATCATAAAGTATCAGGTTACGTTCAATTTTACTGCATTAATTGTCATGCAAGTTTACATCTGTTAGACAACTTTCCCACAAATTAAATTGTCTTTACATTTGAATAAGGGGTATCAGCTTACAATAGCAAATGATTATTAGCCAAAAATCAAAAATAGATATACAGCTATAATTTAACCTGTACTACTTTTTTCTTCTACTTTGAAGCTGCAGCTGTTTCCCTGCAGACAAACACTTGTTTCATCCTGCAGACGGTGCAGAACTTTGTTGTTGTCAACAAATCGTGAAACAAATCATTTGTTTGGGCTCAGGAAAGGCGGTGCTAATTTGTGAGTGGGGGGGCAGCATTTTAGCCAATCACAGCACAGCAGTCTCCTTTAAAAAGTCCCTACTCTAACCCTAGACATCACAGCATGTTTTAGCAACAGCCATTTAGAAATTCCAAGTAGGGCATAAAACCTGCTTGCAGTTTATAGGGAGAAGTGAGAGGCAAAAATCCCTGAGTTTCAGTACTGCAGGGCAGAGTGTACAATTCTGCCTTTCAGGCAGAAAGGAAATGACAGAGCTTAAAAAACACAAGAATGTTATGTTACTGGAGAAAGTGTCTCGCATCGCAAGCATTTCAATTTATCAGTCAGAGGTAACAATAGACATAGTCATTTGGTCAACAACGGCGAATAATACATGAACAACAATATAATTAATCTAATCAAGGTATCAAGATGCCATTTAAAGTATGTCTTTATGTCTTTATGTTTTGGGGAATTTACTCAAGGGATATTTCACTTTCAAATAAAATGAACACTGCTATTTATTTATTTATTTATTTATTTATTTTATTTTTAATTAAACCGTGGTGGACATTGGTCAGTTCAAGGCCCTCACATGCATTAGAACAGGGGGTTTCAACCTTTTTTGTATCCTCCTGTTGATCTCAGTTTGGTCACAATGAGGAATACTGTAGGGCTGCAGGAAGAACATCACAACACTAAGCTTCAATGGAAGTCCATTCTATTAAACTGCTATTACAGCACTGTCTGGAATGCATAACTATGTCATGCATGTTGAGTCCTGATTAATGACATAGTAACATAACAACCAGTGAATGGTTTAACGACATGCTAACTAAACAGTGAGAGCTATGACATAGTACAGCCAGTAAGAAAGTGTATAACTAGATTTACTGAAGTATCGTACTTGCAATTTTGAGTCACTTTATTTTGCTGTAGTATTTCCAATTTCCAATACTTTATAGTTCTATTACTTGGTGTATATATATATGCTTATATTGGTTTATAAACTTTGCCGATATAAATGGTTGTAACATATAATATAATATAAACATACATTAATCACTTTAGCACTGTTTTATACATAGGATATCAACAAGCTCACAGCTTGTATTTATGCTCGTATATACTTGACAGGAACTAAATGTACTTAGACTACAGACTACAGCAATAAACACTGTCTGGGTCATACAAGATAAGACAAGACAGCTGTGTGAATGAACACACAAGCAAAAACTGTACTTTCACCTGCAGCCAATGTCCCCAAAACATGTTTTCTATCCGTGTTGTTTCCTTAATACCTTCACAAACAGACTGCAAAGAGAGACAGTCTCAGACTAATCGATCAATCAATCAATCAATGGGTTCAAATGTTGTAAAGCTATACAGGGGTGATAAAGACTCCCCAGCATTGTCTCACCATGTCTGTCCATCCTTCTGCTCACTGTGTGGCTGGCACTGATACTCCTTAAGTTACAACATCATCTGACACCATATCCAAAGTCTCCTTTAAGCGAATAATAAGTCATATAATAAAAGCACCGACATGAGAGCTTCTTATATTGAGGCTCATCTTTGTTAGATCTCCATTCGCTCCGCTACACGGGTCCAGTCATATGGCTACGGCAAGTCGCACGGTCCAAAAACAGTGCAACTGAAATTGCACACTGTGGTTGGCAGAGCTGTCTAGTACAGTCAGTGGTTTTCAACCAGTGACCTGTAACTCTTGAGACCGCATTGTTTTCATTTTACGCTCTTAAGAGTTATAAACATCTGAATTGCCCTTATTGTCGAGAATCTACACATTTAGAAAAAGTGGAAGAATTATTATTTTGACCAACCTTTTGCCAGTTACTAGGCTATCTCTCCTAAATTGTGGACACAAACTTGAAAAGGGTATTTGGCGCCATTGTCTGGCGAAACTGAGGACAACAAGAGAATTCCAACTTGATGGTCTTTCTCTTTATCATGAGTCATGAATCATCTAATGAGCCTGTGAGCACAGTATAAAATGTACTTTCAGTTTGAATAAGGGTCAGGTGGTTCTCAAACAGTTTTTATGGCAAGGATCCTGATTTACGGTATTAGGCCTGTCACAGATATGCAAATATGTGAAGTATGTTGTACTTTGTTGTTACAACTGACTAGCTCAACCACTTAGTTGTGGAATTACAATTTACATAGATTGTAATTCTACAACTGTCTGACTAGCTGTGAGTGAGTATGAGTGAGTGAGTTGCAGAGAGTATTAGGGTATTGGAATGTTGAAGCCAGTTCAAGATATTCAGACATCCGCGGTTTTCAACTTTTTTGATACCAGGACCCACTATTTATTCAGCATTTGAGCCAGGGACCATCATTTAAGGACATGTTTGCCCCACAGACCCCTAAAGCTTTATTTTTGCTTTTGTCCACAACAACAGGCTGAATTTTGGAAACAAAACAGGCAAACATAGATCAAAATAATAGCCATCTTTTACATGACGTGGGTGAATTCAGATGATGAGTATTTGAACTCTTGAAAGTGTAAACATGAAACCAAATGGAGCCACAAGGGTCCATTTGGTTCATGACAAGTGGAAGACACATTACCACAGAAGCCAAGATTTATATTGAATTTATTCATATCATCCTTGTTAAAAAAAAAAAAAAAAAAGTTTATCTGCACATTCTCCATTATGTACAATAGAAAAACTTTATGGACATGCTTGACTTAGTGTGTGAGCAGATGTTACAATTGATTACGCCTACACTATTTACAAAGCCCAAAGGAAAAACAAAAAACAAAGGAACAGCCAAGCATAACATTGTATATAAAAACAAGGCGCCTCTCGAGAGATGTCATCCATCATTGGCCAGCAATGTGCCCAACACAGAAATGTCATACTTTCATTCTGGACGATTCCAATATACACTTCATAGTCCTCTCACTTTAGATTAGAATAATCCCAATAAACATTTCAAGTACTATCAGAAATCGCTGTCCTGACCCGCTCCTCACTCAAGACCTTCTTTAATAAGCCACACAGGATTGCAATTTGGATCCATTAGTTTACATCTCTAGTTTAAGAACTCCTAATAATTTATTTTTAAAACTACAGTACTGAATATCCATGATCCAACAGCAGGCCGCAGTTCTCTGACTCCCCCAGTGTACCCTCAACCACAAACGTTACATTCTTCATCCAACGTCGCACCTAAAATCATTTGGAAAAGGGATTTAAAAATAAAAACGGTAACAACAACAAATATAGGAGTGTGTGTTTGTTGGGTTTTGAAATATGTACTATGGTAACCTGAGATTATTACCTTCACCAAAGAGACTGAATAGGAGTGAGAACAGATTGCGCTGCTTTTAAGCATTGCCTGAAATATATAAAATACTACACTCAATGTGACGAGACTTAACGGACACAACAACACAGAGGTCTGCGACATATTTCCAATTAAAAGCAGCCAAATTGTAATGTTGTAAGGCCACACTGGGACAGAGTCCACTTCGTTGTGTTTGATTCAGGTTGACAAAAAGGCCACAAAGTAACTGCGTTGTCTTATCAGGAAATCTTGTCAAGCTCACCTTAGACTTAGAGGCTATTGTAATACAATACACACAGCAGCAGTATAAAACTTAAAAGGTATTACTCATACAACTTCCCCAACAATGAATGTGATAATGCATCGATAGTTTACATTGGGAGGGAAGCTGTATCGTGAAATTATAATAAAGCACAAACCTTGACCAAAGATCCCATGATGCATTAGGGTTCTTATATTTTCACGTATTGGGCCATCTAATAGTCATATAGGAACACGTCACTCTTGGTCTAAATCAAAGACCATTTTATATAAACCCCAATAGTAGTCTTGGGCAATATACCGGTATTACCGTTTATCGCAATATTGGAAATCAATACCGAGTAATATCGTTGGGTCTATAAAAAATATCGAATACCGAATATCGTCAAATACAGACATTATACTCTATTCCAGTGGTCCTTGAGAGGATTCCAGGTGGTCCCCAGCTAAGTTGTTTAACCAGATGTAACTCTTGAGAACGTAAAAATGAAACCAAATGGACCCTTGCGGGTCCATTTGGTTTCATTTTTACACTCTCAAGAGTTAAAATATTCATGTGAATTGGCCCGCCCCCAAGTCTACACAACTAGAAGATTAATGGTCAGGGACAGAAGTAAAAAATAAGTCTTTAGTTTTGGGATCTGTGGGATCAATTCTGAGAACTAGGTGACTGGTGGAACGTGTCCAACTCTGATTGCACGCCATCTAGTGGTCAATACCGGTAATATCGAATATCGAGATAATTAACACGTTATCAATACCGATATTAAAAAATCAATACCGCCCAAGACTACCCAATAGGTTCCTATATTTCTCAGTCAAGACTGTAACAGTGAGCGACATTTAGTGGAGTACCCTGCTCCCATAACTTTATATTGTAAAATATAAACAGATGCATATACTGTACAAGTGGTAGTTTTCAGGGACACACAGGCATAAATGAATTCTTCACATAAACCACCATTTATCGAGAGAAAACGGCACAGTGTACGCTGTCATCGAAAGCTTAAAGAAAACAAAACCACCCATGAGTGGTTAATATTCCAGAGAAAATGAACAAGACTCAGTTGTTCACGTTTACTCTAAAAGTCCAAATGCAGCACAATTCATGGAATTTGGACAAAAACTGAGTCAGTTACTGGGTACCATATTAAAACGATCAACTGAAAATAAAACATCTTAGACATTCAGCTGAGCTGGAAGCCTCCACTGATGTGTGCACAGCAGCAGATCAGAATGGAGAACAAGGCAAGTCTGTGATTGTTTTATATCCCAAAAATAGCCAACCTACAAGTCGTGAGTTTATAGATCAGCTATTTTTGGTACCAGACACAATGTATGCCGCAGTCTTCAGATGGTTTTGGTAGGATTCTTATCCACCCAATGGACACTGGGCAGTCTTGACCGGTCACATAGTAAACACAGACGCGGGACAGGTGACAGATTAGCAGGTGCATTAACAGTGCAAGTAGTAGAACTCTCAAAAGACAACAGCAAAATCCCCATTTTACTGTTGAACTTCATAACCAGGGCAGGTTGAGAAGCAAAATGCTACTAAAATAAAATAAAATAAAAGTAACAATACTTTTTGTGAGGTATGTGCTGATAGACTAATCTTTACAAGCAAAAACGTAGTAATTGATCCTCATACATGAAACGCACACATAGCAATGATTATTATACATTAATACTACACAGCGCTGTACACAGATGTAGTGCAGGTCAGAAAGGTTTGAAACAACGTGTTGTAACTTTAACTGCAGCTTCTCCCATAACAAGAGTTTGATCCTCAGTCCTCTGTTACTCCTTAGAGCTGTGTTTTCAACGTTTTTCATACCAGGGCCCACTATTTATTCTGCATTTTAGCCACAGAGGACCACCATTTGATGTCGAGTTTAGTCTCTCGGACCCAAAACTAAGGATTTTCAAGTTTGCGTCCACAATTTAGGAGAGCTAAACTGGCAAAATGTTGGTCAAAATAACAATTCTTCTACATTTTCTAAATGTGTAACTTCTTGAAAATTAAGTAATTCAGAAGTTTAAATATAATTTAACTTAAAATGAAACCAAATGGACCCTTAAGGTCCATTTGGTTTCATTTTAACGCTCTCAGGAGTTACAGAACTATAAGGGTCCATTTGGTTACCCACTGTCCATCATTTAGCTGGGGACCATCTGGAATCCTCTCAAGGACCACTGGTGGTCCCCGGACCACCGCTGTCTTAGAGAAAAGTTTAGCATCCAACCTGTGCAAGGTGAGGAGTATGTGCACATCTGATCATCTTCTTCCTCTATGGCTTTACACTAATATATTTTAATAAATGTCAATAGAAGCCAGAGGTAAAATGATGAATCAAAGACCTCACCACCACCATCTACTACCATGTAATCCTCTTCTCATAGCATGAACAGAACAAGACGCATCCTTTAACGTGGAAATCTGTCGGATTCAGAACATCGTCAACAACAACAATTTATATTTCTTCAGTATGGATTGCCTTTTCAAGGGGAGGGAGTCATTTAATTGTGTATTCACTGAGAATAAACCAACGACGTGAATTGAAAATTATCTTCACTGAAAAAGTGAAAATAAAACCTTTTCATTTCAGAGCCCTCAAGAATGAAGTATTTGGGAAAGTATTCTCCCCGACACCACCACAACCCTCTCATGTCATCTGCTCATCCATTAGGAGTGTTTCCTTTGCATGTTGGAAAAGAAATGGTCTTGTAAACCTACTATATGTCAGCTGGTAATGTTCCTGTATCTCTACCGCTGAGGAGAGCCGTCCCGTTCATCAGCAGGATGACAGAACATCTTGTGTAGAGTACAGCTCCCAGGCTGCAGGTTCCGCTCATGTACGTCTGCATACATTTCAACTCATTTTCATGCATCTGTGTCAACGGCATCGTTGTCCATCATGTTGGTTCCGTCCAGTCCATCAGCACCAGGCTCTCTCTGGGCCTGCCCTGTCCAGTCCATCAGCACCAGGGCTCTCTCTGGGCCCTGCCTCGGGCCAGGCTGTCTGCCCTCTGCCAGGCACTCCTCATCAGGGCTAGGGCCTCGCCGCAGCGCTTCTGCACCGATGGGTCCTGCACCTCTTTACGTGGGAGACTCACCTGGTGGTCAGGGGGACATTATTGTTTGTTTGGTTGTTTATGAAGCAGGAACACTTTGCAAGAAAAAAAAAAGTTACAGAGACAATACATTGGATGAAAGAATTTCACATACAATAGTGAATTTTCATTAAAATGTAATTTTCATTAAAAAAATAAAAATAAACAAAAAAACGCAGGGCAACCAAGCAGACAGCTCTATCTGGACTCTGCCAGGCCACATCCAGCGGTCGAAAACCATTCAAGTGTTGCCATGTTTTTGTGGAAGAAACAAGCAATCAGGACTATAAAAATAAGGCAAAACAAAGCAACAATGGTCCTTTCTGGCCAGTGTTTCCATATCTGTTTATAAGTGATTTTGAATAATTTCTCTGTAAAGTAGATTGAAAAGAAATACTGGGGGTCCTTTGCACTTGGCATGACAACACTTGAGAACCATTGCTCTAAAAGAATATCAGAAAACTTTCCCTCCTGTACAGATCCCTCCTGTGCGTTCCTACCTGGAAGATGTCTCTCCAGGTGTCCTCCAACACCTCCAGCATGCGGTCTCTCTCCTCACAGCCACTGAAGTACAACACCCAGGGAGGCAGGAACTCTGTCCTGTCCACCGAAAACTCCTGGACACGGAAAGACAGAGACAAAGGGTCAATTTGGCTTACAAACTGTATAGCCAAATTGAGCTCTGTGCTAAGATTACTGGCAGGCCGATTGAGGCAGTGTTAGTTATTCAAAGAAGGCCACACTAAGAGCATGCTCAGACTGGCAAATGGCATCTCTTCCGACCCCTCACATGTCCTGAATGAAGAATACCAGGCGTTTCAGAGCTCCTAAATTTAAGAAAAACAGACTAAAGCACTCTTTTGTACATAACATAGTTCCAAAAACAAACCACTCTCGTCCATCCACTTGCACTGACAGAAGGACTCCAGTGCAGGTGTGAAGCATAGATCAAAGCATGTCGCTACTCTCTTTTAACAGTTACTCTAGTCCTGGTGTCCCGTCTGTAATGTTGTACAGTATATGTCCTGGCGTTGTCTTAAATGTGAACAGTGATGCCATGAACGCAAGACAAATTTCAGTGAAAGCTGACAATAAAGTCGTATCGTATTGTTGTGATTAACTGTTGCTCCAAAACACAAATCTAAACGGTAGAGACACACACAGACACTCACAATGACACAGTACTCCTTGTGTTCCTCCAGGCTGACAGCGGTGATATCAGACAGGTCAGCACAGCCCAGAGAGCGGAAGAAGCTGGTCTGACAGTCCTGATGGCAGGTCAGCAGCCTGGTGTCTGTCACCACCATGCAGCAGGGGATGCAGGGGGTGGGGGCTACGCCCTGGGGGATCACCTGGGAGGAAAGAAGAGTTAATGTTACAACAAGATGAAGGAGCAAAGAAGTTCATGTCTAGATCTTCGATCTTCAAGCAAACAAGATCTTCCGGGACAGTATGGACACGTGGCCATTTTTAAAAACATGTTCCTCCCACATTCCAGCATTTGATTGGTCATTATCTCAGGTTCTACCCCTCAATGTCTCTTTTTCAGCAAACCAGCTGATGTCAATGAGAGAGAGAGAGAGGTACATCCAGGACTAGCGACCCGGATGTTCTTGCACAGAGGGTTACATCAGTGGTTTTCAACATTCAGTAAATCAAAATGACCATTAATCTTCTACATTCCCTAACTGTGTAGACTTCTTAATTTAGTGGGCTAATTTAGCTGATGATTTTTACACTCTTGAGAGTGTAAAAATGAAACCAAATGGACGCTCAAGTGGAAATTGGCCAGAGGATTGCATCAGATCAGACTAGAGGAAAAGTCTTAGATTTACAGACTTTTGTTTTGGTGATTAAATGGGCTGATCGACCCACAAACACAGCCTGATCTAGTCAAATCATATATTTTCCTTATTAGAGACACACCTGAAGGAATATTAATTCATTCATCCTCACCCCTTTAGAGACAGACTGGCAGAGCAGCAGGTAATAACATTACAGTAATATACTGATTCTCACCCCTTTAGACACAGACTGGCAGAGCAGCATGTAATAACATTACAGTAATATATTGATTCTCACCCCTTTAGACTGAGCAGCAGCATCCAGTCAATAACATTATAGTGTAATAACATTACAGTAATATATTGATTCTCACCCCTTTAGAGACAGACTGGCAGAGCAGCATGTAATAACATTACAGTAATATACTGATTCTCACCCCTTTAGACACAGACTGGCAGAGCAGCAGCATCCAGTCAGCCATGTAATAACATTACAGTAATATATTGATTCTCACCCCTTTAGACACAGACTGGCAGAGCAGCATGTAATAACATTACAGTAATATATTGATTCTCACCCCTTTAGACACAGACTGGCAGAGCAGCATGTAATAACATTACAGTAATATATTGATTCTCACCCCTTTAGACACAGACTGGCAGAGCAGCAGCATCCAGTCAGCCATGTAATAACATTACAGTATTGATTCTCACCCCTTTAGACACAGACTGGCAGAGCAGCAGCATCCAGTCAGCCATGTAATAACATTACAGTAATATATTGAT
The DNA here is from genome assembly GCA_039105355.1 of Benthosema pterotum. Classification (NCBI taxonomy): domain Eukaryota; kingdom Metazoa; phylum Chordata; class Actinopteri; order Myctophiformes; family Myctophidae; genus Benthosema; species Benthosema pterotum. The sequence goes on from CM076968.1 coordinate 51,333,070, forward strand.
TCTCACCCCTTTGGACACAGACTGGCAGAGCAGCATGTAATAACATTACAGTAATATATTGATCCTCACCCCTTTAGACACAGACTGGCAGAGCAGCAGCATCCATTCTGCCATGTCCTGTTCGTTGTTAGCACTGAGCTCCAGTGGAGGTCGTTCTGTCAGGATGACCTGGAAGGCATGAGGACGCTCTGTGCTGTTGGATCGCCGACAGCCTCCACAGTGCTCTCCTCTGAGGGGGAGAAGAGAAAGGGCAATGGCATCTTGTACAGTTTTACACAGTTTAAAACAAGCTGAGGCTGTCAGCATTAAAACGTTAAGCGCAAGTTAACTCAGCCATGAGTTAACTCGATTCATTTATTTAGTGGGTGATTAACTCACAGTAAAAAAACAAAAGCCAAGTGGGTCCATTTGGTTAAATTTCGCCAAATGCAGGTGAATAATTGTTAAATACCTGCACTACTATAAGTCTACACAATTAGTGAATGTAGAAAACAAAATTTTGCATGTTCACTCCTAATGGTACCAACATCAATACAGCTTGGAACAATTCCAAGCTGTATTGATACCATTATTTAATTTAGGTCTGGAAGTATAAATAAAATGTCACCAAATGCTGGTCTGTGGCTCAAATGCAGAATAAATAATAGACCTTGATATGAACAATCTTGAAAAACATACATTTAGAACCGATGAAAAATATTAAATTAAATTGCAATTAGTAAAAGATTAACTATGGGCAATCATGCGATTAATCACAATTAAATATTTTAATCTGACAGCTCTTAATCAGGCAGTTCCTACAGTATTTATTTACCATGTGTGTGTTTACAGTATATATCTTACCCCATGGTAATGGACATGAGTGGTGCCACGTCTGTTCTTTCTGCGTACTGGTACAGGATCCCTTTGCTGCAAAAAACGTTTAACACGTCACCAAACATCATGTCATGTCACACATCACAGATATCATCCAGACCAGAATAATGTTCTCCTCAGAGCAGAAGTCTCTGCCAGGCCAATGTACAGTAGGTCATTGTGGGCTAGCGATGTTTGGAATTCAGTCATTACATTGTGAGGGCAAAGTTATAAGTAGCATGTGTACAAAATAACACATTGTGGAATGCTCTGCATAAAAAGGGCAACACTGCTAACTATGGAAGACAATTGGTATGGAATATAAGAAAACATTATGACAAATATGTCTTTATGACATACAGTACCTACACAGAGATGATGTGTGCAGACTTGCCCAAAACCTTTCATAGTAATGTAAAAAATGCTGTACAATGTCTCCACACTACAGGAGCCATATCAAAATTCTGATAAGCTGCTGCAAACAGAATTGTATCAGTGAAATTGTCGCCGATAGAATTTGAAAAAGTGCACAGTGCACACTAGTAGCTGCTCCAGTGTTTTTTATATGTTTATGTGGCAAAGTGATGCCAATGGTGCTGGAGAGTTGGACTGGCCTGTTTTTGTCTGTGTCACTATTCACTCTACTGCATTTGTTACTTTAGCTTGACCAAACAAGTAAAAAAAAAAAAAGAAAGAAAAGTCTGGAATAAAGACACAATTCTTAAAAGAAAAAGTCTGTTTTCAAGCTAAAACCAAGACCTATATATCGGTTGCAAATCAGTTATTATCGGCAGTCGGGCCGTATACCTCTATCGTATTGGTTATGGTATCGTACGGTGGGTCTCTAAAACGAAGAGCGGCAGTACCTGAGGATGAGGTAGCAGCTCTTCCACTGCTCCTTGCCCAGGTAGGTGGTCCCTGCCTTGTAGAGCAGAGCACCTTCCTTAGCGTTACAGGAGTCCAGTGAGCCGGTCCCCTCCGAGGCCTGTGGGGACAGAGCCATGTCCATGGGGTCCTCCCAGTGGATCAGAGAGTACAGGCGGATGGAAACCTCCGAAACCTGGAAGATTACCAGGATGTGGTTCAGTCGGTCAAAACCTGACGTCTTATAGCAGTGGTTTTCAACCTCTTTGATACCAGGGTCCACTATTTATTCAGAATTTCAGCCACGGACCAACATTTGATGACATTTTTTTACCCCACAGACCCCAAAACGGTTTATTTTGCTTTTGTCCACAATTCCAGGCTGGATTTTGGAAATGACCCTTAATCTTCTACATTCTCTCGTTGTGTAGTCTTGGATTAATTCACATGATGAATAGTTTAACTCTTGAGAGTGTAAACATGAAACCAAATGGACCCGCAAGGGTCCATTTGGTTTCATGTTTACGCTCTCAAAGAGTTACATCTGGTTAAAGATGGAGTGCCGTGCTTTTTCCTGTCCCAAAAAGATGATCATCAGGTGTTATTATAACATAATCAGGAAGAATTTTTTCAATAAAGTGTATAGTATTTGTTAAAAAGCCGTTTGTATGTGGCAATGGCCACCAGTTCATTAAGTATGCATGACTTTAACTTTAGCACCACCCACCTAATAAAGTCTCTCCGCCTCTTACTTTAAGACCACCCACCTCTCCTAGTCCCTCCCCCTCCTCACAAAAGGACCGCCCATGGTTCTGCCCATTTGTTTACAAAATTTCAGAGGGATGACAACCTGTGAGGCTATAGTTTGAGCCAGATTCTGGTACAGAACTCCCCATTAATAATGGAGATTCACCTACATTAAACAGTAATAGTAATAATAACGATATATTAATAATACATTTATTTATTTATTTATTCTGTCAACATGTTATGATAGGGTATCACCCATAGTTCACTGAGTATTGGATAACCACAACCTGTCTAATATTCTGTCTGTGTACCGAGTTTACAGTAACAGCTCCTGTGTGTAGAAGTTCCTATCTATATAATAATAAAATAATAATAATAATAATAATAAAACAAGCACTTATTAAAACAAGCAGTTGCTTTTTGTTGTGGCCCAGTGATTCCCAAAGACAGAGGCGTCCAGGGGGTCCCTCACTACATTATACTTTGCAACCAAATGGCCAGGGTATAAACTAAGTGTACATATGAAATCAAATATGACCATTTGTACACTCAAGAGTTAATTAACACCGATTTTACAGTTAAAAATGGGGTCTCAGAGATAGAAATGCCACAAATGGGGGTCCTTAAACTAATACATGTCAAACTGGGGGTCCTCGGTTCGAAATCAAAGCCTTATAATAGGCTATAGACAGTTATGCAAACACCATTCACTTCATGGGGCCAGTCCAATGGCGGCTCTTCTACATAGACTTCTATTGAATTAGCACAACAAAAGGGGACACGTTCTGGACTGGAAGTAGTATATGCATTGGATTCAAGCAACGGCCCAGCTTTTATGATGGTTTTGTAGTAAGCCTGTACAATACCTTACAACAGTTGTCATGATGAACAGATTCCTAAATTAGCTCTTATTTGCGCCGCCCTCGTTGAGAAACAATGCATTTCCAACAGTTTGTCACTTTATCTCATTTGCGCTTGGTTTCTGGCCCCTCAATGTCGCAACTCTTGTCCACCTAGAGTACACTATCAGGTACGCAGCCAACAGAGAAAACAACAGCGCATGCGCGGGCACTCTTCTGGTCATAGAAGAGTTGCGACATCGAGGGGTCAGAAACTGAGCGCTCGAGCTGCTGTTCATGCAGCTCATATGATGCAGCTGAATAGGGACTTTTTTAGGCAGGTTTTCAACATGTCAACGGTACAGTAACGTTGTTATTGTACCGTTGACATGTTTGTGTTGTACTATCACTAAAAACAATCTAAAATAAAGCGATTTATGATCATTAACGCTGGGCTGTTGCCTGGGTCCTAATTCAGGTCCAGGAGTTGTCCCCATTCTCTATTGAAGTCTAAGCAGAAGAGCCGCCATTGGACTACCCCATGAAGTGGATGGAGTTGTCACTCTGTCTATACTCTATGGCTCTGTTTCAACACAGATGATCACAGATGATGATACCAGATCGTTTTAAAAGTTTTCTTCAACACATCAACTCATTTATTCACAGCGTCTTAACAGCAGACACCTGGGGGTTGGTGCGACTACTATTATATGCCCCATACGATGTTTAGAGGTGATCTTAGAGAAGAGAAACTAAATCGCTAGTTACGTATATAACTGTGGTTCTATGGTGGTGCATGTCATAGACATACACAAAAAGCAGTATACAACAGCAAAACCGATACGTTCTTTTTTTCTCTCTCTCGCCCTTTTACGTTCACCCGAGTTCCTTTGGCACCGCAGGCATTCATTAAGAAGTATTAAGTAATAATATTGCATTAATCCTCCATCAGCTGGTAATGTTTGAAGCCACCTCGATCCGCCATGATCAACCGTACCCCATGTGTGCATGTGGTAGCTCCGCCCCCCAGAGGCTGGCGTATTTAAAAATATGACAATGACGGGGAGGGGCGTTGACACGTGGTAGATTGATACGTCATACTTTTCGTGTTGACTCCGTTGGACTGTGCCACTGCCAACGGCCCCGCCCCCAGGAAGAAATAGTAACTACGTCTCTTGTACACCACTGTCATAAACACGATCTCAGGAGGTCTAATGAAGTACTGAGACCTAATAAACACGTGAAAAACTGGGAAAAGACCAAATTTCGCGGAACTCCATCTGGTTAACCAACTTTCCATCATTTAGCCTGGGGACCACCTGGAATCCTCTCAGGGACCACTGGTGGTCCCCGGACCACTCCTGTCTTATAACATGTGCGTATCCCAAACAGGTTCAGGTCTGTAGTACCTCACAGTGGCATTCCTGGGAGACGAACTTGGTGAGTGCCAGTTTCTCCATGGTGGCATCGGTCAGGACGGAGGGGTAGGGAGGCTCACGGCAGCCCTTCACCATGGCTGACTTCAGGGCATCCAGGAGCCAACTGGAAGAGGCGTGGGACAGTGGTTTTACACCATGTTGATACCAGGGATTGGGATTCTATTAAGATTCTAGTCCCAGTCGCTTGATTCTAGTTTCTGGCGCTAGATTCTAGTTTCCAACACTAGATTCTAGTTTCTGACACTAGATTCTAGTTTCTGACACAAGATTCTAGTCCCAGTCGCTAGATTCTAGTTTCTGACGCTAGATTCTAGTTTCCGACGCTAGATTCTAGTTTCTGACGCTAGATTCTAGTATTAAGACACTAGATTATAGTTTCTGGTGCAAAATTCTAGTCCCTGGTGTTAGATTCTAGTTTCTGATGCTAGGTTCTAATTTCTGATGCTGCATTCTAGTTATCTGAAAACATGTTGCTCTAGGGATCCACCAGAAGCAAAGGTCTGAGTTAGAACATGTTTGCTTCTGAAATGTTATTCTATCTCATTCTGAAATGTTATTCAAATCTCATATTCAAAGATTTGTGCAACATTTTCACGATTTTTTAAAAAAAATATCAGATCTACAAGCTCATAAGCTTGTGGACAGTTCACAGAAACATAGCAGAGAAATGCTGCTCGCCTGACTACTACGATATAACACCCATCCACTGGTTGTGAACTGGAAAGAGAAGCTTTGTGCTTTTCACTAAAGGCCCTGCTACACTAGCAATATTTTGAGCAATATCAACTAGCAATGTCAACATCAACAGGCAACATGATGAGACACATGGCAACAGGCAACATTAAAAGGGGAATTCCACCCATTTTCATTTTTTCCTGAGTGCACAAATGTGAACCAAATGGACCCTAGCGGGTCCATTGGTTCCAAAGTCAACGTTGATAGTTGACGTTGCTCAAAACATTGCTAGGTGTATCAGGGCCCTAAGTGGTGCAGGTGATGTGTGGTGTGGGACTGGTGATGGTGTGAGACAGTGATGTGTGGTGATGTTGTGAGACAGGTGATGTGTTGTGATGGTGTGAGACAGGTGATGGTGTGAGACAGTGATATGTGGTGATGTTGTGAGACAGGTGATGTTGTGAGACAGTGATGTGTGGTGATGGTGTGAGACAGGTGATGGTGAGGGACAGTGATGTGTTGTGATGTTGTGAGACAGGTGATGTGTGGTGATGTTGTGAGACAGGTGATGGTGTGAGACAGGTGATGTGTAGTGATGGTGTGAGACAGGTGATGGTGTTAGACAGGTGATGTGTGGTGATGTTGTGAGACAGGTGATGTGTGTTGTACTCACACAGTGAGCGAAGCATCAGACGTATCCAACAGGAACTGCCGTCGTCTGTTAGTGCAGACCAGAGTGATGGTCTGCTGGTCCAGACCCACCTGGGAGAGGAGAACAGCGTTACTGTTTGCCACCGTTGTTCTGTATAACCTAGAGCAGTGGTTTTCAACCTTTTTGATGCCAGGGCCCACCATTTATTCAGAATTTGAGCCACGGACCCCAAAACTAAAGATTTGTTTTGCTTTTGTCCATCTTCTAGTTGTGTAGACTTGGGCTAATTCAGATGATGCATATTTTAACTCTTGAGAGCGTAAAAATGAAACCAAATGGACCCGCAAGGGTCCATTTGGTTTCATTTTTACGTTCTCAAGAGTTACATCTGGTTAACCAACTTAGCTGGGGACCACCTGGAACCTTCTCAGGGACCACTGGTGGTCCCCGGACCACCTGTTGAAAACCTCTGACCTAGAGAGTCTGTAGACTTATGGAAGACACTAGGGCTGCAACTAATTATTTTCACAATCGATTCATTGGCCGATTATTTCATCGATTAATCGATTCATCATATTATGGCACTTACAGTATTTATCCATCACCAAAATATATTTTAGGTTGTTTTAGACATGTTATAACTAACAGAAATGATAATTTGTTCAAAAATAAATTAGATTATCTGCTGATTAGGCTGGTATTAAAATAAAAGACAAACTAAAAAAGTTCTCCCATTCTGTGTTTCCTAGAACTGGAGGTCTGAAAAAAGTGGTTAAAAACACATCTTGATTTTTGTTTCAGACCCTTTTTCCCTGAGAGTGTACAAATGGGACATTCTCAGGAAAAATGTTGAAAATGGGGTCCCCTTTAAGTGGGAATGATAAATTGCAAAATACCCCAATGATTAGTTGATGATCCGATTAATAAATTACTAAATTATTTGACAACTAATAGAATTATTGATTTGATTACGATTCATCGATTAACGGTTGACACCCTAGCCGACACTCTGGTGGGTTCATGATAGACGGTGTGTCTGTACAGCCAGCGAACCATCCATTCAAGTTGGCCCATTTTATTATTGACATTACAATAGAGATGAGCGGTCCTTCCCCCCTTGTGACGTTGCCCTTGTTCCAGAAATGAATTCCCCGTCCATTTTGCGAATAGGCTTTTCAAAAACGATCTATATAAAGATGATTACGCAGTGGACAAAGACAACTCGGGTCTCAACAAATCATGACAACACACGCAAAGAAGAAAATCAAAGAAGTGTTGTATCCTACCGTTGTTTTCTTCATGATAATCTTATGTTTGTTGTCATGATTTGCCACGACCCGAGTTGGCTATGTCTGTTGCATAATCGTCTTTATATTAACCATTTTCGAAAAGTCTATGAGGAATATGAATGAGGATTCCATTTGTTTATGTAACTCTATATTCAACTCCTTGAATATTTATTTTTAAATTACCTACTGTAGAATACCAAATAACAGCCCTTACTCAACAACCGCCCAATACCAAATAACAGCCCAGTACCTTATAAGTGCCGGGGTCCGAATGGATTTTGCATAATAACAGCCTGGGCTACTATTTGGTATTTTATGGTATTTAAATTTAGAAGTGTGCTGTTTGATTTAGACTGATGCATGTGTAACTAATCAAACGTATGCAAATGTATGCAGTCAGAATAAGCCTAAAGACACCATGAGTTGCTTTAATTAATTTAAAAAATGTGTAGCCTAAGCAACAGCTAACCAAATGTATTTGTTAGTTTGTTAGTTAGAACATGTTTAAAATATGTATTTTGAGGTGATAATCGTTAGTTGCAGCCCTACTTCACATACTATACAGATAAACTTGCCTTCAAATGAATGTGTCCTTGTAAAAAAAAGATATGGTATGAACTAGCATACAGGGACTTACAGATACATAGTCCAGTTCGTTATAAGACACAGCATCCTCTACGGTGTATGGCTTCTCTGCAGCACCTGGAATAAACGGTACAGAGAGACAACTTAATTCTCCACCATATGAACTTAACACTTACTCCACCAGCATTTCTATGTAGGTAGCTACTGTCAGCGATTTTCATGTAAAAATCATATTTCGGTCTATGTTTCCGGAAGTTTAGATTGGCACACAGGATCTTACTTCCGATCCGTCTCTTATTTGGGTCATGATCAGGATCGTATCAACAATCAAAGATTGCCGTAGATCTTTGGCAATGTCAGTGGTCATAACTCTATTTGATAAGCATAGATCTATGGAAATGGCAGGAAAACGGTTAATCTAGTCTGTGAAGATTTACAGTAAGGATTTTTTTTTTTTTAAATCAGATTTGTTACTGTAGTTCAAATCTATAGTGTCTACTCAGGTTACACTACTTGTTAACAGAACCCAGAACAAAATGAGTATGAATCAGACTCAAGTACATTCTGTATCACCAGAAAAGATTTACTAAATTAAATTATATATCGGTGACTTGTTCCATCATAGAGTAAATAATGCTGGTGTTGATATTACTTCAAACAACAAGTGTAGTGTCTACCGGTAGATTACGAGCAGGAGTAGTTTTGAAGTGGAACATATTAAGCTTCTTAGAGATAAAGAAGTTGTCAGAAAGGCCTGAATACTGACAGGATTCTAGCGTATGATCCATAACTCTCACCCTTCCTGAGCAGGTAGATGTTCTAGTGTATGATCCATAACTCTCACCCTTCCTGAGCAGGTAGATGTTCTAGTGTATGATCCATAACTCTCACCCTTCCTGAGCAGGTAGATGTTCTAGTGTATGATCCATAACTCTCACCCTTCCTGAGCAGGTAGATGTTCTAGTGTATGATCCATAACTCTCACCCTTCCTCAGCAGGTAGATGTTCTAGTGTATGATCCATAACTCTCACCCTTCCTGAGCAGGTAGATGTTCTAGTGTATGATCCATAACTCTCACCCTTTCTGAGCAGGTAGATGTTCTAGTGTATGATCCATAACTCTCACCCTTCCTGAGCAGGTAGATGTTCTAGTGTATGATCCATAACTCTCACCCTTCCTGAGCAGGTAGATGTTCTAGTGTATGATCCATAACTCTCACCCTTCCTGAGCAGGTAGATGTTCTAGTGTATGATCCATAACTCTCACCCTTCCTCAGCAGGTAGATGTTCTAGTGTATGATCCATAACTCTCACCCTTCCTCAGCAGGTAGATGTTCTAGTGTATGATCCATAACTCTCACCCTTCCTGAGCAGGTAGATGTTCTAGTGTATGATCCATAACTCTCACCCTTTCTGAGCAGGTAGATGTTCTAGTGTATGATCCATAACTCTCACCCTTCCTCAGCAGGTAGATGTTCTAGTGTATGATCCATAACTCTCACCCTTCCTGAGCAGGTAGATGTTCTAGTGTATGATCCATAACTCTCACCCTTCCTGAGCAGGTAGATGTTCTAGTGTATGATCCATAACTCTCACCCTTCCTGAGCAGGTAGATGTTCTAGTGTATGATCCATAACTCTCACCCTTCCTGCAGGTAGATGTTCTAGTGTATGATCCATAACTCTCACCCTTCCTCAGCAGGTAGATGTTCTAGTGTATGATCCATAACTCTCACCCTTCCTCAGCAGGTAGATGTTCTAGTGTATGATCCATAACTCTCACCCTTCCTCAGCAGGTAGATGTTCTAGTGTATGATCCATAACTCTCACCCTTCCTCAGCAGGTAGATGTAACAGTCAGTCAGCAGCAGGAACAGAGGCTGCAGGTCTCCCTCCATGTGGCCTGTACTCATCCGAACCATCTGGAGACACAATAACACCAAATCAACTTTAAGCTCGGTCCACAAAGCCAAAGTCTCCAAGACATTTTTTATAAACTATGAAATAATTAATAATAAACAATGATTAACTAATTATATGTATAGAATACAGTTATTATATTCGCCATGATAGTACTTTCCTCTTCTCCACATGTTGACTTCAGTAGCATCAAACCTCAAAGATGATGACCTCAATGATAAATACTTTCAACCACTTAAGCCCTATTGTAAATAAATGGTAAATGGTGCATTTATATAGCACCTTTATCCAAAGTGGTTTATATAGATGTGTGTGTACCTTGAAGAGCTGCTCCTCGTTCTCTCTAAACACATGGATCATCAGCAGCAGCAGGTGGTTGTTGTCCACTCTGAAACATACACACAGTATCAGCTCAGATCAGTCACTGAACTGAAACCCTGAAGACAGACAGGATGCATTCTCTAATGCCGTGGTTTTCAACCAGTGGTCCCTGAGAGGATTCCAGGTGGTCCCCCGCTAAATGATGGACAACTGGTATCCAAATGACCTTTATACAGTAGATCTGCAACTCCCGAGAGTGTAAAATTGTACGGTCTCAAGAGTTAAAGGTAGGGGAAGTGATTTCACTTTTGTCAGATATCACCCAAAAAATATTTTTTTTTCTGTTAAAATGCTCTATTATAAGGTGTGGAAACCACATATGGAGTTTCCCCCTCCCCCACGTTAGCAGAGGAGTTAATAAAAGTTCCCCAGGTCACCACAATTCTCCTCCAATCAGGAGAGAGCAGCAGGTTCACATAGTGTAGCTACTTTTGGGGGCCCCTAGTGCACCAGGCTGGTACTACACCATGAATTTCAAATCACTTCCCCTACCTTTAAATTAGATTTAAACATCTGAATTTCTTCATTTTCAAGAATCTACACAATTAGAAAATGTAGAAGAATTGTTATTTTGACCAGCGTTTTACCAGTTACGGTATCTCCCCAAGGGTTTGGGGGTCCAAGAGACTAAACGGAACTCCAAACTGTGGTCCTGCGTGGCTAAAATCCAGACTAAATATTGGGCCCTGGTATGAAAAGGGTTGAAAACCACTGCTCTAATGTGTGACTTACTTGAACTCTGCAGGGTGAGTGCGCTCCGTGGGACTGAGCTGCGTCTCCTGAGTCGTCTCTTCCTCCTCCTGCTCCTCCTGTGCTTCGCAGGCTGCCTCTCCTCCGCTCTCTGCCCAGGACGGCTCCCTCCCCTGGGCCTGGGCCTGGGCCTCCTCCCTCACGGTGGGCTGGCCCTCCTCTGCTGCTGCCTCCTCCTCTGCCTCTCCCTCATCTTGGTGGCCACCAGGAACAGCCTGTGGCTGGCCATGCTCTGGAGCATCATGGTCGCCACCACTCTGTGTACAGGCATTTTTGGAATAGAAGGGGTCAACCTGGGACTAAGTGCAAAAAAACCTCCATTTTTAGCACTAGTTTTAGCACAAAATCACTCATTGGGGTGAAATCTCGCCATATTAACTCTCTCAGTGTCAGCCCTTTTTCATATTTTTGGAGCTCGCCAGTGCCAGCGATTTTCATCTAAAAGTCATATTTCATATTTCGGTGTTTCCCGACGGACAAGTTAGTGGACGGACACACACTTTTGGTTCCGGGTTAGGCCGTCCCTTGTTATGCTCTAGCAATGGTCGCTGCGGTCGCTGCTAGCTGCTGTTAGCATGGGGATCGTATTGAACCGGCGCCGGTAAGTAACGTCACGTACAGTAGCGTTAACGTCAGCGGCATCAGTTGTTACTGTAAATCATAATGATAACGGATGACGTAGATCTATTTCCATGGCATGAAAACTGTTAACTTGCCCAAATATGCTGACCTCATCACATTTGTCAGCACGGTTATAGCCGTTTATTAACCAAGGAAGATTCTTTATGCAAAAATAATGCTTGGAATGAATGGACTCAACATCATGACAACTCTCTAGTTTGATATGTCACTGTGCTACTTAAAGCATAATGACATTTAGAAAATATTTGCCTTAAATACAACGTCAATGGTGGACATACTGTAAATGCCATTTTCAAATCTTTCTCCTCAGACAATTCCAGGCAACTTTATATCTGTTATTCAGGATATATTGAAGATACAAATTGATCTGAGTTTGCTATTTTTCTTTTTTTTTTTTTTTTTTTTTTTTACAATTAGTTCAAGGTCAAATGACATTACCGTAATTTCTGGACTATAAGCTGCTACTTTTTTCACATGCTTTTGACTCTGCGGCTTATACAACGGTGCGGCCAATCTATGGATTTTTACAGGTGGCTTTTTTAAACAGGGGTTTTCAACAGGTGGTCCCTGAGAGGGTTCCAGGTGGGCCCTCCAGACTAAATGATGGAAAGTTGGTTAACCAGATGTAACTCTTTGAGAGTGTAAAAATGAAACCAAATGGACCCTTGCGGGTCCATTTGGTTTCATGTTTACACTCTCAAGAGTTATGATATTCACCATCTAAATTAGCACAAATTAGCACCATTTTGATCTCTATGTTTTGCCTGTTTTGTTTGCGAAAATACATCCTGGAATTGTGGACAAAACCAAAGAAATCTTTAGTTTTGGGTTCTGGGTTCTGGGGTGAATGCTGCGCTAAATAGTGGGCCCTGGGATGAAAAAGGTTGAAAACCACTGCTCTAACATGAAGCTTATTGTCTGGTGCGGCTTATACATGGAAAAATCAGTATTTTTCCCCAAATTTAGCTACTGCTGCACTACCTGGGCAGCAGCGTCCGGACTGTGGGGGGTAAAGCAGTAGAAGTCGGCCGAGTCAGCGGGAGAGGTCTGCAGGAGACTTGTGGGACTGGTTCGGTCTGCTGGGTCTGGGTCGGGCGGCTCGGCCCCTGGATGCTCTCGAAAGGGCTGCTGGACGGAGGGCTGGGAGGAGGAGTGCAGGCTGCCGTCCGAGGAGGCGGGCAGCGGCGGTGACCCCACCCCGTTCTCCTCCTCCTCCTCCTCCTGGGCCAGACGCTCCCACGCCTCCTCCCCGCCGTCCAGAACCCCGTTGAGGCGGTCCATGACGTCACACAGCGGCCGGCCCACGCCATCCATGGAGGTGTCTGTCATCTGGGGGAGCCGCAGGATGGAGTTGTTGTGGTCTGACTCCTCATCCTCCTCCTCTTCTTCGCCGTTCTCCGCCGTTCCCCTCCTGCTCCTCCTCCTGACCACAGCGGCCGCCGCCACCATGGCCGACCCGCTGCTGTCTGTCAGGGAGCAGCTGGAGTGCTGGTCGTCCTCCTGCCCCGCCAGACCCTCTGGGATCTGGAGACCGTTTTCCACGGTGGAGTCGCTGGAGCCCTTCCCCCCGCGGAGACGCTTCTTGGTGGGTTTTCTTCTCCTGGCCAGCCTGGAAGAATGGTCGGTTTGATTATGGTCTGATGAAACAGTACAGGGCCAGCGCCAAAGAAAGAGCTTGCGTTCTTGTTTCATTCATTAACAATAACATTAATGACAACAGCATTTAGCCCTTCACTAAACTCCGCTGTCTGGTTTAGCCACTGGCCAAGTCCAGTCCAAATAGTTTAGCAACTGTTGCTCTGCAGGTCAAGCTTTCCTCTGATTAAATTTGTCTTGCGTTCATGGCATCACCGTTCACATTTAAGACAACACCAGGACATAAACAACATTACAGTACATTACAGGCAAGACAGCAGGACAAACATTAAATATGACATGACATAACATGACCTTAGATTTATCTGTTTTGGTTCAGATGCAGGACAGACTGATGTACAAAAGAGTTCTTTATTCTGTTTTTCTTTAGCCTCGACACCCAGGCTTTCATTTTCGTTCGCGTTGTGCGAAAACGGAAAGCCTGGACTAATTTGTTACACACAGTGGCGTTGAGGGGAGGAGTGAACCTTCCGGGGTGGGTGTCGCTCTAAATGATGTGACGTAGAACAGCAGTGGACGGGCGCAAGAGGGGCGGGGATGACGACACGTTAGTGAGATCAAATCAGATCAGCTCGATCTGCTGTGTGGATCCCACGGCACCCCGCCCCCCTAGGCCAAAATCATTTTGGGTTAGGCCAGGCTAGTTTTTCTTAAATGTAGGAACTCTGAACCGCCTTATGGAAGGTAATTGCTGGTATTCTTCATTCAGGACATGAATGTTACTACAGTACTTGCCAGTCTGAGCATGCTAGTGTGGGCTTCTTTGAATGAGTGTAACACGGCCTAAGTAATGCTAATTATTTTAAGTAAGGCTAACAATGCTAAGTAATGCCAACAACGCTCAGAACACAAAAAAAAACGTTCCCACCCAAAATGTAATAAAGGGTCCTAAGTCACTTGAGCAAACGTTCCAGCTGCCTACTGAAATAAAAAGGCCAGGTGTGGTGATGACCGAGGGGGTGGGGTCATATACACACCTGATGACCTCCAGTTCATTCCCGTTGCCCTCTGTGTCGTCTCCGGCGGCGCCAGTGGCGGCATCATGACGCGGCACGTGCACGGGCGTGACGTCGGCAGACGTGTTGGTGTTGGTGGTGTCTGACTCCTGGTTGAAGGGGTTGTGTCTGAGCGTAGGGCTGTGGGGCGGAGCCGCCATCTTCACCATCACCACCATAGTGGAGGAGGAGGAGGAGGCTCCGCCCACGGGCCGGTGGTGGTAGTGGTGGGCCGCCGCCACCGCCTCACTGACCACCGTCTGAGGGTCGGAGCCGCTGGAGCGAGGACAGCTGGCCGGGTCGGTGAGGTCGCCCTCTAGAAAAGGGCAGCGCATGTAGAAACTGGGTTCAGGTACAGGTAGACAGCTCACTGTAGCCCCTAAGTGTTTTTATACAGTCGTTAGAGGTATCTTTGGTTTGGCATATTAATGGCATACCGGCAGTGGTTCTCAAACTGTGTTAGTGCCCAGGGCAGTTCCCCACAAATCGATTGTATTTGTATGCATTAGGTCTGTGGGACATCCAGTCGTCCACCACCTGGAAACCTTTAGAGTCAGGGACTGCTCCCAGAAGGGAAAATATGTTAAACGAAAAAGAAAACAATAAGAAACAGGAGCCATAAGTTTATATCTCCTTTTGCCTGTTGTGTCTCAAAATTGTATCTCAGAGCTACAGTATGTTTCTCATTGTTTTCTCCTGAGAAATAGATGTGGTATGGCTCAGATGGAGCTGTAGAGGAGATCACACTTTTGTCTTCAATGTCTGCGTTTACACGGACTCTCAAAACAATAGCAGAAGTAAACCCTTGCAGTGAGCTTGTAAATTAAGAGCTGGTGTATAAAGTATGGATAAAAGTGTTCAAAATCATGTCTGGAGCTGCCCTGGAACCAACTAGTAACTTTGAAAACCACTGCATCAGAGACAGGCACAGCGTCCGGACGTTGCTGTCTTTGAAACGGCAGACGGTACTGCAGGCCTCGGTCAAACCGCTACCTCCAGTGGCTTTAGTGCAAGCAAACAAATAAAACAACAGCATAACAACAGAAACATCCCAATTCCAGGTATTAAGACAGTTATTATTATTAATCACTAGATGACAGAAAGACTTCAGCAAGAGAAGTTAGGCTGATCCTGGACCTGTACCATACATCGTACCACTAGTAGACACCAGGTAGAGGACAATACACAGTACTACACTGGAGACAGACATACAGTACAGACAGGCAGATGCCATGCAGAGCCAGTACCAGATACATCACACAAGAATACAGAGAGTGAATCAGGATCCTCACACACAGGAAAGAGAGAAGTGGCATAGCACGGCTGACAGGCATCCTTTAACTCATTTTGACCTGAAAAATGTCAGATCTACAAGCTCATAGCGCTATGAGCTTGACCCAGGCTGGGTGCCATCTAGTGAACAAAATCAAAATGGGGATAATATTTTCATTTGTCTTTTCCAATTCAGAAATAAACACTCATAATAAGTATGACCATGTCCCCAATTAAGTTGAAGAAATGTTTTTAAGTGAGTGAGTCTGACCTGGAAAAATGAAGCAAAATAATGCTTTGCCTACCAATACCTTTAAATTGATTTCTGTCTTGCTTAAAAAAAAAAAAGAAAAAAAAAAAAAAGGCCCAAAACATGCTTCTCTGATAAAATACCCAAATTGGAATTTCTAAATAATAAATTGCATCATTAGCAATAAGCCGAGGACAACATATACACAGCACATGCATTGCATATTAAAGATGGGTTTCTATGCAACACCAGCAGCTTTGACATACAGTGTAATCCGCCCCTGATGCTGTTTGAGGATCACATTTCAAGCTAGCACTGCAGCATGCGTTCAGCACTACCTCTGCACCTGCTTCCACCGTTATCAAGCCATGATTCCCAGGATGCTGCTTATTAAGCAGAGTTCCTCAACCAGGCATGTTGTCTGAGAGCAGACTGACACCACTGCAGTGATAAGACGAAAATCTGGAAATCCTCCATCAGTGTGGGCCGGTTGGACGCCTTGTTTTAAGCTCTGTGTCAGAGTGCCGACGTGATGGAGGTTATGTTTAGGGTTAGAGGGGGCCAGTATATTAACCAAAACCCTTGTGTACTGAATGCATTTTGGTGTTCAACCGCGCATTATGTTACACTTTAGCTATTGAAAAATATCAGATCTACAAGCTCATATCGCGCCACCGAGTAGCGCGATATGAGCTTGTAGATCTGATATTTTTGAAAAATTGTGAAAATGATGAACAAATCTAAGAATTTATTTTATTTGACACCTAATTGTACTTTCTGTTTCTGATGCTAGTTTCTGCCAGATTCTAGTTTTTCTGTAAAATCTATGTTCCTGTATCAGTGATGCTCAACATATTTTATGCCAAGGACCCCCAGAATTATCTATATTTGGCTGCAGAGCCCCCATCTGAAAACGTGTTGTTCTAGGGATCCCCCAGAAGCAACGATTTTAGTTTTTATTTCCTTCCGAAAGAATATATTCACACATTTTCACAATTTCACAATCTTTCAACTCGGCTTGAGGACGCTTATCAAGTCAGACGGCTGGCAGCCAACATGCCTGGTGGAGAAACTCTGCTTAGTAAGCAGAATACTGGGAATACTGGCTTGGTGTTCAGTAGAATCCGCTGACCTCTGAGACACACATGCAGCGTGACACACCATGGAGGAGGAACAGGGAGCATGGGGGAGCATGGGGGAGTGGGAGGGTGAGAGAGAGAGAGAGAGAGAGAGAGAGAGAGAGAGAGAGAGAGAGAGAGAGAGAGAGAGAGAGAGAGAGAGAGAGAGAGAGAGAGAGAGAGAGAGAGAGAGAGAGAGAGAGAGAGAGAGAGAGAGAGAGAGAGAGAGAGAGAGAGAGAGAGAGAGAGAGAGAGAGAGAGAGAGAGAGAGAGAGAGAGAGAGAGAGAGAGAGAGAGAGAGAGCAGGGAGGGATAACCAATGGCCCACCTTCCCAGTCTGCACTTGGCATTGACTGCAACACGGGGAAGATGTCACCGAAATCATAATCTACAAAAAAAAAGGAGGAATGAGACTCAATATTAGAGAAGGGATGAGAGGGAGAGAGGGAGGGAGGGGAGACAGGGAGAGCTAGGAGAGGGATTGAGAGACAATGAGACAAAATCATAAAAAATAAAATCTAACATACTGTATGGAACCATGGATGATGTACATGAAAACACAACAGAGAGGACAGACAGAGGGGAACTAAAAAACGGGAAGGTGACTCAATGATTTGTGGATGGATGGTGGTGGTAAGGGCAGCCATACAGCACCCTCTCTCTATTTCCATTTACACTACTATGCCATTCTGACGTCCAGGCGCTGCATGCATGCACTGTATGGCACGAATATACGAAGGCTCGGCCCAAATAATACTCGGTCCAGCCCAAGTGTTGCGACATTGAGGCAATTTGAGGGGTCAGAAAAGGGAGCACGTGGGAGGGCTGTTGCAGCATGAAAGAGGGACAAAGTAGGGACATGTCCAAAAAAAGGTCCTAAAAAGAAAAATCATTAACATAGAGCTGCCATTGGACTGATCCCATGAAGCGAACGTGAGTTTGCGACAGCGTAATTCTGTCTATACTCAGGGCCGAGCCTTCCTGTTACCTATGGCACTATGGCACCCTTTAATAAAACAGCCTTCTATCAGTGAGTCATCATTAGGGTCTGCCATCCATGTCGCCACCATGCGATGGATGGCATCACACAGCAGAGAGAGCCTGACTGTTCCATTACTAGAGTACAATCTGAAAGGGACCATTAGGTAGACGAAATCTGAGCAGCATTCATTCAGCAGATCGATGACATTACCAGGCATTAACAATTTGTCATATAGCATAATGTCCTCAAAATAAATGCTGTAGGTGGAAGGAATAAAAGTTAGATGCTCCCGATCTAGCTAAAAGGTTTTTGATTATTTTTGAAAATAAGTTCTGTGGCATAAAAGTCCATGATGCTTAAAAAACAATGGCTACGAGTTAAAAAAAAAACATTAGACTATAAACTAACTATACCATGCTCACATGATGATGCTGAGATGTGCTCATTTAGCCATCTTGCAACTGTATTTAAAAAGCTTACAAATTCACAAGCACCGATGTATTTTAAGCAGAGCTGTCAGTCGATCAAAATATTTAATCGCCATTAATTGCATGATTGCCCATAGACTTTGAGACATGTGGAAGTGCAAAAAATGCTCTGGGTTTCAGGACTACAAACTGTGTGGCTCTATGAGAGCCCTGTTAAACCTGTGACAGAAAAAGAAAATTCAAGGTGAAACACAGCAAAGAGAGAGAATTCCCTTATAAGCGAAGAGAGAGAACTCCCTTACCTTCGCTGGAGGGAGCGATGGCGCTGTCGTCCCACTCCAGGTTGGTGGAGGTGAGGGAGGTGAAGGAGTGCAGAGACAGGCTGTCAGAGCTGGGCAGTCTCTCCTCGAAGTCCAGCAGGTTCTGGGGCTTGTAGTACTCTGGCATGTAGGGAGCCACGTCCAGATACGGAACATCCTGAAAAACAACAGGCCAATTAGAACTTTTAACATTTAAACATTTCTGTACTGCCTATATGGCATTTTGTGTGGTCTAGGAATTGAAAAATATCAGATCTACAAGCTCATAGCACGCCACCGAGTGGCGTGCTATGGGCTTGTAGGTCTGACATTTTTGGAAAATGGTGAAAATTGGGCGCAAGTCTTGAAATATATTATTTCAGAGGCAAATAATTTTAACTCAAATCTTTGAATCTGGGGGATCCCTAGAACAACATGTTTTCAGATGGGGGTCCTTGGCATGAAATGTGTCGAGCATCACTGACACAGGAACATAGATTTTTCAGGAAAACTAGGATCTAGTGTCAGAAACTAGAATGACACATCAGAAACTAGAATGTAGTGTCAGAAACCAGTATTTAGCATCAGAAATTACAATCTAGCATTAAAATCTAGAATATCGCGTCAGAAACTATACTCTAGTGTCGGAAACTAGAACATAGCATCAAAGACTAGAATGTGGGGTCAAAAACTAGGATGGAGCGTCAAATTCTAGAATGCAGAATCAAAATCTAGAATCTAATGTTAGAAATTAGAATCTCATGTCAGGACAAAATGGGTAAAACATTTCTAAGCTGGTGGATTATTATTATTGCAGTGGAACAGTGCACTGACCAGCTCCAGGTCGAAGCGGATGAACTCCAGGCCAGACACCAGCGTGAGGAACAGAGTGAGATGGTCGTGACTGCAGACCAGAGCATTTCTGGAGGAGGGGAAACGGAAAACATTCAGCTTCACATGTGTCAAACACGTTTGGCCTTAAAGAAATGGGAGATGGAAGTCTGCTAATATCACTCACTTGAAATAATACTTCTGTAGCAACCCTTGGTTCTCTTGGAAGAGGCGAAGATAGCTTTCTAAGGAACTCTCGCTCAATGCCAGGTATAACCATGCACGGCCTGGGCAATAGAGGAAAGAAGATCATATTTCAATGATTGAAGATACACTAGTTTTGGCTGTTTTTGAATATGATCCTGCCACTTTATAAATAGCTTAGAGCTTAGGGCTTAGAGCAGCATAACTTCCATAATATTGAAACAAAGCAGCTATAGTAGCATTCAACCTGTTATGCAAGATGAGTTCAACATGAAATTGTTGGCCAGTTAAAAGAGGAGAGGCTATGATGTATGAGTGCTCAGAGGGAATACGTAAATCCGATGTACCAATTGTCCCTACATACAGTACGTGGCCGGTTAAGACTCAGCTGTGGCTTCCAAGTGTAGCTGTGGTTGAGTTAAAAGTCAGATTATTGGGACATCTGACTAACTTTACTCACCCATGATTGGGTGGATAAACAGATGGCTGGATATCCACTAAACCTAAGCCTGGTAGTCCCTGTCATCTGAATACTAGCCTCGACACCCAGGCTTTCATTTTCGTCCGCCTTGCGCGAAAACGGAAAGCCTGGACTAACGCGCGTTGGAAAGTGGCCTTGAGGGGAGTGTCAACCTTCCGGGGTGGGCGTCGCTCTAAATGATGTGACGTAGAACAGCAGTGGACGGGCGTGGGAGGGGCCGGAGATGACGACACGTTAGTGAGATCAAATCAGAGCGCAGCACTTCCGCCGTGTGGATCCCACGACACCCCCGCCCCCCAAGACCAAAATCATTGAGGGCTAGACCAGGCTATCTGAATACTGACATTGCACTAGGGATACACCTAACGATTATTTTTATAATCGATTAATCAGATTATGGCTCTTATTTTAGCCATAACCTTAAAGCACCCAAGCAGAAAGCAAACTTAAATGCAAAATGTACGATATATTTGTGGGACAAGTGACTATGATCTCAGGGCAAATAGAACCTGACTTGCACTTGCCCGATGGGCAAGTACCTCTGCACGAGAACCTCTGCACGTGAATCAGAGAGGCATAAAATTAGTTTCTCATTCATTATAATCAGACTTCTCACCGCTACATCACACAGTAAAGTCAAAGGTTGCGGTTTGAAAAGCCAGTGTAAACGGGGTTGGTCGGGTTCATATAGGTTGAAGTGTAAGCAGAGTGCTGGTCTGAGTGCTACGCGTTGCAGAGGGTAGTCTTATGTTTAAGGTTCAGGGGGATCTAATGGCAGGGAGTCTCACTTCTCCCCAGGTTGGTAGCTATGTGCTGGAGCTCATCGATCTGTCGGATGGCCTCTCTCCTGGTGAAGTGTAGTACCAGGACCCAGTAGCCAGAGGAGATGTCCTGCAGTCTGCAATACAGAAACACAGTCAGTAATGACCAGCATACAGTACAGTATGTGGCCCAAAAAGATGGACCACACAGGCACTTCCGTATTTCACTAGAAACGTCATGTCACACACATTCGAATCTAGGGCAGTTTGTAGTAATTATAACCATTGTATCAGGGATTATTACTCATCAGTTACAAGAAGCAAAGTCTTGGTGGTAGTATACAGGCTTCTCCTTTTGAATACATGAAGGCTCGGCCGAAATAATACTCAAATGTTGCAACACTGAGGGGTCAGAAAACTGAGCTCTTGGGAGGGCTTTTGTTGCCTGAATGGGGGACAAAAGAGGAACATTTTCAAATGGAAACTTGGAAATGTACAAAATGGAACCATATGGACCAGCGAGGGTCCATTTGGTTCACATTTGTACACTCTCAAAAAAAGCATTAAAAAAATCATTATCATGGTGAAACACAACTTGGTGATAGAGCTCCCATTGGACTGATTCCATGAAGTGAACGGAGCTTGTGACAGCGTAACTATGTCTGTCTATACTCGGGGCCGAGCCTCCATGTTACCCTCCACTTCCAGGCAGTTGGAAGTAGGAGTTGGTGATGTTCCTCACCCATAAAGGAGAGCGTGGTCCAGATGTTCACACAGCCGCTGCAGGACGCGGTCGTGGTTCCGAATGGCTGGAGTCTCATCTTCACAGGCTGCAAAGT
Source organism: Benthosema pterotum (assembly GCA_039105355.1). Classification (NCBI taxonomy): domain Eukaryota; kingdom Metazoa; phylum Chordata; class Actinopteri; order Myctophiformes; family Myctophidae; genus Benthosema; species Benthosema pterotum. The sequence continues at coordinate 51,354,825 of CM076968.1, forward strand.
AGCTCTGTAACTACATGAAGACACTGGGGATTATTTCACCTGGGATTGGTTGTAATTTAAGGACCCACACTTCATAATTTTATTTTGTGTGTATGTATTCATGGCAGGGGTTGACACTAAGGTCTCCAAGGCACATGCCCATCAGGCAAGCGCAAGTCAGGTTCTACTTGCCCTCAGGTCATGGTGACTTGCCCCCAAAATGTATCGTAGATTTTGCATTTAAGTTTGCTTTCTACTTGGGTGCTTTAAACATTTCCTTTTGCAGTCGAAGACTAGGTTTTGTTTAAGTCACAATCTACAACTTGTAAATCAGTGGTTCCCACAGTGGTCACAGACTCAGTGGTCTGTGACGCCAGCAAAATGATAGTTTGGAACCAAATGGAGAGATAGAAAAGATAGCTAGAAAGCAGGGGAAGACAAACATATCTCACACTTGCTACCCAAGCGGGCAAGTGTTAGTGAAGACAATGTGTTGCAAATCTTAAGACTATATTATTTCAGAAGCAAACTTTTTTAACTTAAATCTTTGCTTCTGGGGGATCCCTAGAACATGTTTTCAGATGGGGGTCTGCAGCCATAGAACCTGAATCTATGCAGCCATAGAACCTGAAATAATAATATAGAAATAATTCTGATGGTCCTTGGCATGAGATACTGTATGTTGAGCATCACTGACACAAAACATAGATTTTCTCTATGTTTTTCTTTTTAGAGTGTCAGAAACTAGAATGTATCACTTTTATGATGAGGATGACAAAAAGAAATCTCAAGTTTTAGCAAAACTAAAGCGTTTCGGTTAACAGCAAGTTAAGTGTGTGTGTGTGTGTGTGTGTGTGTGTGTGTGTGTGTGTGTGTGTGTGTGTGTGTGTGTGTGTGTGTGTGTGTGTGTGTGTGTGTCTCTATTATTATACTACAGTATATTGCCTTTGGCTGGAACTACAGGATACATATTGGAAGTTATCCAAACAATCCTTATCCTGCTCCAAACATTCAAAGTGAAAGCATGACAATAATATAACATCCCACAGACCATGGGAGGTCAGAGGTGGACTTGTTCTGTCCTACGCTAAGAACTAAGAACTTCGCATGACTAAAGTCTGTTTGTCTGAGGCAAACAGTAGCAGGCTTTGTTAAAGGTGTGTGGGATCCTTGTTTGTAACATGTTAATGCACATGTGCACACTTTCACATAAAGCTCTAGGTTTTCCATCTTCATGGGGAAGATGTATCAAACCTTCAGATTGTTCAGATTGAATTCTACCCATTTTCAAAATTTTCCTGTTCACATTTGTACCCTCTCAGGAAAAAGAGGGTCTGAAAGAAAAATCATTAACATGGTGAAATACATCTTGATGATGTCATCAGATGTATTTCACCATGTTAACAACTTTTTCAGAAATCCAGAATTGGGGGAACTGTTTATCATGTCCAGTTTTGTCCACACAACATCTCTAAGGTATATTGCACATATTGCACTGTGGAACAATGGAAACGTTATTTCATCCCTGTATATGTCCTGACATACACTGGAGTGACAAATAAAAAAAAACCTTGAACCTTGAATATTATTGACATATTAAATGTTGAAAAAGGGTGGAGTTCCCCTTTAAGAAAGAGGGCCCTACTATAACTTCCTAATTCAATCACCTGCTAACCATGTGACTGCTGGAGTAGAGACTAGGGAAGTGGAAATATTTAAGACATCTGAGCCTCAGGGAAACAGCCTGGAGCATTATGCAGGAGGCAGGCTTGTATAGGGTTTGTATCTTGCATACAATTGACAGTTTGTTGTGATAAGATTGAGACAGAGTGCTATTAGCTATAGTATACTGTCAGCCTGGTAATACAGTAGCCTCTTAGATCATGGGTTTTCAGCCTTTTTGACACCAGGGCCCACCATTTATTCGGCATTTGAGCCACAGACCACCATTTCAGGACATTTTAGCCCCACAGACCCCCCCAAACTAAAGATTTCCTTTGCTTCTGTCCATGACCACTAATCTTCTAGTTGTGTAGGTTAGGGCTAATTCACATGATGAATATTTTAACTCTTGAGAGTGTAAAAATGAAACCAAATGGACCCGCCAGGGTCCATTTGGTTTCATTTTTACGTTCTCAAGAGTTACATCTGGTTAAACAACTTAGCTGGGGACCACCTGGAACCCTCTCAGGGACCACTGGTGGTCCCCGGACCACCTGTTGAAAACCCGTCTTAGATGGATCAACATTCAATGCATGCATAGTTGCACCACACAACTACAAATAAGTACCCTCGTAGAATACTTGTTCAGTTGCCTAATCCTCATAGCTCTAATGCAGTGGTTTTCAACCAGTGGTCCTTGAGAGGGTTCAAGGTGGTCCCCAGCTAAGTTGGTTAACCTAGATAACCTAGATAGTAAACATGAAACCAATTTGGTTCCATTTTTAAATATTCATCATCTGAATTGGCCCAAGTCTACACAACTAGAAGATTAATGGTCATTCTGATCATTATGATTGCCTGTTTTGTTTCCCAAATCCAGCCTGGTATTGTGGACAAAAGCAAAAGAAATTTTAGTTTTGGGGTGTGTGGGGCTAAATGTCGTCAAATGGTGGTCCGTGGCTCAAATGCTGAATAAATAGTGGGCCCTGGTGGTCTCAATAAGGTTGAAAACCACTGCTCTAATGCACCATGTTGGAAAAGCATGTTTACACAACACAATGCTGCCGCAGTTGGGTCAACGTTGTGGCATTGTGCCACCCTGCTGTTCCCCATTGTTTAACACAACTCAAAATAGAGACCGATTCATCATTAGTTTTTATATTAACAGCTTGTAGATTTACTGTACAATTCAAACACAACCCAATAAGACAAGACTGGCAGGTAACTGTGTGAGAGGTGGCCAAACCAGTAAAGCTCACACGTCTTGTTTACAACGGCAGCCACCATGTTCATGTCATTAAATATTCACTTCTGGAAAGTCAGAAGCAAGCAGACTATCAAAGCTGCCGAAAAGAACACTTTAGTACATTACATTGTCATTTACTAAGCTTGTTTCGTTTTTGTTTCAAACCCATCGCGGAATCTACGGAATTTCACAGACAAGACAGACAGAGACTCATGTTGGGTTGCCATTCCATTTGACTTGGAAACCCTGCATTGACTTAATCCAGCTCTACGATCGTTACATTTACATTCAAAACGTGTACATAAATACTCCGATTTCAAATATACAGTACTCCCACATATTTGTACGGGTGTTAGAAACTTGCAGCGCCCAAAATTAGGATCGTAGCGTGCCGCGTAGTTTAATAAAAAAGCATTTTTATCCGAGCTTTTCTTCTGCCATTGACTTTCAATTGTATGCGCCCCTATCGGTGGGGAGGAGCGTGGCACTCTGAACATTGGGTGTGTTTTATATGTATTCACGCTGAATGCACTGCCAATACAAACGAATAGGGGGATGTGCTCCCGGTGTGCATCTGTGTGTTTACCAAACTTACCCCAACCAAGAAAAGTAGCCCGGGGAGCTCGGAATAAAAACACTTTTTTTATCAAACAACGCGGCGCGCTGCGATCCTAATTCCGGGCGCGGCAAGTGTCTAACACCCGTAGAAACATATGTGAGTACTTTATATTTGAAATCGGAATGTTTATGTACACGTTTTGAATGTAAATATAGCGACCCGCGTAGAGCTGGATTACGTCACTACATGACCGTCATGTTTTCAGGTCTAGCCCTGAAAGCTGGTCTTTCTTCTTGGCAAACACAAAGAAAGACCATCCATAAATCCACCATCCATGACAACTCCTATCACGGGTAGATGAACATTAGATCAAGTCTAAAGCCAGCCCCGACACACAGATCTTTACCTTCTTGACGGACAAAGAGATGTTTTCCAGGATTCGGTCTTTGACTTTCAGTTGATCCATCCCTCTCTCTCTCTCTCTCAGGTCTCCTTGGCAGCAGCCAGCTGCTGTCAGCTGATTCTCCACGGGCTGTTCTGCTGCTGCTGTTGTTGTTGTACTAAAGCTAACGTTAGCTTATCATGCCATTCATGCCCAGATAACAGTGTAACAACATGGACATTAGACTGAAAATGCACATGGAATTGCACAAACTGCAGTTCAGCTGGCCATTTGGGCTGTTATACCAGAAAGGCGCCTTACTTTGGTTTAGCCAACTGAGCTAGCTCTTAAAAAGCTTGGCTAGCGACTTTCTTTCTTTCTTTCTTAACTAACAGTAAGAACGCCACCGTGCCTTCTTCGTTCCTCTAAACTTGTACATTCATGTCACTGGTTTAATAATGTTACTGCCGTCGCTCTCTGCTGTCCTTAATGCGACTAGTGTGCCCAAAGTCCGGTTCATAATGTCTGCTGTGCTAGCCTAGTAGCTGTCTAGTTCCATAGACTGGTTCTCTGGCTTCTGAAGGAACCGAGCAACCAGCAGCTGCTTCGCCGTGTGACGACGGCTGACGGCCGCTGTTTCGCGCACAGATGGTTGTTCGGGGCCATATAGTATAGACAGAGTTACGACAACTCCGTCCACTTCACGTGCCCAGTCCAATGGCGGCTCTTCTACTTGGACTTGGAATAGAGGATGGGGACAACAAATAGGGACAAGTCCTGGACCTGAAGTAGGCAGAAATGCATTGGATTCAGGCAACAGCCCAGCGTCAATGATCATAAATGACTTTATTTTACATCGTTTTAAGTAATAGTACAACATGAACATTATTGCACAGTAACATTGCTACTGCACAGTACCGTTTACATGTTGAAAACATGCTAAAATAGGTATAATTTGCGCCGCCCTCATGAAAACAATGCAGTTCCAACTCCAGTTTGTGCATGAACAGCGCTCGAGCGCTCAGTTTCTGACCCCTCGGTGTCGCAACTCTTCTACTAGATGAGCTTGAAATCTATGTAGAAGAGCCGCCATTGCACTGACCCCACGCAGTGAACGGAGTTTGCGTAACTCTGTCCTAGGCTAGTCATGCATCACATGATAATGGCAGTCTCGGGGCCAACTCTGTCCCTACTGCAAGGCTCTGGTTTCGGCATTACGTCAGTGCCGGAGCCATCTAGTACAATAGTTGCGACATTGAGGGGTCAGAAAACTGTGAGCTCGAGCTCATGTAGCCTGAAAATGGGACACGTGGAGTTGGAAATACATTGTTTTGTTTTTAACAAGGGCGGTGCAACAAGAGCTATTTTAGGCATGTGTGCGCGTCTAAGTTTACTTTAGTGAGGCAACCTGGCAAATGTTTTAAATGTCAGTGATTTACTGATTTAAACTGATTGACATATTTTCTCTTTTGTCATGATAATCCTTAATTTCCAGTGTGCTGACCATATAAGGAGTTCATCATGTACATAAGATATCTTGACTTTTAAAATAGTTATTAGTGTAATAAAACAATATCAAGATGTACAGTATTATGCACATGCATGGTTTTCTCACCAGGACATGCCACCCTCATCTAGACTGGCAAAACATTGAGCAGCATGGAAATCACTACAGTCCTGTTTATCTGGTTTAAATGTCATAATGCATGCAGGAGGCAGCAGGCATAGAAAACAATCTAATCCAAACTCTGCAGACAGACAGAGGATACAGCATACATTAAAAAGGGTATAGGCCTACTGTTTTGTTTTGTTTTGTCTCTTTATGAGGTCTCCACAGGAGTTGAATTTCAACATTTTAGTACACGTTAGACACCACTAGAAACACATTGGTGAAGAAAGTTCTTGGTAACGATTTAGTTCCATGCTTTACATAACTTGACCACAACTTGAAAAAGCACACAAAATCACACCTGTGGCATGAGGGGTGCTCTTATGCTGATTTACAAATCCAACCGAACTAGAACTGCCAACATGCACATTGCACATAAGTATAGGCTACTTGTGCACGGCAGAGCAGGGCAAGTACAGGGCAAGTACCCCCACCACACCTCCAGGAGCATAATACTCAGGACACCTCAAACCAGCCAAGTGGCATAGTAGCCTAAATCACTGTTAGGTTAATATGAATTGAGTGGGCAAAACCACCTAGGCCTCGGCTATATTAGATTGTTTATAGGAGCAATATAAGCAGTGTTGGTCAATATTACTTAGGAAAGCAACTTCTTTACTTTACTCTTTACCCCTTAAACAAAGTAATATCATTACCGGTACTTTACTTATTACTGGAATCGAAGAGTAATATATTACATATTATGTTATTACTTTCCCAAGTACTCAAATCCCACCAATTTATTGGAAGAATAATAATAGTCTCCAATCCCACAAACTGCACCTGAAAACAAAGCCAACAAAATCCGACATTGTAGATGTCTTTCTTAGATAAAAAATAAATAAATAAATAAATAAAAGGAGCAGAGAGAAGCAATGGGAACATTTTAACCTTGAATCACAAAACAGACCCGCAACTAACAAAAACAGATTTCGAAATTTGTCTCTTTGATTTTTTTAAACATTTTCACAATTGTTTTCAAAACTAAATTTGAAAGAAAGTTGAGGTATTGTATTTAAAAATAAAATACAAAATAAAGCAGAAAGCGATTTGTAGTCTAACTGTGCGCAGGATGCTGTGTGTGCACTGGATCTACAATCTAGTGCACATCTCTGTTGTTACAGTACCTGTCGATAGCTTGTAAATCTGTTCTATTTTTGCATGCAACAACAAGCTCATTTTAAACAAGTAACTTGGCGTTACTTGCAAAGTAATGTATTACTTATTACCCATTTTAGCAGAGTAATCTCGTTACTTTATCTTGTTACTTTATCTTATTGTCTTTATCTGCACTATGTCCTGGAGTCTGAGTGTGTGATGTCGGTGATCAAGCCCAAAAAGTGACCATCCAGCTGACACAGTTGCCACAGTTGCTATTGCCAGTGTGTCGCTGTGCTAAGCTGGAGGCCGGGGTTCGAGTCTCGCTGAAGGAACTCTGTCAATAGCAAAATAGGTGGCCAGACTACTTTCTGGTGCTTTTAAACATGCATTCGTGACCAACAGTTCCATTACACTGTTTATTACATTGAAATACATCCATATATACTGTAGGCCTACAGTATATAAACATAAGTATTTGTCTGAATGTTTACATGGCAACAAACATATTTTCAACATGGACATTACTGAAAAACGACAGAACACTAGAACAACAAGAATGTTGCATTTACTGCAACATTGATTTCTGAATATCAATGATAGTAAATATTGCCATTTTGAAAAACAAAAACGAAAAAAAAAAAAAAAAACAGGGGAAAAAAAAACTAAACTAGAGCTTAATACAACCTTTAACTGGATTGGAGTGTACAGTTTCCACTAAAGTTATGAAAATATTCTTGGCACATTTCATCATTGCAAAAGCAAACAAAGTATCTCAGTTCAAGTAACCGTTTAACACGGTTTAACTCGATTCCCTTATTATTAGTGAATAATACAGTATATATAAAATTTCTATTAAGACATATTTGGTCGTCAATTTGAAAAACAGTGCAACTATAACGTTCACTGGCACTTTGCTGCTTGTATATTGTTACGTTCACAATATACAAGTCCAACAGAGGAACAGTTGGATTTGTGGATCAACTGCATGGCTTTATTAAGCCTGTTTAATTGGAGCAATTAACACTTTCTGTACTGAACGCGTTTTGGTGTTTTACCTGTTGAAAAATAGCAGATCTACAAGCTCATATCGCGCCACCGAGTGGCGCGATACGAGCTTGTAGTTCTGCTATTTTTGAAAAATTGTGAAAATGTAGTGCAAATCTTTGAATACATTATTTTGGAAGCAAACATTTTTAACTCAAATCTTTGCTTCTGGGGGATCCCTAAAACAACATGTTTTTAGATGAGGTTCTGCAGCTAAATAATAGATATTTCTGGGGGCTCCTTCCTATGAAATATGTCAAGCATCACTGACACAGAAAGAGATTTTTCCAGAAAAACTGGAATCTCGCGCCAGGGACTAGAATTTAGTGTCCCAAACTAGAATCTAACTTCAGAAACTACAACCTAATGAGAGGAACTAGAATCTACGGTGGGAGACTAGAATCATGAGGAACTAGAGTCTAGCATCAGAAACTAGAATCTGATCAGGACACAATGGGTTTAATGGAGCAGTTAAACAGTTAATCAACACCTCCAACTGTGTCTCATAATGAAAAAGGAATGCTAGTCTTTATTTTCCAGCAGTTTGTCCAGAATCCACTCACACATATACAGGCACCGAGGAACGTGGAAGAACCCTAACAAAATCAACAACAGAACAGTTAATATTAATTCCACAGTTTTGTGAAAACAATGTGCTTGAAGGTACTCCAAAGACCAACTGCTTAATTTATTTTTCTACTAATTGTGATTCCCAGGTATGGCTTTCAAGTTGACCTACTTCTTGATCTGTTCAATATGCAAAGTACCATGTGATTCATGACTAAGACTAATAAACTAAAACTAATAATCATTTGTCAATTATATTCTGACATGTTAAAAATACAGAAATGCCTAATAAATCAGTATTTAAAAGCATTTAGAAAGAGCTAATAAAATCACATTGAAATGACTCAAATGTCTTACCTTTGAAAGGACCTCCTTTAAAATCAAGAGCAACTTTCCCTTCTTGCGTCAGATAGCCGAACCACTCACCATTTACAGTGTCAGGAAACTGGAAATGAGCAGAATACATGGGGTATTAGCCATATATTTAATAGGGGTGTGCTGAAATATCGTTATCGTGATAATATCATATACTTCCTCCCGCAATATATATCGTATATTCCGGGAGGAAAAACGGGTTGTAGAACTAAAATGCTGAATGACTTCTATAGCTGCTTCATTCCTAAAAAAAAAAAATCAAACACTAGATAAAAACAAAAAGCGGTATGAGAATCAGTTGAGACAGATACAAGCGAAGATTAATAACTGAGGATATACATTAGTAACTTCTGATTTGTACCTTTTAGTTTTTTATCCATTCATTTATTGTTTTCAGTTTTTGTTTTTCAGCTGCAGTTCCAGTATCATGATATATCGTTGATGAATTTCATGCAATATATTGATATATCGCAATATATCAAATATCATGACATATTCATTATCGAAGGCGCGCCACCGAGTGGCGCGACATGAGCTTGTTGTTCTGCTATTTTTGAAAAACTGTGAAAATGTGCTGCAAATCTCTGAATGTGTTATTTTGGAAGCAAACATTTTTAACTCAAATTTTTGCATCTGGGGGATCCCTAGAACAACATGGACACAGGAACACAGATTTTTCAGAAAAACTAGAATCTAGTGTCAGAGACTATAGAATCTAGTGTCAAAAACTTGATTCTAGCGTCAGAAACTAAATTCTAGTGTCAAAAGTAGATCCTATCATCAGAAACTATAATTTAGTGTCAATAACTAGAATCTAGTGTTGGAACCTTTGTAGAATCTAGCGTCAAAAGCTAGAATGTTGCTGCAGCTCTAATCTGGTGTAAGGAACTACTGCATGATCTGGTGTCAGAAACTCGAATCGAGGGTCAGGACACAATGGGTTAAAGAAATGGTCTTCATTATAATGAATTAATTAAGAATAATGTGCTGCTGCATGCATGTGACTCACATGGCTAAAAGTGTAGTTGTAAACTTGGGAGAAGGTCTCCAGCAGATCTGAATTCTGGGTTTTGCTGTAGGCCATCAGAAAGGCAACCAGAGCTTCACAGTGTGGCCACCACAGCTTCATGTTCCACTCCAACTAACCAGACAACAATACAGACAAAAATAATGTTCACAGCAAAAACACTGTTAATACTTTACTAGCCTGAAATAGACAGAGGTTTTTCCAATATCCAAAGATTTCACATTTGGCACAAGTAGAATGTTTAGTTGTAGTCTGTACATTAAGGCTCATTTTAGACAATGTACAAAAATAACAGACCTATAAACTATCAACAGGTTGTGGTGTGATGCGTGTAATCGCTTAAATATCTGCACTATATGTAAGTACAAGTTCTATTCCAATCCCCCATCACCCGTGTCGCTTCGCGCCACGTGCGATGAAGTCGCACCCATACCATTTTTGGTTACAGGACTTTTATTAGGCAATTAAGCATCAATAATAACATCATTTGTTCTTGAAGTTGCAACAGACACACAGCATGCATAAAGATAAAGGTCTGACTCAGAGAGTTTTCTGTTTTAAATGATGAAATGCTGTTCGACAATTGTAGTTGGTTAGTAGCAGTAGTAGTGTTTCAAATAATTTAAATGATAAGCACTTTAATTTGAAATATCTTTAAATTTTAAGTTGTTTTACATGCCATCATGTTTGGTGGTGCAGTCAGGGCATTTAGGGGGGCATTGCCCCCCCATGCCCATACCTAGATCTGCCCCTGCTGGACGGTTGCAGCCTACCTGTGTGGGACAGTAACCATCTGCATCCAGGAAGTAGAAGAGACCCCCATGCTCTTTATCCCAACCGGTCTGATATGGCAGCTCTATGAACTTGCTGATGGCAGTCTGCTGGAGTTCCTTGTCACCGTGATCTTCAGAGAACTGAAGCAAGAACCAGCCTGCTTCCAGGGCATGACCTGAACCATCACAGCACATAAGGACGGGTTACTGGAGACCTGGGCATTATGCGGCCCGGGGGCCAAATGCAGCCCTTTGGCTGACTCTGACCGGCCTGTGAAAGGGTACCAGGGTTTTCAACCAGTGGTCCTTGAGAGAGTACCAGTTAAATATGGAAAGTTGGTTAACCAGATGTAACTCTTTGAGAGCGTAAACACGAAACCAAATGGACCCTTGTGGGTCCATTTGGTTTCATGTTTACACTCTCAAGAGTTAAAATATTCATCACCTGAATTCTAAAGTCTACACAATCAGAGAATGTAAAAGAATTGTCATTTTTTACCTGTTTTATTTGTGAAATCCAGCCTGGTATTGTGGACAAAAACATGTGGACAAGAAATCTTTAGTTTTGGGGTCTGTGGAGCTAAAATGTCATCAAATGGTGTGGCTCAAATACTGAATATATAGAGGGCCCTGGTGTCGAAATGGTTGGTCTTACTTTTACCTTGAAATTAAGTTAATATTATGCAGACTTTAGTTCAGCCTTTAGTCTTGGCCCTCCACAATATTTTATGTATCTCATTTGGCCCCTTGGGAAAAATAATTGCCCACCCCTGGGTTACTGGAGAGTTCTTTTGTGACCTGATTCAACCAGCATGTCTTATGTTCACAAGAAAGACACATTCCTGGACAAAAGGCATGTTTGAAGTTATGTCTGTGGGATTATGATTTGTCCACCTGGATTCTGCAGTCTCCCCTGGCAACCAGGCAGCTCTTCTCCCTTTTGTGAGACGCTCTCCAAAATAGCAGTCCCTCCTCTCTGTTCAGGGTTAGAGGAAAAAAATACATGCTGAACTATTCCGTCCGACATATTTCTATATTGCTATTCTGAAACGCAGCAGCTCTCACGATTATTTTTGAAAACTGCGTTTAAATATGGAGATGTCAGTTGGGCATTCATCCGCAATTGTGAAAAATGGTGAACCATGTAGTGATCAAATGCCAGTACCAGCCAAACGTATTGTCACACGTTTGTCATAGTGTGAAAATAGCAAATCTACAAGCTCACAATTTGTCACTATGCGATTTGCGAGCTTGTTGTAATCTCTGTCTCCAGGCATCATCATAAATTTTTAACTCCTCCATTCATTGCTTTTGTTATCTTCAAATTAGACAACATGTTGAGAGAGTATCCACATTTCAGAGAGCAATACTTTTTTCTCGTTAAGTGACCAAGCAGTCCACGAAGTGGACTTGGTCACTTAATTGATATTGACTGCTTTTCGTCTTCTTCTTCTTCCGCCAAAAATAGCTGTTCTGGCTGAACCGTGCAGTCGGTTTTCGCGAAAATTGGTAATCTGGTAGAGGGTGATGCCAAACGGTGATGATGCGAAGCCTGTGACCACTGGTCAAATGGTGGCGCTATAGCACTCAACTGAAATTGCAAACTTTAAACACTTATAACTCATGAACTGCTTGACTCTCAGAAATGAAACTTATATTCACTTATGCGTCTGCTTATGCCAAACAACTTTTGTAGTCTGACTTTTGACCTCTGACCTTTAGATGAACCGCCATCTTGAATTATATGTAAAACAGTTAAAATAGCTGTTCTCCTACAATCTTTGATCAAAATGCATAACAATGACCTACACATGAACTTTGGAGCCATACGAATATGAAAATAGGTGTGAATTTTGTTTTAAGAGAAAAAATTATGTTTTTACGAGCCAATGAAAATTGCTCGTTCGTGAAAATGATTCTAATGCCCCTAATCTACACATGCAGCGTAATCTGCTTCTGATATTTTACAGTTTTGTAGAGGGGGATGCCAAATAGCAGCAAAACCAGTCTTACTCCAATTGCTCAAATGGGGGCGCTATAACAATTCTTTGAAACTGAAGCATTTGACCAATCATAACTCGGGCCTTGTTTGGCCAAAAATCATGGGACTTGTTTCTACATGTTCCTTGATTCATGTGGAACACATCTGTAACTTTGACCGGTAAGCTCCACCCCCAGAGTGTCTGCCATTTTAAGCAGTTTGAAAAGTGCTCATGCCTGATTTTCTGCCTGGATTTTTGATTTGTACAACAAATGTGTATCCGCATTTGTTGTACAAACCGGTTTGCAGTTTGTACACACCATCACTGTGTTTGTGTGTGGACGTAAAGTACTTCTGTGGCCTGCCGCACCGAGGACAGCCATCGTCACTGTGTTAATCTCGCGTTAGTTTTTTGACGCCGTTAACGCACGGCTGAGTTAACACGAGATTAATGCGTTAACATGGACACCTTTTATATATATATATATATATATATATATATGTGTGTGTTTTTTTTTTTCAGGCTAGCTAGATTGCATTGTGGGTCCTTTAGGTCCTCTCACAGGTGGGTTTACCAAAGATAGTATATAGCATGAGAATACACATTTTGAACCGCTAGATGCCAGTATACCCCAAGATGGCAGTATAACACCACTCCATGAGATCTTTCCAAAAAGTCACTCCAAAATGGTGGAGGCTGGTGGAGTGTCCTCTCTTGTCTTTGGTTTCCCCAAGCAGCATTTAGCTCAATGTTGGCCTTACACCACATTAGGGCTATTCTTTGCATGAGTTTTCTCAATGAATAAACATTTTCTGAATGCTGTTGAGATAATTATGCAGTGTGTGTGTGTGTGTGTGTGTGTGTGTGTGTGTGTGTGTGTGTGTGTGTGTGTGTGTGTGTGTGTGTGTGTGTGTGTGTGTGTGTGTGTGTGTGTAAAGTATCAAACTACTTCAAGCTGTAATGAAATGTGTGCTGTTTAGTGTTTGATAGCCACCTCACTGCTTTTACAATGGAACTCACATGGCTTTACCAAACAATTGTTTGATAGCTGTGCTCTACTCCACCCGCATCCCCCCAATCAATGAAATGTTTGAATTACTTTGAAAATTAATTAATTTGACCATCAAATACATAATGCGACGTGGCATTGGTCATTTTATGAATCACATTAATTAATAAACAAAGGGTAGTTGTTTGATTAAAGGATATTTTATAAGCTGCTAATATGAACAAATAAGAGAGCACTCAAAGTATACACTTCATACAAACATAGTGCCGTAAACCAGTATACTTTTATATTGTATGTAGAGTTTCACATCAGAATGTGACTGATTGTCACACCCACATGTCTTATTTCTTCAGTTTTCTTTATAAACTGATTTGTCTTGTGCTTTGTTTATTCACTGCTGCACACTGTTGCAAGTGTGTTGTTTCATGATCTAAAATCCAATTTTAATGCAACGCACCAGAGCCATTTAGAGACAGAGTTGTGCCAATGATGGGGTACACAGTTACATTGGGTTAGTCACGTGATCAGTGGTCACAGTGAGCCTAACGGTGACACATCATAGTCTGAAACACATTGTTTCAAGTGAGTAAGATGAGATGTAAAATGACAGCCGGTTTGAATTATTTTACAGTGACAATTAAAGTCTCTGCAATGTGTGTGATTCGCTATTACTTAAAAAGACCTAACATAAAAGGATTCAAGGTGGTCTTTTACTTTGAGTCCAATGTATTTCTGCCTACTTCTCAATAGCACTGAGTTACACTCGCATATCATGAAAGTGACATTCACGGAAATGTCACTTTGTGATTGAGATGATAAAACTCAATGTAATGGTAATGGCACCAACTCAGTGGCCTTGTGGTTAGAGTGTCTGCCCTGAGACTGGGAGACCGGGGTTCAATTCCCAGCCAGGTCATACCCCGACATTCTAGATTTCCAGTAGTAACCTACCCAACGAAAGCTTTGCATTGTACAAGCCTTGATCATTTCATGTAACAGTGTAGTGGTTAAAACATTGTGCCAGATTATGTTAGATTAACTTCTTGAACAAATTGGCCATTAAACAACTGTTGTTAACTAGTGTCCAATCACATTTATTTCACAATTTCTTCTAGCTGTACTTGAATTGTACTGTAATTGTCCAAGCTTTTATCAGTTTTGTTGTAGGAGGCCAGGTTGACATGTAGGCTACTGTAGGAATTTTACATTTCATTTATTCATTCACTATTGTATGGACCCGGGGCAAAAGCACCCCCCTCAGATAATTTCTCAAAAATATGTTCCTTCTTCTGCATATTGTTCTGACTCCTTATTGCTGCTTGCTTGGTCACGTTTTATTGCTGCTTGCAGCTATATTTTTGTTTGTTTTTAATAATCCTGTTTGTACTTTGTACTAATCGACAGCAGAGGGCAGTCTAACACGCCTATTTTGGCTCTGTCCATAGCTACAAAAAAATAGTGTAAATGTGTGACAGCTCTGTTTCTTACTGTTTTGCTATGTATATTGTCATCGTCATCATATTGTGTTGATGTTCCATGTAGTCATCATTACCACTATCATGTTGATGTACAACATGATAGTATTTGTATTGAAATAACAAAGAATGATAATAACTTAAAAACGCAAACCCCAGCATCCATGTTTCAGTTACCTGCACATGCTGCAGTATCTGCTGGACGCACCAGGCTCCTGTGTCCCTGTACCTCTGAGCTGCCTCCTGGCCGCGGCCCTCAGACAGCTGCTGCACCAGACACAGCAGCATCATGGGCACCGCCATGGAGTTGGTGGGAACGTCTCCGGCTAGCTGGGGTCTGCCCAGGCCTGAGGGGTCCACACGGACCCAATGGATCAACTGGTCCATCATCTGCTCAGCCTCCATCTAGCAGGAATACACCCAGAGCACAAGACTGTTACCAAATAATCGCCTTTTTGTTTTCCAGAAGACATGCTAGTCCATTGTCCAGAAAGTGAACCCAGGCATGTTGAGTATAACGTATAATACCCAGCATGTAGAAACTGCTGGCTCCTAACTTGTATACTGTTGAGCAATGTTCATAATTGGCATAATATGTCATCATACCATTAACAGTCTATAGAAGGCAAAAAGTCAAAATGTCATCATGCTTTATGTAGCATGTGATATGTCTAACTAGCGTGTTTTCATGATGCTGAATCCAATCAAAGTTTTGAACTGTTGAACCTTCTCTCAGTATCTGGACAGGAAACTCTACCTGTCAATACCTGGGGCTCCATTTTCTTTACCACTAAACCCCGTACCCCTTAAATTCTTTGCCTTTTAAACTATTTAAAAAAGAAAATTCAGTAGTTCAAATGGCCAGTCTACAAGTTCACAACATGTTAATAGATTGACATGTTGAAATATTCCAAAAAGCTTTTTCAAAATAGTAAAATGAAATAAGGGGTTTGGGATAAGGAAAAATATAACAAAAATGGAGCCCCTGGAGTCTACAGACCCCACTGATAAATAGTTTTGGAAATTAATAGTAAACATTGTGACCAAGTATAGTGTATATATGCTGCAGTGCTGTGCTGCTGCTACAGGGAGAACAGTTCATGATTAACTAAAGGAGCTTAACAAACAGAGATGTGCTTTCAGTTGTTTCCATGCATGTCTGGTTTGGTCCACTGGTTCCTCCAGCCTGGAGAAACAAACACACGTTTGTTTGCACCAAAACTAGCTGATCTACAGGTGCTATGTTGGGTTTACCTTTGTGTGAGCTAAACCCGGCTTTACATGTCCTAATAATACAGGACCTGGTGGCTGCCTCTATGTGCCTCCAAACTCCACAGCAACCCTCAACAACTCAGTAAATTGCATCAAGGAGCCTGACATCAAGATGTTGTTGAGTGCATCATCATCATCAAGGCAAAGGAAAATCTAATTGACTTAAAAGCTTAGACCTGCCAGCTGTGCTTATAATAAATGGAGCCAGTGGGCTTGAATGTACTGTACCTCCCAATGCTAATAAGCCTTGTACGGTAAATACAGTAGGTAGACCATGTACAGTACAGTAAGTCCCCATGACTTTTGTGTTATCCTAGAGTTAATGACTTACATTGTCTTGTGCTGTTTACATTAGATAATTATGAGAAGAGGCCAATTATTTGTGCTGACGAGTCGTTGTAATGAAACACCTCAGCTGTTTGACTCAGACGATACATTGTATCTGCATATTAAGCATAATGTAAACCATGACATGATGATTGTCCACTACTGTTTCAGAGGGACAGACTGTACCCACAATACGATGAGATGAAAGTGTGTTTCTGCTCATTCTGTTCATGGTTTCCATAATCTACTAGGGATGTCATATAGTCCTACTTATACTTTACTCTGTGAGTGTAATAAAGTGCAGAATGCATGGGTAGCATATCGCTGTGTTTTGACCTGCGACTCATGACTCACGCTGGATCTTAAAGGCGTGTTTCGCCGGTATGGAATGCCTTTAAATGCTGTACAACGGCCTCCAAATATGTGAAATATATATATATATATATATTATTATTTGATAAAAAGCCACACGGTGGTGCTAGAGAAAGTATATTCTGTGTGTGCCTTGCTGCTCTCCTCTGCCTCCTTTAGTGTTCAGTGCTCTGGAAAACGTATCATACCTACGTCAGGGCAGTGACGTAGGTATGATATGGTCTGGAACTCCCTCCTCTGGTGTTCCACTACAGTATGCACTGAGACCCGGGCCCAGAAGCACGGATGCACAACAGTATGACCGTACAGATGACGTTTAATTTCGGCAAAGTATCCCTTTAACCCACCACCCCACGGGATTACATGGAGAGACTTCCAGAGGTCTTAGAGAGGGTCGTCCATTACAGTCACATTCACTCTGTGTTGTTGTACCTGCATGTCCTTGTCTCCTGTGACTCTGCTCAGTTCATCCAAGGCCATGAGGTAGAAACACTCACTGAAGATGGTCCTCTGGATCTTAACAGCCTTACCGTCTCTGGTCAGACAGAACGCACACTTCCACGATGCTTCTGTGCCACCGCTGGACACACGAGCAAACCGCTGCAGGAAGGCTGCCCCTGAGAATGCAACAAACCATTTAGTATGAGTTGTATATAGACACCAGGGCCTTAAATAAAGTATATAATCCATTGAAGTATATTGTTGCTGTTGGGAGGAAACCCCCATTATTTTCTTACCCCCATAAATCAGTGCTATTGATCACCCTTTACGCCTGTACTGTATGTTGTTTTGACAATACTGAATGAAACATAGTAAAAAGTTGCATAGGACAAAACTTACTACAACTAACTACAATCTCCTGCAAGTGGTTGACAAATTACCATATTATTAAAGTCACAACTTTGAGGAGACAGTATTTATGAAGTTTTAAGTATTTATTAAGTATTTATTAAGTTATTTTACTCATTTCCTGAAATATGTTTATTGTTCATTTCTTGAACAATGTAGATTTTTGGGATTCAAGTCCAATCTCTCTCTCCTAGAGTGATGTGTATTGTACCTCTTAAGGGCTTTACATGAACAAATAAATAAATTGTGCCTACTAGTTATTTTTCAAGGGGAGTGGCGGTTTGTGCTGAGAAATCACCATGGAATAAAGCAAGCATGTGATGCGCGGCATCCAGTGTTGTTTGTTGCATCTGATTTCAATCTGGTGAGCTTTCTTTTCCACGCTACGCAATTCTCGTCTGTCGGCACTGAGTGGACGGTGGAATCGGCATTTCAGACTCCCCGTCTGTAACACTCTTTGCCTTTTCAAAAATGGACATGCAATAGGTGTCTCCACACTTGGCTTGTGTACTGCCCATGGTTTCGTCCAAGCTGTGACGTCACATCCTGCTTTTTTTTTATGCGACCATGCTTGTGCACAGTCCGTGTTTTCGGCAACTTGTGGCGTCACGTCCTCCTTTTTTTGAATGGGTGTCAATAACATTTCCGGTTTGTATTTTTGGCAACTGCAGGCTTTTCCTGCATGCAGGGCGCTGCCAAAAATGCAGATCGGAACAAGCCGGAAGTGCCAATTGAAACCCATTCAAAAATGCAGGATGTGCCGTCACAGTTTGGCCGTCGAAACCACGGACTGTGCACAAGCCAGGTGTAGAGGCACCAGTATTTTCAGCTACAGCAGGCTTTTCCTGCAAGCTGTCCGTCGCCGAAGATGCAAGCCGGGTATTGAGACTGGCCATAAAGGCCATAAAATACACCTCCTGTAACATCCTGTAGCAACTCAAACTAAACCTGACTAGCCCCTCACCTGACCCCACCCAGAGAGAGCTCATCAATGGAAAATGTAATGATCAGTAGCCAAAAACAAAAGTTGTGAGTGGTGCAATTCCAGACGCTTCATTCACCCTGAGGCATAAACCAACCTGCCTTGGCAGCCTCCAGAATCTCAGGCTTGCGAAATCGCTCGAAGGTTCTGTACAAGCGGCAGTACATCCAAACCTGTAAAACAGGGAAGTAAAAGGCCACATAAAATAATAAAAGCCAAATTTTATTATCACAAATCATATGGTTTCTACACTGACTGCACTGAAGGGACTTACCTGTCTACCCTGTAGCCAGACATACTTCAGTTCATCGTACACCTTTCCATCTTTCCCAATGCAAGTGAAAAACCCACTGAAATCAGGAGAGGAATACGATATCATTGCTGGTGAACTGACACACGCAAACAGGGCAGGAGCAGGACACAGCACAATCTAGGAAATTATGTGGGCACCACTAAGATGAGATGCAGGCTGGTTTCTGAACTGCCCACAAATTATCTATAGAACGGGTTGTGGGCAGTTCAGAAACCAGTCTGCATCTCATATGAACTGCCCACAACCACAACCCATAGTGCAGACTGGTTTCTGAGTTTCCCTCCCATGAGATACAGACTGCAAAGTAAAAGAAAGTGGCATTTTATCATGAATATTCGTAAGGATCAATTATATGAAGGAAGGGTGAAAAGTGGTGAAGTGGTCCTTTAAAAGGAAAAAAGAAAAGAAAGTAAGATTCAAGAAAGACTAAACACAGGAGGAGTAGAGACTGCTGCTAAGCTATAGTAATAATACTATTACTACAGTAGTCATACAACTATGCTAATATATTATACATGCAACTAGACTTGTTTTTACCCGTATTTTGTATCATGAGAATATTTCAGCCAGAAGTCAACCACACTGTCGAGCTCTGTGCGAATCCGCTGTCGATACTCTTCCAGTTTGCTGACTGCAGACATTTCTCCTTTCAAAGACAGTTTGCAAATCACTTTAATAATATTAATAGATTCGTATTATTTTATTAGCCTTAAAACATACACTCTGTTTTGGAGCGATTTGAACGTTCGTGCTCTTACCTACAACAACGCAGACTTGTCACAGCAATATGATAACACCATAGAGAGGATCAAACGTGTTGACAGTGGAAAACTTAGTGGTCATATGACCAGATCCTCTGACACAGCTGCTTGATCATGTGCTCACTGAGTTGGTTAGAGAGTTGCGACATTGAGGGGCCAGAAACTGAGCGCTCAGCGCTGGAGGAAGCGCTGTTGATGCAGCCTGAAAAGGGACAACCTGGAGACGTTTCAATAAGAGTGGCGCGAATAAAAACGATGTGTGCATTGCAACATGTCAACAGACTGTTTTAAAGCTTTTACCTTATTCTTTTACGTAACAACCAACGTGTCTGTAATGTTTATGTTCTACTGCTTGGCTGTTGTTGCCTGATTCCAACGCATTTCTGTCTACTTTACGGTCCATTAGTGAGTGGCCTCATGATGTGAACGGGGTTTGCGTGATTCTGTCTAGTCTTTTAGACGTATAGACAGATATTTACGCAAAGTCCGTTCACTTCATGGGGTCAATCCAAGAGGCTCTTCTACATAGACTTCTATTGAGAATAGAGACAACAAATATTGTGCAAGACGGAAAGTAGCAGAAATGGCTTGGACTCAGCGGCAACAGCCATCTTTAATGGTTAAATCCCTTTATTTTAATACTACAACATAATAGCACAACATAAACATTGCAGAGACTTTAGTTGTTTACTGTACAATAAATTATTTAAAACAGTATGTCGTTGAAGCAATGCATTTCCAACTCCAGCTTGTCCCTCTTCAGCCTGCATGAAGAGCATCTTCTCGAGCGCTCAGTTTCCGACCCCTCAATGGCACTCACAACTCTTCTACTAGATGGCTCTGGTCCTGCCCATTGATCAAGTGATCTTCAAAAAAAAAAAAAGTTTTTCAATCTGCCTGTTGTAGGCTACATACGCACACTGGCACAAGCACGCACGCACACAGCCAAGAAGATGCCCTCAGCACATGGGCGGCGTGGCCATCGGGACCACCGGGACTTTTCCCGGTGGCCTGCGCCACCTAGTGGCCTGGACAGGGTACAAAAAAAAAAAAAAATTTTTTTTTTTTTTTTTTTTTGAAACCTCCAGGGCAGGCCAGCGCGACAGGCCCAGGCCAGCCCAGGCCAGGCAAACTAGTGTTTCTCCTTCCAAAAATAAAAGGTGTTCTAGTACTACAGAGTTTATAGTTCAGTAATAATATCACTTGACCTGCACCTAATTGCAAAAAAAACAAACTCAACTGATTTTGAATCTTTATTATGCCCAGAATAACATACAAAAAGTTGCCTGGAATTGTCTGGGGGGAAAGTTGTGAAAATAGCCTCTAAAGTATGTTGCGTGTGGCCAGGACAGCAGACACACTTAGTGTGCGTTCCCACAGTAGAAATCCTTGAAATCCTAGAAACCAGTGGTAGCATTGGTTTCATGCGTCCGTGCAACCATTTCCCACAATGCTTTGGCATGTTGTGGGCAAGGCAGGAAATGAGGAAACAGACCCACATGTTTACCGTGTAGTTCTCTTTGTCCACTTGTGTTGTAAAGAAGAAGGAACATATTTTTAAGAAATTATCCTAGGGGGGAGGGGAGAGGGGGGGGGGGGTGATTTTGCCCCAGGTCCATACAATAGTGAATGAATAAATGAAATATGAACTCCCTACAGTAGCCTACATGTCAAGTTGGACTGCTACAACAAAAGTGATAAAAGCTTGGAGAATTACAGTACAATTCAAGTACAACTACAACAAATTGAAAAAAATGTGACTGGACTAGTTAGCAACAGTTGTTTACCGGCAACTTTGTTCAAAAAGTTAATTCCTTAGAGAGGAATCGAACCCGGGCCGCCATGTTGCAAGACCAATGTCTTAACCACTAGACTATCACTGATTGTTGTGTGAAGTGATAAAGGCTTGTACAATGCGAGCGTTTCATTGGGTAGGTTACTACTGGAAATTTAGAATGTCAAAAGTTAATATTTTTGTATATGCACCTTGAATTCTAAAGTTTTATTTTTCTGTTGTGCCAGGGTTTATTATTATCCTGTTGACTTACTTAATGGACAGGGCCTGAATATGTCATACTTTAAATGAAAATCATTTCTGTTTAAAAGATGCCAATAAGCTGTTCTTTGACAGCAGTCAATAAAGAGTGAAGACTAGAGTCTAAAAAGACTACAACATAAACCCTGCCTGATGACATCAAAGATGCGACTTTTCTACTACTGGTTGGCTGTTTGCCCAACCCTTTTTGGGTTGTCATGGACTCTGTAGTCCGACTTGCCTACAACTGGTTTCATGTAGTTTGGTTTCATGCAGGCCCTTAAAGAAACCGGAAGTTTCTTCAAAATGACGTCATCCCCATAGGGAATGACTGGAAATGGTTTCAAGATGGCCGCCTCCATTAGACTTTCGATTTCTTAGATGTGAACGCAGCCACACACACACAGTCACACACACACGCTCTGTCAATCAGTGTCTAACTCCCTCTGTCTCTCCCTCACTCAGAGTACACGCCCAGCTGGCACCTGCAGCAGGTTCCCAATTACTCACGCTCCTCCTCCTGCATAAAAGCCAGCCAGCTCAGTCTGAGGGCAGACACAGACCCAGCAACAACTCTACAGCTTCTGTTAGCCTTTTGTTGTTTCAGTTCTCTTTAGTTTAGTTTGTTATTTCTGTTTGGCCTGGAGATGGCCGGCAGCTTTGTTTTCGTTATATCTTTTACTTTTGAGTTTAGGATTAATTTGTTGAGTTAGGGGAGGGGTCGGGCACGGCTTCGACGTCCCTATAGGGGGTGGCCTGGGCCCCCCCTCCTTTTGTTCCTTTGGCATCTCCAGGTCCTCCTTTGTTCTTCATTTGTTTGGTAAAGTACTCTATTAAAAGTAATGTAATATATTCCTAGTAATTAGATTACTTTAAGTATTCAGCATACCAGCTTAAACCAGCAATGCAGTACTTGTACTAAATGTAATCAAATACTTTTGGGAAATAAAATCCTTAAAACTTGCTATTTTGTTGATGTCCTTCTTTTATGTCATGGTTTCCATTTGAGCCAATTTAACTTTGTTATTTTGTTTATATTGTTTGGAAACTGTAACATAATGGGGGCTCGTCAAAACTAAACATTTAATTACTTTTCCTAACTTTGAAGTTACTTAACTCTTTTGGTGTGCACAATTGAAATTTTTTGTAAGGTTTGGAATTATTTTGTCCACCTTAATTGAGTGAATTGATTTACTTTAGGCTCTTTTTACTTGCTAAGTATTTTCAGTAGTATTAATTAGCTTAATTATACTCAGGTTCTGAAATTGATTACTTGCATTGTTAAGCCTTTAGTTTGTGCACACCCCTAATTAGGACATCACTTAATTGAGAACTGGTTTTGAGCAGTAGGGCTTTTGTTCTTGCTGGTCTGTGTCTCATTAATTGGCTTTTGCCTTAGTATATATTTTTGCGAGCGTTTTTGTAGTGCTTTTGTAGTACTTTTGTGGCCTTAAGCCTTTAATTGCTTTTGCAATTTGTCCCTTTTTTGCGCTCGTTTTTGTCGCTTTGCGGTAAAGTTTTCTATACTTAGGTAAGCCATTTAGTTTTTCAAAATGGAGTTTAACTTGGAGGATTTTGCTAAACAGCCTTCCCTTGAGGTTTTCCATAAGTGTACAAAGGACAACTTAATTGACATTGCTGATCACTACAATATTAAGGTCTTGAGTACTAAAGCTAAAAAGACAATTAAAGCTGAGTTATGGGCGGGCTTGTTTAATCAAGGCATTTTGCCTGACCCAGGTATGGCCGCTTCACCGGCCAAACCAGTAGAACTTGATCCTGCTACCGTTTCTTCACCTGCTAAATCAGACAATTCTGAAATTAGGAGGTTAGAGTTGGAGCTAGAGTTGCGCCGCTTAGAGTTGCAGGACAAGGATAATGAGAGGGCAACCAGGCTTAAACAGCAGGAGCAGGAAAATGCAGCCAGGCTTAAAGAGCAGGAGCTAAAACTTAAAGCCGAAACTGAGAGAATTGAGTTGGAGGAGCAGACTAAAATACGTTTGAGAGAATTAGAACTTAACCAGGCCTCTCCTCCTCATGTCAGTGTTGCACAGCCTGAATTTGATGTTAACAAGTGCATCCGCATGATCCCTCCATTTAATGGTAAAGATGTCGACAAGTACTTTACTCTGTTTGAACGTACTGCCGACACCTTGAAATGGCCCAGAAAAGTCTGGCCATTATTGTTGCAATGTGTGCTAACTGGGAAAGCCCAGGAGGCATACGCCTCATTATCACCTGATGACTCTCTTGATTATGAGAAAGTTAAAGCTGCAGTGCTCAGGTCCTTCGAGTTGGTTCCAGAAGCCTATAGACAGAAGTTCCGCAGGTTTAAAAAATCTGATAATCATACTTTTGCTGAGTTTGGCAGAGAAAAGGAGGCTTTATTTGACCGTTGGTGTCAGTCATCCAAGGTCACTGACTTTAACCAGCTGCGTGAGCTTATCTTGCTCGAGGAGTTTAAGAACTGCCTCCCAGATAGGATTGCAACCTATGTTAATGAGCAGAAAGCCACCACTCTTTCAGCTGCTACTGTCCTTGCGGATGAGTTTGTGCTCATTCACAAAGACAGTTTTGAGAAGAATGTGTCTTCAGAGCACAATTCTAACCCTCCATGGCGCAAATCTAACCACCAGTCCCACTCAGACAAATCTAACAATTCTCAATCGGACTCAGCAAAACCTTTTGCTAAACGGGTGGGTGAGGAGAAGTTAGACAAGTCAGAGGGTGGGGAGGGGGCAAAAGAAAAGCCTACTTGTAACTACTGCAAAAAAAGTTGGTCACACTATAAATAGGTGTTACGCTCTGAAAAACAAGTCCCAGTCTCCTAAAGCCGTTGCTTTGATTAAAACTCAGTCTTCACCTCCTGTTGCAGCAGAGACAGTTCGCACTCCTGACCCTGAATTTCAGCCATTTCTAATGAAGGGTTTTGTCTCGCTGTCAGAGGGAGAACCAATGGTACCTGTTAATATCATCAGGGACACTGCGTCCAACCAGTCTGTAATACTAGAGCATGTGTTGCCGTTTTCAGAAAAGTCTGCTGTTCAATCAGATGTTCTGGTCAGAGGGTTGGATATGCAGTACGTGGGTCTGCCGCTCCACAACATTTACCTTGATTCTGATCTTGTTAAGGGTTCCGTTAAGGTGGGGCTTCGTTCCCAACTTCCAATTGAGGGAGTTACTCTCCTTTTGGGCAACGATTTGGCTGGTGGTAAAATGCTCATTAACCCTGAGGTCATTTCTGTCCCTCTGCCAGAACACTCTGATGATTTAGCTTCAAAGTTTCCAAAGGTCTTTTCAGTATGTGCTGTGACGCGGGCAATGGCCGAGCGTCAGAAGCTCGAGGCTGAAGGGGAGCTGTCTGACAGTCTTCTGGTTGACTGTTCAGCTGCTCCACCTGCCTCTCCAGATGTTCCTTCCCAGTCTGTTTTGCCTCAAATTGACTCGAAAATATGCATGTCACGTGATCAGCTAGTTGCCGATCAGAAGCGGGACGCATCACTAGCTCCTCTCTTTGAAAGTGTTGTTTCAGGAGAGGCGCTAGAGGATCTGTCTACAGGTTTCTTTCTGAAAAATGATGTTCTCATGCGCAAGTGGACGCCTTCACGTCTCTCTGATCATGATGATTGGGGCGTTGTGGAACAAGTTGTTATCCCTCAAGCATATCGGGGTGAAGTGTTGAAGCTTGCCCATGACAACCCACTTTCTGGTCACCTTGGCATTAACAAGACGTACGATCGCATCTTGCGGTATTTCTTTTGGCCACGTCTAAAGGGTGACGTTCGTCACCATTGCAAAACGTGTCATGTATGCCAGGTTGCCAAAAGTCAGGTCATTTCTCCTTACCCACTCTATCCGATTCCTGTTATTGGTGAACCATTCGAGCGTGTGCAAATTGACTGTGTGGGGCCTTTGCCTCGCACTAAGAGCGGTAACAAGTTCCTCTTAACCATTATGTGTACCGCAACTCGCTTTCCTGAAGCCATCCCACTGCGTTCTATTACGGCTCCAGCTGTTGTTAAGGCTCTGGTCAAATTCTTTTCTACTTTCGGCCTGCCGCGAGTTGTCCAGTCGGACCAGGGTTCGAACTTCATGTCGCGTGTCTTTTCCCAAGTAATGAAGCAACTTAACATCACTCATGTCTGTTCAAGTGCTTATCATGCGGAAAGTCAGGGGGCCATCGAACGTTTTCACAGGACATTAAAAGGGATGTTGCGCACCTACTGTTTGGAGTCTGAAAAGGACTGGGACGAGGGGGTCCATCTCCTCCTCTTTGCCGCTCGTGAGGTGGTACAGGAGTCACTCGGCTTTAGCCCTGCCGAGCTGGTATTTGCACACACAGTCAGAGGGCCCCTGAGGCTTTTGCAGGAGAAGTGGTTGGATGACAGCAAACCTCAGAACCTCCTCGACTATGTGTCTAAATTCCGTTCCAAACTTCACCGTGCATGTGAATTGGCTAAAGAAAACATGACCATTGCACAGGCAAAAATGAAAAAACTGTTTGACAGGGACGCTAAATCCAGGAGCTTTAATCCCGGTGACAAAGTGTTGGTCTTGTTGCCCATTCCTGGTTCTGCTTTGCAGGCACGTTACAGTGGTCCTTATTTGGTTAAAAAGAAAATTGGTGACCGTGACTACATCATCGATACCCCTGAACGCCGGCGTCGGAGTAGGCTGTGTCATGTTAACATGCTAAAACCTTACTTTGACAGAGATTCTCAGCCTGGTTCCAACCCGCCTGATGGGGCGGTTGTCAGTGTTCCACCCAAGCCGTCTGGTGACATTGGTGATCCAGACAAGGTGGCCCTGGCACTGTCTAGCAACGCCAGTGTTCCTCCTCCTGACACTCAGGATGATCACGATGATATTGTAGGTATCTCTACTGATGTCACTCATGGCCGACTTAAAAATTCTGAGATGCTTGTTAATCTTCATGATTGCCTTCCAAATCTGGTTCAGTCTCAACGTGAGGATGTGATGAGGTTGATTGGTTCTAATAAAAATCTCTTTTCAGATGTGCCGACCCGTACGCATGTGTTGCAGCACGACATTGACGTCGGTAATTCCCCGCCAATTAAACAACACGCATACCGCGTTAATCCAGAAAAAAGGCTTCGTCTCCAAAAGCAGGTGGACTATATGCTTGAAAATGGCATCGCTATTCCTAGCACTAGTGCTTGGAGTTCACCTTGCTTATTGGCCACTAAATCTGACGGCTCGGATCGGTTCTGTACTGACTACAGGAAAGTGAATGGTGTCACAAAACCCGACTGTTTTCCACTACCTAGGATTGACGATTGTGTTGATAAAGTAGGCCGTGCCAAATACGTTACAAAGCTTGATCTTCTGAAAGGATATTGGCAGGTGCCGTTAACACGTAGGGCTCAAGCCATTTCTGCCTTTGTGACCCCTGATGCTTTCCTAGAGTACACAGTCATGCCTTTCGGTGTTAGAAACGCTCCAGCTACATTCCAGCGTTTAGTCAACACAGTTCTGTCGGGTCTACAGGGCTGCGAGGCATATTTAGATGACATTGTTGTCTATTCCAGTACATGGGATGAACACATCCAGCAACTTCGTGCAGTATTTGGCAGGTTGGGTGAGGCCAACCTCACCTTAAATCTGGCCAAATGTGAGTTCGGGCAGGCAACCGTCACATACCTTGGCAAAATTGTGGGTCGGGGTCAAGTTAAGCCTGTCCATTCGAAGGTGGAAGCCATCCTTTCGTTTCCTCCTCCTGCCACCCGCCGTGGTCTCATGCGGTTTCTAGGTATGGCAGGCTATTATCGAAGTTTCTGCAAAAATTTCTCTGCCGTCGCAGCCCCGTTAACCGACTTGTTGAGCCCGAAGGTGCGATACAAATGGTCTCCGAGCTGTCAGCACTCATTTGATGGTGTAAAAGCCTTGTTAACTAATGCTCCAGTTCTTGCTGCACCGGCGTTCGAGCGGCCGTTTAAACTCGCTGTGGATGCAAGTGATACCGGGGCGGGTGCGGTGCTGCTACAAGATGGGGATGATGGTATTGAGCACCCGGTCTCGTATTACTCCAAAAAATATAATCGGCATCAACGTGTGTATTCCACAGTTGAAAAAGAAGCGCTAGCGCTTATTTTGGCCCTAAAGCATTTCGAGGTTTATGTTGGCTCTTCTAATGAGCCTACCCTCGTTTATACTGATCATAACCCTCTCGTTTTCCTGAACCAGATGCGGAACACCAATCGGAGGTTAATGAGATGGTCTCTTTTCTTGCAGTACTTCAACGTGGAGGTCAGGCATGTCCGTGGAAAAGATAATGTCCTGGCCGATACTCTGTCACGCTGTTTTTCTGATGATTGAATTACCTCACGTTTCTCTCCCGGTATTCTCCATCATAGGGTGGGGGTGTTGCGTGTGGCCAGGACAGCAGACACACACACACACACAGTCACACACACACACTCTGTCAATCAGTGTCTAACTCCCTCTGTCTCTCCCTCACTCAGAGTACACGCCCAGCTGGCACCTGCAGCAGGTTCCCAATTACCCATGCTCCTCCTCTGCATAAAAGCCAGCCAGCTCAGTCTGAGGGCAGACACAGACCCAGCAACAACTCTACAGCTTCTGTTAGCCTTTGTTGTTTCAGTTCTCTTTAGTTTAGTTTGTTATTTCTGTTTGGCCTGGAGATGGCCGGCAGCCTTGTTTTTCGTTAGACCTTTTACTTTTGAGTTTAGGATTAATTTGTTAAGTTAGGGGAGGGGTCGGGCACGGCTTCGACGTCCCTATAGGGGGTGGCCTGGGCCCCCCCTCCTTTTGTTCCTTTGGCATCTCCAGGTCTCCCTTTGTTCTTCTCAGTTTGTTTGGTAAAGTACTCAAGTAATGTAATATATTACAAGTATCAGATTACTTTTAAGTATTCAGCATACCAGCTTAAACCAGCAATGCAGTACTTGTACTAAATGTAATCAAATACTTTTGGGAGGTAAATAAAATCCTTAAAACTTGCTACTTTGTTGATGTCCTTCTTTTATGTTGTGGTTTCCATTTGAGCCAATTATACTTTGTTATTTTGTTTATATTGTTTGGAAACTGTAACAAGTATGAGACTACAAAAAACGTTTTTTGTCCATTTCTGCTAGATTTCACCATGCTAAACCATATAACAATTTGATTGAATGGTTTACCAAACATTTCTCAGTTGTTCCATATGTATTTCTTCCTATAGAATCCAGTTGTGCAATGTACATATTTGTATTGTGCATAATTATTGAATTTATCAGCATATTCACACATGGGCGGAAATGACAGGAAAAATCCTATAACAATTTGTCAAGCAGTTTTATCAAACTTTGCTCGGATGTTCAGTATGTATATTTTTCTCTAGATTCAATTTCTGCAATGTACAGTACTGTGCATAATTAATGACAATTAGTATATTTGACAATTGACACATAAGCGGAATTAATTTGATATGTTGATGTGTATGTGTAATTTGATTGTTTGTTTCTGGCATTACATCATAAACATACAACATAGTCACTATGAATGAAATGAATGAAAGCTAGGAATGTAAGGATAGAAATTCTATATGCATATATTAATACTATGGTCCCATGTTTACAAAAATGGTATTCGGTATGTTTGCTAACTGCAAAATAAGATACTAAGTGGAGCCTTTCCATAGCATAGGTCGAGGCTAGAGCAAGCGAAGATTAAGTCTGAAGGAGCGTTTTCAGACTGTGGTGAAGATTGAGCGAATATGCAGTTCTGTTTCGCATTCGGCTCTGTGTCGGCTAATCTGAGTGCTCTGGAGGGCTTGTGGGGTGCGATCAGACAAGATATATAGTTCCATATTGTATTTGCTTTGAATGCCAACATCCAATATTCGTACTGCAGACAGCAGCCAGGAGCCAATGGAGGGACCAAGGAAGCTGTAGTATGTTGGATCAGTGGAGAG
Source organism: Benthosema pterotum (assembly GCA_039105355.1). Classification (NCBI taxonomy): domain Eukaryota; kingdom Metazoa; phylum Chordata; class Actinopteri; order Myctophiformes; family Myctophidae; genus Benthosema; species Benthosema pterotum. The sequence goes on from CM076968.1 coordinate 51,384,519, forward strand.
GCTTAAGTATGCCAGTAAGGATGGAGTTAGCCTGGTCTAGCCCTCAATGATTTTGGCCTTGGGGGGCAGGGTGTCGTGGGATCCACACGGCGGAAGTGCTGCGCTCTGATTTGATCTCACTAACGTTTCGTCATCTCCGGCCCCTCCCCCTCCCGTCCACTGCTGTTCTACGTCACATCATTTAGAGTGACGCCCACCCTGGAAGGTTCACTCCCCCCTCAAGGCCACTTTCCAACGTGCGTTAGTCCAGGCTTTCCGTTTTCGCGCAACGCGAATGAAAATGAAAGCCTGGGTGTCGAGGCTAGGATGGAGTTAACAGTAACGAGGGAGTTATGCTTTGAAGGAAGCAGGGTGGCAGAGGGTGTGGAGCCCAGGATCACATTAGGAATAGGCACAGGGTGATGTCTGAAGTATCAATCTACAAGAACGGGTGATAGCTGTAATGTGTGCTTTGAACGAGAGCTGATTGTCCAGGACAACACCAAGGTTCCTGGCTGTTGGGACAGATGATACCAGCGTGTTGTCAACGGAAATGGTTCGTTCCGGCCCTATGCTCAGAAGAACCTCAATCTTGAACCCAGAATTGAGAATAAGTTTTTCTGGAGACACATTCCACTCAGTTCATGGAGACTTCATAATTGAGGTGACTGAACAAAGAGGTCAAAGTCAGGCGTGGTCTCATGCAAGGAGGATTCAGTACATCACTCAAGGCAGAATCTCATGGCCAAAGAGAATTACCTCTTCACTAAGCCCCTCCCCAATCCGACCGTGTCCAATGGGCATGCTGGAAGAGGAAAGCTTGAAAAGGAAAGCCCTGACCTGGATGGCAACAGTTGCTAAAGTATATGGATTGGCATTGGACAGTGAACAAACCCCACCCCAAAAGGTGGGGCTTAGAGAAGAGCTTATTGAAGAGAAGAACTTACTGATACTGACGAGTTCAAAACAAAAAGAAACTATCCAAGGTGCTGAAAATTAACAAGTTGACCAGATAGATGTCCATGCACATGAATCAATTCGCATCAGAAGTGGCAAGGCATTTAAAGACTGGCCAAGCCATAGATGAAGAAGTTGTGAAAGGCTTGTTAGAATCATCAGAGACACTTGACAAAAAAGGGAAGGGGCTAAGTCAGCCTTTCTACAGTACATAGTGATGATTAAACAAGACAGAACTGATCAGAAAATCTGAAGGAATTTAAACATCTGGAGACAGTGTACTCAGATATATATTGATTATCGTACACCAGAGGACAATGCCTGCAAGTGGCAACAGACAACAGTCATCGGTCTTGTCCCAGTTTGGTTCACCCACAGAGTTTTCACCAAGCCTGAACAGGAAAACTCCCACCTAATGAAGGGAGAAGATGAAAATTATTAAGAATTCACGGGGGTTACATGCCTGCATTCCGACATGGCTCCATTCCGACATGCCTCTATTCCTACATGTCCCTATTCCGACATGGCTCTATTCCTACATGTCTCCATTCAATGACAAAAAGATAATGGTTGCCATTCCGACACATAATGCTTGTAGGAATGGTGCTACCTCTTCTGTCGGAGTGGTGACATGTTTTCAAATAATATAAGTACTGCTAATCCGACAATTGGACGTCAATGTAGGAATGGCGGGATGTCGGAATAGAGCGGTGTAACCATTCACGGGAAGAGGTCAAAGAGTTCAAGATGAAAAGGCAAAGCAGAAAAAAATCCTACATCCTTTTCAGACATCTTCCTTATTAGAGAGTGACAGTGATTTTGTACTAATGCATCAGACAAATGACTTTTAATAACACTTGTCAGTTGATCAAATATCAAATAATCAAATATCAAATTATCCATATACAGTAGATTATCGAATTGTTTCTGCCCATGTGACAAATATGCTAATTATCAAATTATATATGCTCAAGATATATTGCAGAATTGCATTCTATAGGGAAGAATACACAGAGATTACCTGAGAAAAGTTTGGTAAATCAAATTTCCCAAACTATCAAAACTGTCAAATTGCTATAGGGTTTTCCCTGTTATTTCCACCCATGTCAAATATGCAAATTATCTTATTAATTATACACAATACAAAAATGGCCATTACAGAAATGGATTCTACAGGACTAAATAACAATCAACTGAGAAAAGTTGGGTAAACAATTTAATCAAAATGTTACAGGGTTTGACATGGTGAAATCTAGCAAAAATTGCCAATAAGACGTTTTTTTTTTTGGTAGGGTCATACCTGACAGGCAATTTTCTAAACTTTCCCCTCAGACAATTCCAGGCAACTTTTTGTATGCTATTCTGGGCATATTAAAGATTCAAAATCAGTTGAGTTTTTTTTAGTTGCAATTAGTCCAAGGTCAAATTACATTATTACTGGACTGAAACAATCTAATTATACATACACATCAACATATCAAATTAATTCCGCCTATGTGTCAAATATACTAATTGTCATTAATTATGCACAATACAAAAATGTACTGTGCATTGCAGAAATTGAATCTACAGGAAAAGATACATACTGATCAACCGAGCAGAGTATGATAAACCCGTTTAACAAATGGTTATAGGATTTTTCCTGTCATTTCCGCCCATGTGTGAATATGCTGATAAATTCAATAATTATGCACAATACAAGAATATACATTGCAGAACTGGATTCTACAGCATGAAATACATATGGAGCAACTGAGAAATGTTTGGTAAACCATTCAATCAAATTGTTATATGGTTTAGCATGGTGAAATCTAGCAGAAAGGGACAAAAAACGTTTTTTGTAGTCTCATACTTCAGAGGCTATTTTCACAACTTTCCCCCCAGACAATTCCAGGCAACTTTTTGTATGTTATTCTGGGCATATTAAAGATTCAAAATCAGTTGAGTTTGTTTTTTTTGCAATTACGTGCAGGTTGACCCCTTTTTTCCCTTATAATGCCTGTACTATAGTTGGACAGTGTGAGTGACTGAGTGTAACCTGATACCCTGCACCAGTGCACCTGCATGCGCAGGACTGGAGAGAGCGAGTTAGCGAGAGGCTCCCAGCTGGCCTGGGATCCAGGGGCGTAGCTACGGGTGGGCTGGGGTGGGCCACTGCCCACCTAAATAGAGAGCTGGCCCACCCATTGAAAACATGACTAAGAACTTGAGAAAACAAAGGACAAAGACCAGAGAGCCTCTAGAGAGAGCTTGAGAGGTCTAGACTCACTGTAGTTACAGTATAATGGGTGATTTGCGGGCACTAATCACCCAGTATAATGCAAATGGAGCTTTTCATTCACCCTTTGTTTGTAAACCTGCCAGATCGTTATCATTTGGCAGGTATCAAAACAATAGCGCTTGTTTCTGTGGGGGGACTTTCACAAGGATTTTTCAAAAGTTAACTCTGGTCTGTTCTCCTGAAAGAAAATCTGTCATGATCAGCAGACACATTGGTAACTAATTTATAAATGGCTGTGATTCAATAGTGAACAGCTGAAATCTATTTGATAATGATTGTGCTAATGAAACAAAACACTGTGTTGGTGACAGGATTATTATTTCATGTTTCATGACATTAATTCAACCATTGTACAGTAAAGGTTATATAAACTGAAATATAACCGTATATGGCAATAATAGCAATAAATAGATTTCTTGCACGTGCAAATTTGCGGCCATCACGCACACAGCATGCCCACTCTGAATAGCTCATGCCCACCCTGAATTGAGTTTCTGGCTACGCCACTGCTGGGATCAGTGGGGGACACACCCCCTGCCAGCCCCCTTCTTGTGTGTGTGGTGGCCAGTGTTGCCAACTGCCAAAATCCAAAATGCACTAGTGGCATTTCCAAAATGCACTAGAATGCGCCAGATGCTTGCCTGGAAGGTGTGTAGACTTGGGATAATTCACATGAGGAATATTTTTAACTCTTGAGACTTGAGTGTGAAAATGAAACCAAATGGACCCGCAAGGGACCAGTTGGCAACACTGGTGGTGACCAGTGTTAGGACATGTGCACTACCTAACTTAATATATTACCAACCAAAATTCAGTAACTTGTAATATAAATACATTACTTAACAAAAAATGAATACATTATACTTTTCTTTCTGCCATTACTGCACTACTTTCTATATTACTTTCTGTCAATATGTCTCACTGCAAGTGTTCATGTGAAATTATCTCGACATCTGCAGAAGTTAAATAATTACTTATTTTCTATAATTTCTCAAATTATTTACTGGCTTCCATGAATTCAAGGAATACATTTAACTCCTTTTTCAAGTTGATCTCAAATGGATTTGGCTAGATGGTGTTTTATTAATAGTGATACTAAATATTTTGTAAAACATTTTTAAAGTAATATGTAATAGTAATATTAGTTCGTTTGAAAATAAACCTTTGAAGGCACAGTAGCTTTGTCATGCTTCGACTTTTGCGAGGTGAGGTGGGGGGGTGGGGGGGGGGGTGGCCTGGCCAATGGCAAAGTCCAGATGGCCTGGCCAGCCCCACACAGCCACGAAGATGCCCTCAGCATACCATAGTGTTCATCTTTACAAGGGATTTGGTGTGAGGCAGCATGACAAAACTTGACATTTGTGTGGGGGCCTGTGTGAATATTTATAAGAGCATGTTGATTCCATAACTACAGCATAATTATTATGTTATCAAAATGAAATTGTATGAGCATTAATCACCAATAAGAAGATAACCTAAACAAATAAATTAGGCACTCAAGTTGTGACCATAATTTGCTGCTCTTGCTAAATAAAGTGTTCTATATCTGTAGTTCACCACTGTTCAATCATCACTGTCTATTTATATTGCTATGTCTTTATTGCTGCAAAGTCAAATAGACAAAATCCAACAATACAGCACGCTTGTAATAATTGGGATGCAACATCATCTTGCTAAATTGGGCATATGCATCTGAGCTCTGACGTGGCTTTTCCAGATCCAGACACTATAACCTCAGTATCTCACTGTGGCCTTGAAGGCCCAGCTATGGTGCACACTCCTATAAGAAATGATGTGAGCTCAAAAAGGTCTACTTTATCTTATCAGCATGTTGTTAGATCCTTGAATTAGCCTAGAGTGAATTAACAAAAAAATAAAATAAACCTGAAACTATTTTTGACCGTTTCTGAATATATTTGAATGAGCCATACATGGCAGCAAGTCAAAGCACAAGTCAAACCTGTACATAACAATAAAGGGCATTTCACACAGGGAGTGTTTTTTTCCCGCATGGAAAACACATTATTTGTGAACTCTTGAAAGCTGCACCTTTCATATGCCATTACTAGAAAAATACTATGGATCTGTTTTGCATGTCATATATTATTCTAAAAATTACAAAATTATATATGTTTCACTTTGCAAAAAAATACTATGGATCTCATCTTTTTGGGATGTCATATATAATTGCTATAAACCACAACATTATGTATGTTTAATAAATGTTTCACTTTACAAAGAAATACTATGAATCTTATATTAACTTATTAAAGGTGTCCCTTTCATGAGTTCGCATATACATATTTATTTTTTCCATATGGGTAATACATCGCTCCGCTAGTTCATTTTCAACGGGAAAGGCATTTTGGGAGAAAACGCTGTGCGGTAAAGCAAGCGCGTGAAGCCAGGCGTTATCGCACGGCCTCCATGTCATCCAGGGTTGTTTTTTCCATAAACAGTCTTTATAATTTGTGAGACATGGTCCCATTTTTAAAAACAAGCAACTCTTTGATCTACAAGCAAACAAGTCGCAATGTGACACGTTGTGAGCTTGTAGATTGGCCATTAAAATAGAAATGTTTTATGAGGTTTTAAGAGGTTAAAGTATGTCTGTGAATATACCGGTAAGTCTTATGCATGCTTTACTCTGGACACAACTATGTGACTTGCACACAAATGCACACAAAAGTGTGGTGGGAGTTGAAAGAAGATGTTTCGCTGAAGTTGGACGCTGCCATCTGTTCATCACTGTCAATCATTCGTCAGCACATGCGTGTCCATTGAGTCTGTCTTTGACGGGTTTGTCCTTCACAGTTCAAGCTCAAGAGTTAGACGTCTTGTTGTGAAGTACCGTGTGGATCTTTCTCAGGTTCTGTCGGACTTTGACAATCTCTGACATTTGGGCATCATCCCGCGATTTCTCCTCTTCCTGTTTCTCTTTCTGGCAAGACAGAAAACAAAATAATTAATGATGTATGTACGATATTAATGAAACCAGTGGTTACCTATAACGTTTTAATTCAAATTATTCTGAGAGTTAATTTGGTTTGATTTGGATATTGTGGACGTTGCAGACCTGTTAGAGTCCTTTTAGGACCAACTAAACAGTGACAATACTGTGCAGAACAGACAGACCTTTACTAATCCAGAGGGAAAGTAAGTTGTCATAGCAGCATGGATTCAACATGATAGTGGACAGAATAAGTAGTAACACTACAGTAAATAAAGAATAGGGCCGCAATTAGTGATGTGACGTTCATGAACACATTCAGTCATATGAACGGCTCTGGAAATGATTGGATCCAGTTCACAGTATGGAGACATGATTTTTTTGTCAGAACGAACAGATTGCACCACAGATTTACACACATTTCGTGAAAGGGGTACCAAAATATCAATTCTGCAATTGATATTGAAATATTTCAATTAATAAATCAAACCACACAGAATCTCACTGTCAGACCAATGTGGAATGTGGTGCCACCATGCAATTGTGCAAGGCTTACAACAAATACTATTTATAATAAATATATAAATATACGGTACAAATGAGCCAGGTTTTTTTAACGTCTCTTTGAAAGGAACGACTCCAAGGGATCTGACTCCCCTAAAAGAACCACAGATCCCATCGCTAGCAGCAATATAAAACAAATGACACTGTAAAGGACACTGTAAAGATATTTTAACATCTGACCTGAACATCTATGCCCTGGTTGAACAGGTGGATACAGTGTGTGTATACAGTATGCCACCAGTAGGTGGAAATAGAGGCATTGGTAACAAACATTTTACTTCTGGGGTCATTTTAAAGTCTACCCTGGTCTTTGTGAGTTCTGTGTGAGTTTTTTAGTTGCCTGGTTCAATATTTATTGAAAACTGGTGACTGATATTGTCCTTCTAATGCACTTCTAATGTTGCGTATGTTTGTACAGTTAGCAGAACTATAGGGATGTGTTATTGTTATGTGTCCAGCATCAGTGGATGTGGCTCACTACTAAACATTCCCTGTTCTTCCCCCTGACATGATGAGAATAGGCTAACTGATCGACATAATCACAACACGTGGGGTGTATCCCCACGTATTCCTCCCCCCAAAAAAACGTAATAACTATTGAATAGCTTTAAATAAACCTTCTAATGTAGTGTAATGTAGGGTCAATACCACCTTTGTGGTATTGACCCTTGTCACCCAATACCATACAGTATTGGGGGCCCAAAAAACAGCAAAAAATAGACGTTTTTCTAGCTCAACACATGTGACACCCAGCCGCCCACGTGTGACGAATGCCACATAAGCCAATGAATACAGCCTTCATTTAATACACCTCTGGATTGGGGGTCTACGGCCAAACACTTTTTTGTTTGTTTGCTTTTCAGAAAAACATCAGTATTTGGTCAGAGCTGCTGTCCCTCACCTCCAGCTGCTGCTGCTGGCGTCGCAGCAGCACCTGTCCCAGGACCCCTCTGGTCTGCTGCTCCTCCTCCCTGTGGTTCTTCTCTCTCTTCTTCTTCTCCATCACCTGGGTGAGCTCTGACCTGCTGGTCAGCCCCATGCCCCTGGGAGGCCCGCAGGAGGACAGACACAGGGAGGAGGCATTAGACAGATAACAAACCATGCACTACCCCTATCTCCATCTCAGTGGCCTTGTGGTTGCAGTAGGAACTTTAAAGATGAGATGCCATGATTATTTTCTACCCTAAAACATGATCATCAGGTATTAATGTTATATGAAAAGTAAGATTGTCTCCCAAAAAGTGTACAGTGTTTGTTAAACTGTCATTTTTATGATTCCACCCTACCAGTTCATTAAGTATGCCTGGTTTGCCTGGTGGGTGGTGATGGGTGGAGATCCACCTGAAGTGAAGCCACACCCACAGCTTTAGTTGCATGATAAAAGGGGAGGAGTTAGGGGAGGGGCTGAGCATGTGATGTCACTATATTGAAGTTTTTTTCATTGGCACATTTTACTGGAAAGGTTCAGCCCCCAGGAAGAAACCCTAAATACAAAGGGAAGACATCATTGCACATAAAAAACACACAAAGGGGTCTATTTACATACTGTCACTTCTTAGAAGATCACAGCAACCCCTCTTTAAGCAGTTGACAGGGATGTCTCCACTACGGCAACAGGAACTCGATCTGTGCTCTATAGATAAACCTGCTTGCCCTAGAAGCCGTTGCTACTACAGAACCTACACTTTAACGTACCGTCTACAACGCCCGTTTGAAACACACTGCATAGACGCGTCAACATTATAAACAATGCTGTTTACAATGGATGGCTGTCAATGGATGGGTGTTTGCTTAACGATTTTGACAGCTAAGGTGATAGCGTCATAGCAGTCGTACTTCCGGTATGGGGAACCGTTCGGAAAATGTGGCAGCTTAAAGTGCCAAGTGTCCGCCCTGAGATCGGGAGGCCGTGGGTTCCATCCCCGGCCCCTGGGTCATACCAAATGGGACCCAATGTCTCCCTGCTTGGCACTTTGCTACAAGGGGTTGGATTGTGCAAAGTCCCTGCGACATATTAGTGTCATGTACAGGGGATTGTACTTGTAGCTGCCTCACTTATAGTTTAGAACAGGGGTTTTCAACAGGTGGTCCGGGGACCACCAGTGGTCCTTGAGAGGGTTCCAGGTGGTCCCCAGGCTAAATGATGGAAAGTTGGTTAACCAGATGTAACTCTTGAGAATGTAAAAGTGAAACCAAATGGACCCTTGCGGGTCCATTTGGTTTCATTTTCACACTCTCAAGAGTTAAAATATTCATCATCTGAATTAGCACCACCTAATTAAGAAGTCTACACTGTTTTGTTTGCAAAATCCAGCCCTGAATTGTGGACAAAACCAACATAATTCTTTAGTTTTTGGTCTTTGGGGTGAAAATGTAATCAAATGGTGGTCCGTGGCTCAAATGCTGAATAAATGGTGGTCCCTGCATGGTGTCAAAAAGGTTGAAAACCCCTGGTTTAGAATAATGCCCAGGACACACACACACCAATGCCAGGATGCAAGGCCCCAACATGCACTGCAGTGAGTATTGACTGAGTATCTAAGCCTAATCCGGAAAAATAAAAACGTGATTTACGTTGATCGAATATGTATTAATATTGTGTATTACGTAACTATCAGCTATTTGATGGCCAGTGCTATTATGTAGTTGACTGACCATTAGTTTCCATTGTATGTTTTGTAACAGGATCAGGTTGTCACAGAAGGCTGGCATGACAGTATCAGTGAAGGATAACTGATACTGTTAGCATGGTTAGGGGAGGCCAGATCCCAGATAACAGGCTGAAAGAACCCTGGAAGCCATTTTACATCCAAACAGGAAATGAGCGAGAGTTCAAGTCCCCTGGGGTTACCATGGTGAGCCAAGTCACTAGTACAAGACTGGAGATATCTCAGTGTACTGTTACCGATTTAACCCTGAGAGTGAATCAACTAACATTCACAAGCCTGGATAAAAGATTCTTTTACTTGTGCGTAAACAAAATACAGTGAATATACCAAGAATATACTGGCACACTTTCCAATCTGCAAAACCTAACTCTGAGAGTGAGAGTATACGAATGGAACCAAATGGACCTTTACAAGTAGGGATGTCCAGATACTTTATCGGTATTGTAAAAACTATCGGATCAGCACTATTTTATTATGTCATTAGCGGCATATAATGTGTGGGCATTGGAAAAGTATCAGTATCTGGCCTTATTTGTCATTATCGGGCCATAGGTAGGTATTGGCAAATATCCCAGTCTAACCAGTGATCAGACACAGGGGTAAGGGGTTGACACTTTTGCAGGGAAAGAAAAATGTCAACAACAATTTGCTTTGTTGTTGCCCAAGTGCACATTTGAGTGAGGAGTGTGCTATTCCCGGTTGGTGGACTTCATATGAGAATTTTGTTCTTTTTTTGTATTATTATATACATTATATTATATACATATATTATTTGGTATCTGTATTGGCTAACACAGAAATTGCGGTGTCGGATCGGAAATGAAAAAAAAAAAAATGGCACCGGGAGATCCCTTTGGTATCCCATTCGTAGCGTCTTAAAAACCCCTGGGAGTTGATCATCACAGCCTTATTGCATCTCATTCCTGCTATTCCATATTCCTGGCCAACAAGTATCCCTGAAGAGGCCTAGCGTTATGACCAGCCTAGTCTCGGTCCAGACACAATGTTGGTTGGTACAACCATGACACTAAAATATCCAGGTAGGACACATGTAAGGTGTCAGATAATCTATTATTTGATTGGCTCAGCAGCAGTTACACAAGTGAAGGTGTTGTGTGTGTGTTTTAAGCTCAAACACTGCCGCTGTGAGCTGTGAGACAAAAACAAGCTCTGGGGAAAGTAAGTGGAACAGGAAGCATGTAGTGCATGGATGCCACCACCTCCTGAAAACTGGTGACTACGGCTATGCCCTCTTGGCTCACAGCCAAGAGGAGCCAGGCAGGATCTGGTTGAAACCCAACACGTCACCAGCCGATTTCATTAATTAGGAAGTGATCAGTGAAATCGGGTGTTTGGTTGCGATGCAAAACCTGAAAACCCTCAGCCCTACAAAGCGCCTGAGGGGTTTGAACCAAGAGATAGAGTCATTCTATTACTTCCGACTTCGAGCTCCAAATTAATTAAGTGGCGACTCGGCGAGGGGTCACCTGCTGCAGACACATGATACAGAACGTGGAGGGTGTGATTTTAAAGGCACTGCAAGCGTGAACATATCGCCCGAGTCTGTTAAAAGATGCCAATGAGGTAGTAGTCGCGTGGTTTCCTAGACTGCTTATTTACAAAATCCATTTACAATTCATATACTGTAGAACAGATCAGATCATGTACAGAGGTATTTCTGGATGAAAATGTCTATAAACTCATATACAAAATGAAAAATATAATGTCCAGAATGTTAGCCGTGTCTTCTAGTTTATCAACCTTTGGATGTTCTGAACTCTCTTACATTTCCAATTGTCAACAATATTGCAATACTACTTTTCTTTCAAACAAACAAACATATAGAGAGGTATTTCGGAATGTAAATGTTTTTATCTATAAAACCTATGGTCAAAACGTAAAATAAAGTCTGCAGAATATTAGCAATTTCTTTTAGTTTTTGTCAACCTGGAAATTAGTTGAGTGATGATGTTCTGAATCAGTCTATACCAGTGTGTATGGACCGAAGACATCATGATGTAAAGTAATCCTGTTATGTGCAAAACAGACCCTGTCGCCTTAATGCTTCAGACTGTACTGTATGTACAACTAATGCACAACTTAGATTTGGTATTTCATGTTTGTGTTGCCACAAATGTCCGTCATATCTGAGGGAAATACGACCTAAAACCAAAAGTACAGCCACCTTAGGTGGTACCAAAATCTGGCTGGGCCCCTGGACTAAGTGATTTGAAGCTTTTGTTTTGCTATCTGGATCAGCAGTGGGCTCAGGTCAGTTATTGTTGTTGGAAATATCAGTTTACACGGCTGTACGCTCCTGGTGCCCTACAACTCTGGAGGGAGAGAGGTGTACAGTTGCACTTTAGTAGAGCGCACATGCAGGAGAGAGAGAGAGAGAGACTGTCATGTATTTTTGATGAAGAGAGCATTGGTGAGGAGAGAGGCTTGGGAGAAAGATGAAGGCACAACATTGTTTTCCATTGATAGATAGATACATTTTGGGCCACGTCAAATCAAACGAATTTCTGTCTAATACAGTTATTGAGCGATAGATTTGTCCGACACACTGTGACCACACTGTGGCCATACAGTAGGCCTACAGATTGGAAGGGACAGTATAACATTTTATGGTTGCAGTATATGTTCCGGTATGACAATCTAACGTTTGTAGGACTTCTATTTTCTTTTTTTCTTTTTTCTTTTTTTCTTTTTTTTTTTTTTAGAAAAACTCGAAATCTATATTGACATATTGACCCATATTGCCAGGTTTAAAGTGGTTAATATGTGTGCAATGTGATACTATCTCAACCTGTTGACTGCTCTGTACCTCTCTTCCCTTGTACACCAAATGATGGCATGAATAGCCGTTCTACAAGCTTGTGACATCCTCGATGCGAACTCTTGAAAGTGGCACCTTTCATACAATCCACTTTACAAACAATACTATGGATATTATATTTGTTTTGAATGCCATATATACTGTAATTCTTATGAATTGCATACCGGTATGACATGTATATCAAATTTTCCGTATGGGTGGTTCTGTGTGAGCTTGTGGATCAGCTATTTTCATGTGAATGCAGAATACGTTATAAGGTTTAAGTGAATAAAACATGCAAAATGCAGAATATACGTGCTACAGAATTCCAGTGAGTGTAAAGAATAAGGATGTTGCTCCAGGCTAAGATGTTTACTTCTTGTGGGCCAGCAGTAGTTCTTTGTGCAGCTCCTGGTGCGTTCTGGATGCTTTAGGCATGGCCTCAGCGCTCAGGTTTTCTGACGATGCGCTGCGCTTCATTTCAGCTTTGATCCCGTTATCTATAGATCCAAGACGAAACACAGATGAAAGCAGAAATGGTGCATTAGTTTACTGTCGGGGTCAAGGTAAACTTTGTCCACAAGGGGAATTTGTCTTGGGCTTACACCCCTACTACAGCCACACATAAAACATCAGAGACAAGGACAAACACAATATTGACACATTACATAATGACAGGGTTGTCTTAAGTATTCGCTATTGTTTCTTAGCCTCATTCAGAATTTTAGTTGACGCTGGTACAAATGACCTTTTAAACCTGATGTATTTACACTTTGGTTCTTTATACCTTCTCCCAGATGGTAGAAGTACATACTCTCCATGTAAAACATGGGTACCATCATTGACAATCTTTTGAGCCTGTTTCAGTGTAGTCTGCTCATAAATAGACTGCAGAGAGGGGAGTTGTCTAACTCCTACCAAACGGACCCTTGCGGTCCATTTGGTTTCATGTTTACACTCTCAAGAGGTAAAATATTCATCATGTGAATTATCCCAAGTCTACACAACTAGAGAATGTAGAAGAGTAATGGTCATTTTGATCTGTATGTATGACTGTTTTGTTTCCCAAATCCAGCCTGGTATTGTGGTATGGTGGTCCTACGTGGCTCAAACGCCGAATAAATAGTGGACCCTGGTGTCAAAAAAAGAAAAGAAAACCACTGCTTCATATGAAAAACTTTCTTTTTCCAGCCCACCCAAGTAGGGCTGGCTAAATCTGGACCCCATCCCTGACAGAACTGACCTCTGTGGTGATGGTGGCTCTGTGAGTGATGATGGGAGTTGTAGTTGCGGCTGAGGTTGGGGGTCCGGGCGGGGGGCATGGAGTACGCAGAGGTGTGGTTACTGTTGCTCAGAGACATGGTGGGTTGGGGGCTGGGGCTGCTGCTGCAGCTGCTGCTGCTGCGTTCAGAGACCCTGACCGCCAGGTGTAGCAGGTGGCTACAGCCTCTGTGGTGATGGCCTCCAAAGTCTAGTATCTGCCACCCGGACCAAAGGGATGTCCTCTTGGTCTAGTGGTTAAGATGTTGGACTTTCACGCGGGAGACCCGGGTTCGAATCCCGGGCGTTACATTGGTGCCGTGACCCGGATCGGGTTTCCTCGTGGAAGGAGGTCAAAAGGGAGGTGAGTGTAGCAGGTGGCTACAGCCTCTGTCGTGATGGCCTCCAAACTCTAGTATCTGCCCCCAGACCAAGAGGATGTCCTCTTGGTCTAGTGGTTAAGATGTTGGACTTTCACGCGGGAGACCCGGGTTCGAATCCCGGGCGTTACACAGGCAGCGGTCAGACAGGAGCTGGGACAGTAGGAGGACAGCTGAGGAGGTGGACACGGCTCTCAGGAGGACACAGGCAGGACGCTGGACGAAGGACAGACAGGAGGAGGACGAGGACAACAGCTGAGACACGGCCCGCAGCCACAGCCCCTGCTGCATGCAGGGGATCTCCTGGAGAAAAAAGGTCAAATAAAGTGAGAAGTTAACTCCATCATTTGCAACTTTCTTCTTCTAGATCAAGGGGTTTTCAACCTTTTTCAATCCCAGGGCCCACCATTTATTCAGCATTTGAGCCACGGACCACCGTTTGAGGACATTCTAGACCCACAGACCCCAAAACTAAAGATTTATTTTGCTTTTGTCCATCTTCTAGTTGTGTAGACTTGGGGCTAATTCAGATGATGAATATTTCAACTCTTGAGAGCGTAAAAATGAAACCAAATGGACCCGCAAGGGTCCATTTGGTTTCATTTTTACGCTCTCAAGAGTTACATCTGGTTAACCAACTTAGCTGGGGACCACCTGGAACCCTCTCAGGGACCACTGGTTGAAAACCACTGTTTTTCTAGATCAGTGTTTTTCCAGGTGGTCCCCCAAGTTGGTTAACTCTTTGAGAGCATAAACGTGAAACCAAATCCAGTCTGGTATTGTGGACAAAAGCAGTTTTGGGGTCTGTGGGACTAAAATGTCATCCGATGGTGGTCCGTGGCTCAAATTGTGAATAAATAGTGGTCCCTGGTATCGCTGTTGGGGGTGTTGGGGGGTGGGTGGGTGGTGACATGGCGGGAGTGGAGAGCAGAGACAGATTGAAATGAAAGAAGCCAGGTGTACTGGACAGAGGTGGAAAGAGAGAGCAGATAGGGTATCCCTAAAGTGGACATGTATAATTCATCCCTCTCTCTCTCTCTCTCTCTCTCTCTCTCTCTCTCTCTCTCTCTCTCTCTCTCTCTCTCTCTCTCTCTCTCTCTCTCTCTCTCTCTCTCTCTCTCTCTCTGGCGACTCAGATGCACGATGATGATTATAGGGGGGAGGAAAACAGTATCACGCCTGCTGGATTGTGATTCGCCAACAAGAGCGATGTCTCGCTGAAATGGAAAACGGGACAGTCGGTATGACGTTTTATAGTATCACAAAAGTAGAAAGCTCTGGAAACAGCCAAGACCTGCATGACATGAATGAAAAAACAAAAAACAAAAAAACAAAACTATAGTATGACAGTGGTCTCCAAATCATTTTGCACAAAGGACACTCATATGTTAATTGTAACTGGTTGTTGAAAATAAGAAGTTAATTAATGGCAGCCATTAATCAGTATTTTCATTAATCTGATTAAATTTTTTAACAGAACACACGTGCACACTAACTCAACACACTGAGTATTTTCTCATTGAAAAACAATGGGTAGAGCAGGGTTTTACAGAGATAGCTGTGTGTCTCCCTGTAACCAGAGCCATAGAGTGGGCTATACCTTGAGGGATCTACACGCACTGGGGTCTTGTAGGTCACCTATTTTGATAAATAAACAGATCTTTTTCTTCTTCTTCTTTTTTAAGTTTATGTTCAAACATGTCATATTTTGGAAATAGTTCGAATAGTGATTAATCATGATTACATTAATTTCGAAACTGTGATTGATCAGATTAAAATTTTGAAATCATGCATCAGCCCTAGTTAAATATATATACTGTATATTGACCCTTTGACAAGAGTTTGTGTCTAGGGACTACATTCAAGAATTAATAAAAATATTTTGAAACATTTAAGATTTTTTCGAAAGAACTAGCCTATAGACCTGGAACCCGAATCCAAGACCCCTGATGGCATCCTGGACCCTATTTTGAGAACCACTGCTGTAGTGAAGGAAGGGGATGCAAAACATTCTTCACAAAGTAGAGTAAAGATTAGATCCCTGACCTATCATGTGATAGAGGGGAATTCCACCAATTTTCAACATTTTACTGTCATTATTATACCTTACAAAGATTTTTTCAAACCTCCATTCCTAGAAAGCACAGAATGGGGTAACATTTTTAGTATTTCCATATGACATCTGTAATGCAATATAGTAAAATGTTGTGAAAATGGGTCAAATTATCCTTTAACACTAGGCAAGGTAGTAAACAAGATGGAATGAAGCAAAACTACAAGCTAAAAAGCCACAAAACATAAAATAACAACAATACTGTTGCTTCTAATCCTCTGCACAACCCCACAACAAAAAGACTCCAGGGAGAAGTAACTGCATGGTCACAAAAACACCACACTCATCATTTATAACTTTCTTCTTCTAGATAAAGCCAAAGCCACCCTGCAGAGAGCAGACATTCCAGTAGTGTTACTGTACCTGTACCTGTGCTGTGGTTGTCCTTCATGTAGAAGCTCTGAGAGGACAGTGATACTATACAGTGGACTGACTGTCACCTGAGACTGGACTCAGGCTTTACTATACTGTCATTTACACACAACACAATACACAGTGCACTCTGCTTTGGATCCAGACGGGGGCGCTGTTTCATCAACATATAGCAAACAGGGCCAACCATAAAGTATGCATTGGGTAAAGGCCTACAATTCTTCAATATATCCTCTTTAATATATCTTCAATTAAAGGCAGTGGTTTTCAATTTCAACTACTGCGATACCAGGGCCAGGCGAATATTGTTTTTTTTTTTTCTGTTTTGAAAATGTTGAGATGATTCATAATTTAACTCTTGGGGTCTTCCATAAGTTGTGAAGGACATTGAATGCTAACCAATTCAACCAATATTAGAAGATCATATTAAGTCCAGGGGTGCCCACACTTTTTGACTTGAGAGCTACTTTCCACAAGATCTACACATCAAAAATGTGATTATTCCTTTGTTGAAAATCCCTTTCAAGGCCCGTGGAAAATGTGAGCTTTCAAATAGTGGTGATGGTGTTATAACAGCGTTTAAGAATGATGCACTTAAAATGAGAGGTGTGTTATATATGGACAGTTATATATTTTAGGGGACTGTCATATGATCTACCCGCACAGCCTGTGTGATCTACTGGTAGATCACAATCTACCTTTTGGGCAGCCCCGATTCAATCTGATCGATTGAATATTTTATTAGACAGAGACGTATAACACTTCATCAAAAAGGGATAGCACACACACAAAAAGTTGGTTTCCATGTAGATCCTTTACACTAGGTAGGTTATTTCAAAGTCAACTGATTACCCATTGCTTTATTTCAGACTATTATAGAGCGGATCAATCAAGAACAGATAGTGTTTTTTCCCCCCCCAGAGTCTCTGGCTCAAACGAATGTGAAACCAAACTGGATGCAAATTATAACCAGCCATCCAAATATCAAATTAAAAACACTTTTATTTATCACAAGAATAGTCATACATTTTAGTAAGAAAAAACAAAACAAAAATAAAGGTGTATTGTAGACTACCAGAGTAGTCACAACTGTTTTAAATCAGCCAACACAGACATTACAGTGAAACAAACATATTAAAAACAGAATTGGAGAATGACAGCAATAGCTCACAGCAGGAGTACATGAGGATCAATCAGAACAATAAGAGAATAAAAAAGAACAGTGTGAAACTCAACCAAAGCTTCAAGAACACTAGAACAATTTTTGTTCCGTCAATCACTTTTAAATATCTGGATTTTCGTCTTTCCATCTAGCTGTGAATTGAAAAATAAAGAAATGAAATGTTCCCGGTCGAGTGTGGTAGTGGTACTTTAAGAAGTAGGGGGACGCCTCTGAAAGGGGAATTCCACCCATTTGATTTTTTTTCTGAGAGTGTACAAATCCATTTGTACACTCTCAGAAAAAAAGGAAACTCATTAACATGGTGAAACACATCTTGATGATGTCACCAAGATGTACTTCACCATGCTAATGATTTTTTTTTTTTTTTTTTTTTCCAGACCTAAAAATATTTCAGATGTGAGAAGTGGGGGGTTCGTCTTTCCATCTAGCTGTGAATTGAAAAATAAAGAAATGAAATGTTCCCGGTAGAGTGTGGACATCATAGGAATGTGTTGCAGGAATGCCATGATGGTCAGACAGTTCACATGAACTCATACTGTATATCCTGAGCTGGACAGTAAAGACAGAATATTCCATGGCATTTATTTTCTCTCTGTGTTGTTACTTTACAAGGGAATGCCACAGAGAACAATGATAAAAATGTACAGCAAAAAACAAACAAACATTTGGCACAGTTTCCTGGTGGAATGACTAATTCAGTGGGATAAGGAGAAACTGAGGCATGTTAAAGGAGGAGGTATGGGGACAACAGTGCATCTGCACTGTCTGAAACAGTTCTATGATCACACAGGTTTGTTCCCCTTTTGTTTTAGCTGGATAAAACATTGACAAAGAAAAGCTCGGTAAAAAGAAGAAAGTTTCCACACAAGAGAACAAGGAAAAGACGTTACAATGTTCTGACAAAAACAAAAAATCTGAGCATTGGACATATAGGAACACAATAACTACTGTGTTATGAAAAAACTAGACAACCAGTGAATGTAATCTTTTCTTTCTAAAATTGTGAACATAACGCAGAGAACAGATTTCACAGAATCCCTGACCATACAAAACTAAAAGCATTTCTTTTTTTATATATATAATTATGAAAAAATATTATATTCTTTATTCACAACCTTTCAGTTGCACTGTGCTGTGATGTGCTGCCAAGTACCAGTTGACAAATATGTTAGTAACATTATACTGGAAGCTCACAACTGTTTCATAGATTAATACCCATGTTTCCATCACGATGCACCCCCCCCTACCCACCCGCTTGCTAGAGAGCCACTATGTTAAGTTAAAAAAAAAAATACACTTCCACCAAGAAAGGGAATGATATGTTAATATAATCACAATTTACCCTTGCCTGTAAGTCAGCCTTTTTCAGTTAACACGTTTAGATTGTTATGTTTCAAACAGTGGAAGTGAACTAAAGTATTAGGAGCATTTGCATTCAGGTTGAAACCATCTCTTGATTAAAGACAAAACAAATGACCAAATGAGTGCAAATAGCATATATCGTATCCCTAAGTTTCTAAGCAAATAACTGATAGAAAGCACCTTATACATTACATCTTGCAAAGATCATCTAAGATAACAGGCAAGACCATAATTATATTATCTGCAGCTCAAAGAACTGCTTTGTGCTCATACTGAGAATTTTGTTATCATGCTCATTCCAAGTGGCGCTTTTATGTGTTGCATTTAATAAGCCAAGCAAACGCATATCATTACTGACAAGGACACACCAGGCTCCAACTGCTAGATGCGAAATCCCCAAACGCTGCTGCACAATAATAGTCGAGTGCTCCGGTGTACTGGTTTTGGGACTACTGCAAGGTCTGTTACACACACTGATACTCGGAACACTGAATTTTGGATCTTAAATCCTTCCCTACATACAGTATATCTTACAGATGATACACCATGATACCACGGCAGAAAGCACTAGACGAAAACCCTGTTGGTTCAGCAGCCGGCTGCCCCAGACATCCTGTCGTTTTAGAGGGGGAGAACTTTTTGCGGGATGAAATTCACATTGATTATTGGTAATAATCTTAACGTAAATAGCAGCAATATAAAAGCAAGGTAGCACAGTTTTGTAAGACAGCAGACCGTGCTGCTGGCCATCAACGGTGGACATTTGGAGACCCCTAGTGGCCTGGTAGCGTCACAGCCTCCGGGGTGCTGCTTGGTCAGTAGTTGAAGGAGTAATAAAGTCGGCCAGGCTCAGGCAGAGGGACTTTTTTTTTTTTTTTACGATTGTCTGAACTTTTTTTTTTTAACAGTGCCCATGCAAAACACACACTCTGAAACACCACCACCACGCATGCAAAACCACCACCGACGGAATATGAAACCCCTGCTCAACTTCCATCCCTCTCCCACTCCACATTTAAAAATTATAGTCTAAAAATAAAAAACAACCCTGCCATAGAATGTGATCAAATATGGAGATTGGAAAGCATGCACTCATTTTGTTATATTATTATTTTCTTGTTCATCTGACAAGGGTTGAGTGAAAGGTAAAAAACAGCCCTGATGATAATCTTTCAGATTTCAGGACGTTTTCTACCTCCAGTATACATTCTACAGAGCGTGACATCGTGTAGAGTGCAATTTTGCCGCTGATAAAAAGCGGGAAAAAAAGAAAATAACGTGACGAGCTGCACGAGGCCGGGGACCACTGCGAGAACAAGCCTTGTAATTGCGATGCAATCTTGGGATTGAGTTCGGCACGCCGTAAAACACCCGAGTCACGATTACAACGACCGCTCACACTGCGGCGCATGGCCTGGTTGCATAGAGTGGTCATCATGTGGTCAGAGAACAACGTGTACAGCTCATCACGTTTTATCGACCGCTAGAGACATGGATGTAACCCTTTTAGGTCAGTATGGAACCACCTCACAAAAAACATCATTCTAAGACACACACACACATCGATAAAATGACGCACAGTCAGACAAACAGAACAAATAAAGAACCCAGGACAGGGCAGGGTAGGGCAGGGCAGGGGAGACCCAGGGCAGGGGAGACCCAGGGCAGGGCAGACCCAGGCAGGGCAGACCCTGGCAGGGCAGACCCAGGGAGACGCAGGGGGTCGAAGGCTTGGAGGGGACAAGGCACAGCCCACCACCAGGCACTACTTGAAGGCAGACTGTAAATCCTTGAAGGCTGCTTGTCTCTTCTTCCTGTCCTCTGCCTGTTTCTTCTTAGCCTCCTGCTCCTCTCTGATCTCAGCCTCGAAGCGGTTCGACTCGTTGATGGCCTGGACCTGGGGGTGGACAGAGAGAGAGAGTTCACTAAACACATCGTCCGCGAGCGTGTGTTCGTTGTTTCCTGCTGTATGCCACGGCTCAAGCCAGTGCAATCGGTAAAAAAAAAAAAATATACTGTATATATTTTGAAGCGCCAGATTTCCTAAACAGGATGAGCGATGACGTCATGCTGTTTCTGGTGTCTTGACCTACAGTACCTGTCCTCTCACAATCTGAGCAAAAAGTTCTGTGTCAAAAGTCAGGAAGTGACGTCTAGCCCTAGTTGATTTACCCGTGCGCAAACGACATTCAGGGGCAGATTCTCAGGAGAGGCTTTTGAATGCATTGGATTGAATGGGTGCGAATGGGACGAAAAAAAAAAAGTTGTTGCGGCAATTCTGTTCCAAATGAAAGTTAGCAACGGGATCTTTATCAGACGATGCGCTGGGACTAATAGTTGGACATTTTCGTGATTATACTGTAGTGTAGAGTCATTACACTCATTAGCCCGCAGACACTCCTTTTGAAAAGACATGCCCCGTAAAATAACATTTTTACGGCCTTCTGGCAGCATTTTCATTTCAAAGATCCTCAGTTTGATATGCAAAAGGATACAGATGATGCCCATTTAATGGCATTTATCTCAGGGAACACAATTTGTATTGTAAAATTCCTCATAATTTAACTTAATTTAATGGTGTTCTCAGCTAAACTATCACTATCACTGGCTGGGAACCCCCTGGAACTCCCTTAGGACCGCCAGTGGTCCCCGGACCCCACTTTGGAAACCACTGCCCTACACCCCAGGCTGGAGCCTGATGGATTGAAAAGGTGTGCGAGTGAGGCTTAAATTTATACTCCACAGAGTATTAATTACATTTTAAAATCACAGGCAATGGCGTAGTTATATCTGTTGAACTTGTTTTCCCACATAATATGCACACAGACACCCTCAGGTTATCATTTTAGACATTAACTCCATGGTGCAGCTGTATGTGAGAAGGCAGTACAACGAACATGATCCCTCCTGTATGCCTGGAGGAGATTCTCTGTCAAACTGAAGCATTCCTTTTGGAGAAAAATGATATCTGTGCCAACAGCAATGATAATGATACTTTAATCACCACAGCGTTAACTGTTGCATGTTTAACCTACTGAATACCGAAACACGACTGGGTAGATTAGGTTAAAGGAGAACTCCACCCATTTTAAACATGTTAATATATACCTTAGAGATGTTGTGTGGACATGATAAAAAGGTTTCCCCAAATCTGTATTTCCTAAAAATGGAGGTCTGAAAAAAATCATTAACATGGTGAAATACATCTGATGACATCATCAAGATGTATTTCACCATGTTAATGATTTTTCTTTCAGACCCCTTTTTTCAATATTTTCCTGAGAGGATACAAATGTGAACCAAATAGGGTCCATTTGGTTCACATTTGTATCCTCTCAGGAAAATATTGAAAATGGGTGGAATTCCCCTTTAATGAAACACTGTGAGCTGCTTGTCGCCTTGATGTTGTTGTCATTACAGTATGGTTGTGTTATAATGCGATTGAAAGCACTTATTGATTCAAAGTAGTCCCTGTAGAAAATATGTCCATGACCTTTTCCCCCAAGGCAAGAGAAATATCAGCCAGAGGAGCAGAAGAGTTTTAAGGGGAGTTTATCATGAGGACATTTGAATTAAACAAAAATGAAACAATGCTAGTACTTTGGAAAATTCTCGTGTAATGGAACCGTTAGTCAGTGGGGTTCAAGTTGAATTACCGTTGTATTGTGGTCCTATAACTCGGCATAGACAGCATTATATTATACTATTAGTAAAGTATAATGGGAACTAAATAGTTACCAATAAATGTTCTTCAATGTGTTTCTGATGGTGTATAATAACATGTACTAAAAAGACTGAAACTCAACTCCTGTGGGAAACCTCATAAAAGACAGGTTAACATCGTGGTAGTACCGTGATTTCCGGACTATAAGCCGCTACTTTTTTTTTTACATGCTTTTGACCCTGCGGCTTATAAAACGGTGCAGTCAATATATGGATGGCCACCAACGGTGCTCTAACACACAGGTTTTCAACAGGTGGTCCCTGAGAGGGTTCCAGATGGGCCTTCCAGACTAAATGATGGAAAGTTAGTTAACCAGATGTAACTCTTTGAGAGCGTAAAAATGAAACCAAATGGACCCTTGCGGGTCCATTTGGTTTCATGTTTACACTCTCAAGAGTTATGTTATTCACCATCTAAATTAGCACCACTTAATTAAGAAGTCATGGTCATTTTGATATCTATGTTTTGCCTGTTGTGTTTGCGAAAAACGAAAAGAAATCTTTAGTTTTGGGTTCTGTGGGGTGAAAATGTTGCCAAATGCTGAATAAATAGTGGGCCCTGGTATCAAAAGGTTGAGTGGCTGTGCCCATTTTCAGCCCCAATTAGTGTTTTTCCCCTCTCTTCTCACAACTAATGCTTGGAATGGATTCATGAAAACCCCCTAGTTAGACATATCACATGCTATATAAAGCATGTTGACATTTTGCATGTTTTGCCTTCTATGGGTTAGTGAATGGTACCCAGACTTTGACCTGTTTTTTATATATTTTTCCACAGGGGTTGAATTTCAACATTTTAGTACATGTTATTAGAAACCATTAGAAACTAATTGGTGAAGAAATCACTAAAGATTTGGTTCCCAGATTGTTCAAATAGCTGTATTCTTTCAAAGCAAAAGCATTTAACTCAGGTCTTTGCTTCAGGGGTCGTGGCCAATTACATAATCCCTGGCGGTCCTTCCTTGACATGAAATAGTTGCAGCGTACTTTTTTCAGAAAACTGCCATGATTTGGATTTTAGAAGGCATGTAGAATCTGGTCTCAGGCCTTTAGCGGGTTAAATTCGCAGGTTTGGGACTTACTTTGGCTTCAAAGAAGGTCTTGGCTCCCTTCACTCCCTCAGTGGAGACGTCGATCTCAGAGAGCCGAGCCAAAGCACAGAGACCACTGTCCTCAGCCAGCTCTCCTGCTGCTGCCTTCCTGAAGATCAGCAGGAACTGGGGAGACACAGCAGATGGTGGACACAAATAAATACAAGGAACAGGACTGAGGACTCAGCATACACAAAAACAATAAAGAGTTTGTTTGCTAAATGGAACGCAGAGATCCACTGAATGATTCATGGGTGCATTAAGGGTCAAAAGCCACCATTTGACGTTTTCTTTCTGTGTGTATTTGAGGCCACTAATATGCAGTCTGGTTTGGTATTATGGCCCATTATGGCCTATATTTTCATCACCGCTAAATCCCTTATCCTTTAACTTCTTTCTCTTTTTAAACTATTTAAAAAAAACATTTATCAATAGTTAAAATGGCCAGTGTACAGGTTCACAACATGTCAATAGATTGGCATGTTGAACTATTAAAAAAAATATATATATATAGTAAAAATGAGATAAGGGGTTTGGGATAAGCGGTTTAGCGTGTGACGAAAATTGAGCCCTAAATGTATCCAGTGCAGGGCTCCATTCTGCAGGGAAGGATTATCCAACGGGCACGTTGGGCCCAGGGGCCCCTGAGCTAGGGGGGCCCATGAGCTTGAGTCTCCGCGTGATCGCTAAGAGGCTCAAGCTCACCCAAAAAGGGGTAAAAGTGAAAAATAATGGTGCACACGGGTTTACTAATTTTGTGTCACTAAAATAGCCCCAAAAGTCCTAAACCATCATGCCGCCGCGCCGGGCAGAAAAATCCTCCGGTGTAGGGGGGCCCTTTGGCTGGTGGTGGCCCAGGGGCCCTTAATTTCATAATCCACCTATGCCATTCTGACTAAGAGCAACCTGTGGGACCACCACTATTGTGTCCTGTGACCTGACCAGGCCTGTCAGAGATCTCGTGGGACTGTCCTGAATTAGCACTGTCCTGCATGCGTCAAATTAAAGATATGGGAAAGAATTGAGGCATAACTGGCTTTTGTTAAAGCTGTTGTCTATATACAGTAGAGCCAGTCGGCTAGATTTCATTATTTTTGAAGAGACATGGCAGCTGACAATCAGACACTTGCTGTGTTCGCTTTGGAAATCAATTCTGATTGGTGCATTGGTTCTGCAATGCAAGTCCTGTTTTACATTTCTTTATATTTAATAGCTCCAAATAGTTTCCAATTCCATACAGTTTAACCCCTGTATAGAATTTAGATGTTACCAAATTAAAGTATGTATTGGTAGGTGGAGATGTCTAAATAAGTCTGCTATTTTCATTTTATTTTTTTGTATTGACCTTTATTTCAGGGAGACCTGAAAGATCATGTGTTTTTTTTTTGTTTTTACGTGTTGTTTGTTTTTACATACAAAAACCAAACAACAAATAACACAATTTTGCACAAGATAAGATGGATATTTCATATTACTGTTTGAAGTGAGTGAGTTCATATTCACCAATATTATGTACCAAACACTACAGTTTAATTCTACAAATAATTCCACCTTTTCCCCCATTGCATTAGTATCCAAATTTTGTCCAAATGAATGGACAAACGTTGTCCACAGCCATAGTAATGACTGTTCATAATATTAATAATATTACAGAAACACAAAGAGTTAGAATTACAGTACCTGAGTGTACAGTATGCAAAATGGAATCAAAATCGTACCTCACGGGTCCATTTGGTTCCATTTTGTACACAGAGTGCATTCAACTCGGCCAGAGTTCATTAGATGGATTATCATGGTTCCTCACCTCTCTGAAGCTCAGCTTATTGTCCAGATCTTCGTCCACCTCTTTGATCATGTTCTTCAGTCCCAGGTGAGTCTGAGGAGCTCCCAGCTTCTCCATCATCAGCTTCAGCTCCATCAGGTCGATGAAACCGTCCTTCCCTGCGTCGTACCTGCACACAGGAGGGGAGAAACGGAGCTGCTGTTGAGAACAGAGGGGTGCTAGCTTAGTTTTGCCATTACTCAATCAATAAATACTGTACATAGAAAATGTAGATGTAGTACCACTTTGGACCACATGATGGCGCCAAGAACATTGAAAAACATTAAAAGGTCCATGTTTCCAGTTGTACCCTGACTGCTGCACTGATCTGAGCCATAAAGACAAAAGTCAATCACTACTCTGCCACTGCTTTTAGATACAATATGTACTACTGTATGCTCAGCCAACCAAACCATCACTATCATTGTGTTCACACAAAACTGGATAGCAGGGCATTGGAGGGGCTAGAGCCCCATCAAAAACAAATAAAAGATAATTTATAATGTAAACTAAGAAACCAGTCAGTAATACGCACACACAGACATTTCTGCCAGGCTTACATAGTAATCTCACTCACTGCATTCACAATAACCGATGCACCACGCACACACACAAATATAAATATTTGCAGCCTTAATCATATGCAAGGTTACAGAAAATGTCCCAGATTTGTTCTGGGTGATGTATCCACTGTGATCCAACGTGATCATCTTTTAGGACTATATCCATGGAAACATAATCATCTTTTAGGACTGTATCCATGGAAACATAATCATCTTTCAGGACTGTATCCATGAAAATATGATCATCTAATGTCCTGGGTGGACACAGAGCTTACATTAACTCCATGGCAGTTACAGTGGAGTGGGTGTGGTGGAGCAGAGCTTTTAAACAAAGCCAGGCATATTCATGCCAAAGCCAACGGCTTCAAAAAAGGTCCCGCCAGTTCAAGTCCATCTGTTACCCTGTTAGTTTGGTCCCTGGAACAGAGAGATATGGAGGCCAGGAAGATAACGGCACAATTCATACCTACCAGGCTGCTGCTGGCCAGACCTCAAGCCTTAGCTTTAAGTGTTGGCTTGTAAATCGTTTTTGGCAAGCAACACTTTTTTATCTTCAATTTGTAATTGCGCAAGAGTGAATGCGATAAGAGGATGTCTGCAGCTCTGACTCACCATGCTGGAATCAACAGAGAAGCAGAATAAAACACAACGCACACAGACATCTGAGTCAGACATTTACAGGAACCTGTGTGATCGCTGTTTGACCAGAGATCGAACAGAAATAGAAAACATTTTGGTGCTCTAGCCAAGGGTCCAGGGAGTCTGGGGGTCTCCTTGACGTGGCGCTCAAAATGGACCCTTAAACAGTAAACTGTAAGAAATGGATTTGTACAAAATTAAAATGTTCAAAACACCGGTGAACTTCAGTTTAAATTCATTATTCGAAGTCATGTCCCTCTCCACCACAGCTGTTTCTGGGACTCCCAGCCCATCAGAATATTGGGAAAGTAGACAACGTTGTTGTCATTAATGTGGCTAATGTGTGGCTAATATTCAATCAGTTGCTGTAGTTTTCAACTGTTTTTTAACCAATACTAACGACAGCGAAGGGAGGGACACCAGTTCTTGAATTGCAAGGGGAAAATATAAGATAGTGATTCAGGGTTGGAGCCAGGGTAGTGAAATACTGTACATTAAAAGACAACAGAAAACGAAGGCACAGAGGTGAATGTACAAAGGACTGGAGCTAAACACGTACAGTAGCTTCCTGCGTCCACCAACCTCACCAGACCTCGGATATTATGTTTAGAAACCACTTCCTCCATATACTTTCTCAGCTTCCTCCTGCTGAAGCAAGTCTTTGCCATGGAAACAGCCAGCGTTTACTGAAGACCTTGGAGGTTCTGTGGTGAGCAGGGTTGCCAACTGACAAAATACAAAATGCACTAGTGGCACTACCAAAATGCACTAGAGCAGTGGGTCTTCAACCATTTTTCATACCAGGGCCCACTATTTATTCTGGATTTTAGCCACGGAGGAGGACCACCGTTTGATGTTGAGTTTAGTCTCTGACTAATTTAGGAGAAATAACTGGCAAAATGTTGGTCAAAATAGCAATTCTTCTGCATTTTATATAATGTGTAGATTCTTGAAAATTAGCTAATTCAGATGTTTTTATATGATTTAACTCTTGAGATCGTAAAATGAAACCAAATGGACCCCTATGGGTCCATTTGGTTTCATTTTACGATCTCAAGAGTTGCAGATCTTTAAGGGTCCATTTGATTACCAATGGTCCATTCTAGGCAAGAAGGAGGACTCCATCATAGGAGGAAAAATGGTGAAAAACGAGGGTTTTATCTCAAGTTCAAGTTCAAGTTTATTCATATGTCCCAAATTGGGCACTTTGTTTTGCAGCACATAATAAAGCTCTAAAAACACACATTACAAACATGACAACAACAGACACACGTAGCACAAAAACAGATACAAATACATAAATACTGTATAAAGTGCAAACTAGAGCTAAAGTGCAACAAGTGACTAATCTAACAACCAATACCTCACCACCACCCATCCCTGAGACTAACAGCCTAGCGTCTACCTCCTCTTGTTTCCCTTATTGATGGCTCTAATGGAGGTATGAAGGAGAATTTAAACCTGTTGGTTTTGGTGACAGGAATCTTTAGCCATTGGCCAGATGGCAGAAGTTCATATTCCTGACATAGGGGGTGGGAGCTATCTGTTCTAATGGAGGCTGCTTTTTTAAGCACCTGTTCGTCATATATATGACTCAAACCCCTGAATGTAGTCCCCACAATTTTACTAGCCACCTTAACGACTCCGTTTAGGGCATTAACCTGTCTAACACCAATGTTACCATACCAGCAAATGACAGAAAAGGTGATGACAGACTCAATGAAGGCTTTGTAAAACATAATCAGTGATTTAACAACCTGAAATTTGGCTAGTTTCCTTAAACAGAAGAGGCGCTGCTGGCCCTTCTTACACAGCACCTCTGTGTTCAAATCAAATTTTAGCCTGTTGTCAATAACCGTCCCCAGATATTTATACTCGCTAACAAACTCCACTGACTGCCCTTCAATCACACTGCTCTGGGGAGCTAGTGGGTGACGACGAAAATCAACACACATGTCTTTGGTTTTGTTAACGTTGAGTTGTAGGAATGCCTCTTTACACCAGGAAGCGAAGTCATCTACAACTGGGCCATGACTGACCTCAGTGTCACCCAACAGACTAACAATAACGGAATCGTCTGCAAATTTAATAATGTGTCTGTCTGCATACTGACTTCTGCAGTCATTAGTGTAATCTCTGGTGCCTGTCAACCAATTTCGCCCCAAATCACCAGCAAAAAAAGCACCAGGAGTTTTTCACTAATTTTGGGGCTAGGGAAGTCTGGAAAAAAGCTAAATGTAGTGACAAATATGGCAAGTTGGCGACACTGGTGGAGAGACTAGCAAAAAACAGTTACACTTGCAGCGCCTCTCTTTTCCCAGCCTCTTCACAACACACACACGCGCGCGCACAGCCGCACGCACACGCACACACACACACCAAGCAACACAACAGAGCATTCATTTACATCTGCTGCACGTCCTCTTCTGGCATGCACAAGGAACCTCTTTTCTGCTCCTATTGTCAGTCTGTTGTTCCTTTTTATTCTAAAGCAGTAACATGGGGAAGGCGAAGGGGGGATTTTCCCCAACAAACGCACCACCTTCTTTCAGCTCTCAATTTCCTTAGCGGGAGTTGAACACGCCGTCATGCTGGAATAGCAGCCTATGTGCTTGTTTTGGCATGGATAAACAACATGATTAATGTTTTCATCAAGTTACAAAGTTCTGCAACGAAGTATAGAAGTTAGGCTTTAGTCTCTCTCATAGAGACCAACTGAGTGATGCCTGGTTTTGGGCAAATCAGTGTGTGGGGCAGGGTAAAAATCAGGAATCATCATCACATTCTGTGCTACACATACAAGCACATGCTATAAGCAGACTTACATACAAAACTGTGTACAGGAGGGAAAGTGCCCATCCAAAAAAAATCGAATAAAATAAAATCTATTCTTTGGGGCTTTTCTTTTAAACTACATGGCATTCCACAAATTCCGCTGCTCTTTTTTTTAGGTTGGGAAGTCAAGTCATAATAACTAATAACATGAATGCACACGACTGCCAAAAGACGTTGAACTTTATCTTTAGAGCCACAGCCAACTATATCAGGGGTTTTCAACAGGTGGTCCGGGGACCACCAGTGGTCCTTGAGAGGGTTCCACCAGGTGGTCCCCAGCTAAGATGTAACTCTTGAGAACGTAAAAATGAAACCAAATGGAAACCAAATGGACCCTGGCGGGTCCATTTGGTTAAAATATTCATCATGTGAATTCGTCCCAAATCTACACAATTAGAAGAGCAAAGGAAATCTTTAGTTTGGGGGGGTCTGTGGGGCTAAAATGTCCTCAAATGGTGGTCTGTGGCTCAAATGCTGAATAAATGGTGGGCCCTGGGATGAAAAAGGTTGAAAACCCCTGAACTATATTGTCAGTGTACTGTATAGATTGGTCACTAGTGGAGCCGTTGGATTTGTGACCTGGTTGCTAGTGGAGGTGAGACCTGGTTTGTGAACTGGTCTCTAGTCTCTGGTGGATTATCCATTCCCTTCCTGGATAACAGAGCTACAGGCTCTGTTAGAGCAGGTCCAGGTCTCTCCGACTCCTCAGGGAACAGAATGCCAAGATTCCTAAGGTTCCTGTCGTGTCAGTGCCTGTTTGGGTAAGACTTTCTGTTCCTGCAGAATGAGGGAGGGGAGCTATACAGTAAGTGTTTTAAATAAGGGCTGAATAGCCCTTTATTCTGATAGTAATCATTGTTGTGTTTGTTCAGTAGCAGGGCTCTCACTCACCCTCTCTACAACTCTTCAGTGAATGGAGAATTGAGAACAGAGAAGTCATACAGTTTTCAGCATAAAAAAAACTATTGTACGACCTTTTGTACTCCCCCCCACTGTAGAGTACCCCCCCCCCCCACACTGTAGAGTGTGTGCATGTGCTTATTACGTTATTACCAGAGGGTTTTACAAATCACCTAAAATAAAATCACTGAATTCTCCTCAACCAAACTAGATTTGCACTCAGTAGAGTGCCAACTTGCGTATGGCGCACAAGTAGTCCATGACTCCATGGCCATACTTTTCTCAGTGCATCACATGCCGATACGATGCAAGGCAACAATTTATACATAACTACTAATGCATCAAAGACGCTTCAGGACTAACTCTGGGTGAGCCCAGGTTCGAACTGGGAACCTTTGCAGTTGTCATCTGTTCACTCTCTACCGCTGAGCCACTGCCACCCTGGTAGGACTGGCCCAGCCTGTGAGAGAACAAACACTAAGCAATAGGCAATGATAACCATGGGAATATAGAGCTTTGGCCTGGGCCGGCCTAGCGGTCCGTTCACCTAGCCTGGTAATCCAGCCTGATCCTCCAGACGACCTTTGCTGCTCGTGACTCCCAATCTCTCCCCCTCCTCCCATTTCCTGTCAGATTACTGAAAAACTATCAATGAAAAGGCAAGTTTTTTTTTTTTTTTTTTTTTTTTTTTTTTTTTTTACATATAGCACTTACATCTAGCCTGGATTCCAGCCTGATTTGTTGCGTTCCCACATCTGAAATGTCACTGAGCCAAATCAGTCTGGCCAGAGCCTGCTTGACCTGCATCTCCCTGATGTCACATGTTAAAATACAAATATCTACCACACAAAACATGGTGCATACAGTACATAATTTCAGGATCCCTGGCACAAAATCATCTTTAGATGGGGCATGAAAAGGTCCAAGAACCATTGGATTAAGTAATCTGTGCTGCTGTTGTAAGTGAGAGTGTAGTATTCTTCGGCAGAAATGAAAACAAGTTGCCCCCCCCCCCCACAGAGTCCACTTCCTTTAGACAGAAAGTCTCCTCTAAAACAAATATAGTTTTCACATTTCACTCCCTGAAAACAAACGTCTTTAAATAGATCACTGGCAGACCCCACGTGACCTGCAGACCCTTCTATCGTGAATCTATGAAAACCTGACATGAAAGG
The DNA here is from genome assembly GCA_039105355.1 of Benthosema pterotum. Lineage (NCBI taxonomy): Eukaryota > Metazoa > Chordata > Actinopteri > Myctophiformes > Myctophidae > Benthosema > Benthosema pterotum. The sequence continues at coordinate 51,416,155 of CM076968.1, forward strand.
AGCATTTTTATTTCATGTCAAAAGCTTTAGCTATGTTAACTTTATGAAATACAAATACACTGAACTAGGCTACTAGAGCGCGACAAAATATGGAATTTTGGGAACGATATGATAATACAATAGAGGTATACAACCACTGATAAACGATTTGCAACCGGTTAGCCGATTTGAACACCGATAGAAAGGGGCACCCACCGACATGAACCCCAATATGATAGCCTGAAAAAAAGATGTAGCAGGTACTAGCAGCTAGTAGTGTGCAGTTTTTAAAATTCTATCTGTGATTTCTACATCACCGATCAGATATGATAGGACAACCAATAGACCATAACATTTTATTACGCTACTGATTTAGAGCGAACCTATTCAATTTACAGCTGGTCATGTGTACATGATCATCTCAAGTAAAATACTTGATACTTATCAGTATTCCAGCCAGGGGCGGATCTAGGCATGGGCATGGGGGGGGGGGATGTCCCCCTAAATGCCCTGACTGCCCCACCAAACACAATGGCATGCAAAACAACCCAAGATATTTGCTTACATTTAAGATGATTTGAAACACTACTACTACTACTAACTAACTACAGCTGTGTCACCACTAAACCAACAGCATTTCATCATTGAAAACAGAAAACTCTCTGAGTCAGACCTTTAGCTTTATGCATGCTGCGTGCCTGTTGCAACTTCAGCAACAACTGATGTTATTATTGATGCTTTAGTTGACTAATAAAAGTTCTGTAACCGAAAATGCGAAGCGCCACGGGCGATGAAGCCGCCCCCACACCATTTTCTCCTGCCCCCCCCCCCCCCCCCCCCCCCCCCAATTGGGAAATGTTATATCCGCCCCTGATTCCAGCATTAACCCGAGGGCTGGACAGTGGGGTCTACATGTGGCCCACAGCCAACACAGCATGCAATAACGCTGAAGTGAGATCCTTTCTTCATCTGCTAATGAGTCGCTCTGAGCATTCAGGAAGGAACCACATACTTACTCAGTAGCTCAGACACAGAGGAAGTTCAAATTGAACACACTTCCTCTATTGCAGAAACGTTTTCTGTGCAAACATGGAGAGGAGGACTATTGAATATCCTTATATGGGCATAAGCAGGTCCACTTGACAGCTGCCTACGCCCAGAATCACTACAGGACTTTACTGAAGACAATTCTGTGGGTTGGCCTGATAGAAGAGCATCCGCTGACTTGATTTATCAACAACTTAAAAAGGGGAATTTCACCCATTTTCAACATTCTAATATGTCATTATACTTTAGAGGTGCTGGGTGGACATGATGAAAACGTTTCCCCATTCTGTGTTGTTTCCTAGAAATGGAGGTCTGAGGAAAATCATTAACATGATGAAACACATCTTGATGACATCATCAAGATGTATTTTCACCATGTTAATAGATTTCTCTAGACGCTTCTTTTTTTCTGAGAGTGTACAAATGCAACCAAATGAACCCGTTAGAAAATGGGTGGAATTCCCCTTCAAATAACGGTTCAATTTTAGTTGACGTACAAAAAGGCCACGGTCACAGCCTCGTGACCTGCTGTCCGAAATTGAGACGCCACGGATATAGTGCTTACATTTCCTTTTTTAATTAAAGTTAAAGACACATACATTTAAAAACAACATTAATAAAACGTCTCTCTCCTCCCACACACTAGTCAGGCTGTCATGTTCAGCTGCCTGTGACACACGCCTTCGAGGGTTCAAATTTAAAGTCTGCGTGTGTGTGTGTGTGTGTGCGTGCGTGCGTGCGTGTGTGTGTGGTTTAACCGTTCTAAACCACCTGACAGAGGAGGACATGCTTTATTACATTTGAGGGACACAAAAGCCTTCCTATTCTGAAAAGCCGTCGCTGCAATTGAAGAGTTTATAGAATGACGCCTGTGTATATACTATTTGATGCTAGTAGATTAGATTACAGGTGCAATCAATTATATTGAAAAATAATTGATTGCACCTGTGTTTTTATGTATTCAGGGCTGGCGTGCTACAGAATGATGTCGCAATGTTGATGATATTCTAACATTGTTATCACTGGGAGTGCCGTACTTGACTTTGTTTATTGAGCTTTCTTCTTTCCTGTAATGGTTTGAGCATGCAGGCCAGTATTCAAGTTCATTTAACATAATCTAGAAAACAACAAGGCATATGAACTGAAGTAAGTAAATTGTGTGCATGCATGGCCATATACAGTATACTGTACACCATACCTGGGCATCATGCGGCCCGGGGGCCAAATGCGGCCATTTGGCTGACTCTGACCGGCCTGTGAAAGGATACTGTGGTTTTTAACCAGTGGTCCGGGGACCACCAGTGGTCCATGAGAGAGTTCAAGTTAAATATGGAAAGTTGGTTAACCAGATGTAACACTTTGAGAGTGTAAAAATGAAACCCAATGAACCCTTGTGGGTCCATTTGGTTTTATGTTTACACTCTCAAGGTCATCTTGTGAATTATCACAAAGTCTACACAATCAAAGAATGTAAAACAATGGTCATTTTTGATCTACGTTTGCCTGTTTTGTTTCTGAAATCCAGCCTGGTATTGTGGACAAAAACAAGATGGGCTAAAATGTCATCAAATGGTCCTCCGTGCCTCAAATACTGAATAAATTGAGGGCCCTGGTGTTAAAAAGCTTGGTCTTACTCTTACTGTTATCTTGAAATTAAATAAATATCACGCAGACTTTAGTTCAGTGTTTAGCCTGTATCTCATTTGGCCCCTTGGGAAAAATAATTGCCCACCCCTGCTGTACACTATAAAGGCAATTTAAGGACATCTCTGGTCTGGGACAATCTCACATCTCTGACCAGGTACAATAGGTCAAGTTGCTTTACAGTTTACAAAAAAAAAAAACAAAAAAAAAAAACAACATACTGGTACTAGTTAAACATTTTAAACTACAGTACCACTACCTTCTCACTCCTAGCTACAGTATATGTGCTCTACACTACCGTCAAAATAAAGCAGCAATGCTTTATATTTATATTGCTCCTGTAACTAATTAAAGCTTAACATTCATACTGTGAGTTCTGTTTCTTTGCTTTTGAGCCATAAAAGGCAGCAGATAAATAGTAGTGATAAGCAGAGAGAGCATACTGCCCTTATGACCCAGCCTATAGTGCCGTGCGGAAGACATTTTTGTCTAATTGTCCTGAGGCAGTTTGAAAAGGAAAGGATTATGGTTGATCCTCCTGATAGGATCTGGTACAGACGGACAGACGGACGAGGGTTTGGTAATCTGTCAATTAAATCGGGACCCTGCTGTGTAAGACCAACACTGTCATTTCCCCATTTACAGGAACATGACGCCATTGGAGTTTGCTATAGCTTACTATGAATGACTGGCACAGCATTGTGCAAATACCATGTTCATCAGATTAGGTGTGGGCATTTATCATTATATTAATCATTGTTAACCCTCAAACAACTCTCTGTTTGAAGAGCATTCAGAGGGATTCTATGTGGGTCACAAATTCAGATTTATTTTGTTGTTTTGTTTTTTGTTTTGGGCTGCCTTTTGAGCGTAAAAATATTCATCATGTGAATTAGTCCAAGTCTACACAACTAGAGAATGTAGAAGATTAAAATGGTCATTTGGATCTGTATGTTTGACCGTTTTGTTTTCTCCGAAATTCAGCCTGGAATTGTAGACAAAAGCAAAATAAATCTTTAGTTTTGGGGTCTGTGGGGCTAAAATGTCATCAAATGGTGGTCCATGGCTCAAATTCTGAATAAATAGTGGGCCCACTGCTTTATGGGTTGTATGTATACCACAATGCATGTGTGTATTCAACTATAAAACTGAAAGAGAATTCACCCTCAGTCTTCTCATGATAAACCACTATTCCTGAACAGTTACACACACACGCACACGCTCGCCATCCCCTCCCTGCCTGCTGCCCACCAATCTCCTCCAGTCCTCAGGTCTTCTAATCCTGGTTGCCAGGCAACAGCCAGACCAACTGGAGCAGGAGCAGGGAAACCCCTCCGTCTCTCTCTGTCTCTTCAGGCTTATTTCAGACTAAAAAGGGCAGCCTGAACTCAACATGCATGGCTGGCTAGACAGACAGACATATAGTTCTGTTGTCTATATAGAGAGCGTATGCCAGGGGGCTATAATGGGGAATTGTGTGGTCAAGCTTAAAGCACACAATGACATACATATACACAAACAGTACAGTAGTACAGTACAGTCTACACGTCGCTCCGGTAAACAGTGTGTCAGGCACCAAGACTGACTTTATTCGTCTTTACACATATACGATAGAGGTGACAAAGGCACTGTGTGTGTGTGTGGGTGTGTGTGTGTGTGTGTGTGTGTGTGTGTGTGTGTGTGTGTGTGTGTGTGTGTGTGTGTGTGTGTGTGTGTTGTGTGTGTGTGTGTACACTTTCTTAGAGAGTATAGCATCCCTTCTCCAGAAAACTGTCTCTCTCATGCCAGTGTTCCATATAAATGCCATCCATTCTTGGCTCATTCTCCAGCTCTCAGCAGGACCAACAGAGAGGCTTTTAGAGCTCACACTGACATGATGACATCATCCACCATGAGGTCAGGAGCTGCTACTGCTGTCACACCAAGAAAACAAAACAATGAGCCCTAGTGTTAGGACTAAGACCACCTAAAGCCAGACCAAGACAAAACCAAGACCTTGGGGGGGTCAAGACCAAAACTAGACCAAAAAACTAGACCAAGACTACCATGAGACTGGGGCGGTAGGGACAGAGACCAACACCTAGGAGTTGAGATCGAGACTGAGACCGAGTCATAGAGGGTCCAAAATCTAAATGGTAAATTTATATATCGCCTTCGTCTACAGTTGGACAGATGGGCTTCTCAGTCGTCAGTCCTGTGTGGGTGTGGGGAGGAGGGGGCCAAAAATATCCTATCTGCATTGTTGCGTCATGTTGTGGACTTTTAAGATGATTTACGCGGAAATGTAAGGGAAAGGAAATGAAAAAGTCAGAAGGGAAGTCTTCACGTAACATGAAAGCTCTCCAGCTCCAGCGAGCAGAAGGCTCACTGCTCAGATGGAATCCCTCTGGTAGGTCGCGTTCGACAGCGACAGGGTCGTGGGAAACTGGGGAGAGCTCCGGGAGGATGTTTAGACATCATCTCTGCAGCTGTACTGTACTGTACTGGGCTGGGAGCTGAGCTAAGACATCCACAGGGCTGACGTTTGTATGTTTAATAGGAGTGAAGCTAGAAGAAGAAGTAAACCACTTAGACCCTATAGAATCTGCTGGCCGGCGTCTCCCCACCGTATAGACAACCTCTGGTTTTTTCCCCTCTATACAAAATGTCTGAAAATAGATGACCTACATGCTGCGAAAAGTCCAAACGTGTTGTTATGGGTTAGGACAGGGGTGCCCACACTTTTTTGACTTGAGAGCTACAGCCAAAATGACCGGATCAACAAGATCTACACATCAAAAATGTGATTGTTCCATTACTGAAAATCCATTTCAAGGCCCCCTAGAAAGTTTGAGCTTTGAAATAGTGGTGATGATGTTACTTACTGTTATAGTGTTTAAGAATAATGCACTTATAATGAAAAATAGAGGGGGAGAATTGGAAGGTTTTCCTGTTTATGCTATTACTGATGTTTTCAAAGAGTTTAGATTTTAGCACCCCAAACTAAGAACTTTCACATTTTTGTGCACAATTTGTCCACAATAACAGTTATTCCCCATTTCCTAATTGTATGGACTCTTGAAAATGATGAAATTCAGATGTTTAAATATAATTTAACTCTTGAGAGCGGTGAAATGGACCCAAATGGACCTGCAAGGGTCCATTTGGTTTCATTTTAACGCTCTCAAGAGTTACATTATATTTAAACATCTGAATTACATAATTACTATAAGGGTCCAAGTGCTGGGGGGACTGTCATGTGATCTACCTGCATGGTCTGTGTGATCTACTGGTAGATCACCATCTACCTTTTGGGCAGCCCTGGGTTAGAAGCGTATCTGGCTGACATTTCCACCAAATGTTTGCCTATTCCTTCCTGGTTGTGACACACTCAGAACAGGAAGGGCTGTGGTTACTGGTTAATGTAAGTGAATGTGTGAATCACATGTTACAGTCTTGGCCTTGTCACCTTCTCTCCGGTTAGAATAGAACCATGTTAATAAATTGGCAACTCAACAAATTATATTCTACAGATTTGTAGTTAAGACTATATTGTCTAAAGATGCAAAGATCAATCTTGGGATCAAACATTGATTGTAATGCTTGGGGAACAATGTTTTTGGAAATCCAGCATGACTGTGTGTGTTGTGGGTTTGAGTCTGTGTGCATAGCTACTTTGGCTGATATTATTGTGGATATTCATTACTGGCCACTCGAAAGGCTATGGTTGGTTGCCAGGGTGGTCTACTAGTACTGTATTCTAGAACAGTCAGAGTCAGACGGTTGCCACTCAGGGCAAAGAGAAGCACAAGTAAGCAATAACAAGACGCAACAATATGACCATCGACAGCAAAGCACAATGACAGAGTTTTGGCAACATGAAAACATTGGCTTTGTGTCTCAGAGTGTTCTGATGCAAGTCTGTGTTGTCTTGTCAAACAAAACATTTATGTCTGCCAGATAGAGGTGAGGATGTCAGAAAGGAGAAGAGAAAATATCATCAAATACAGGCAGTGTGGAATGTTTGGAAAGACCAGTTCCCGAAGGAGACATCAGCTTCTTGTCTTTCAGTCAGCTGATCAGTGTTTTAGCTAATTAAGACCTGAGGCCCATTCTAAAAATAAACACCTTCTAAATGAGTCCTTCTCACACTTTCAAGATGTTTACTTGCCCGGCGTCGTGCCTCAGACACAAAGGTTGGAACACTGATGGACTATGCACACACACAGTAAACATATTAGTGTATATGATACCATAATGTTATAATACATACTCCTGAGATCAAAGAAAATCCCCTTCCATAAGGGAAACCGATGTCCTTATTTATGGCATGACAATAGATAGATTAATTTTCTGATACTACATGTCAACAGCCAACTTTAAGTGGCCAAGCAGTGCCTTCAAGAGATGTCTAATCTGGTTATCTAGGCAAGCAGAAGACATTCATCTAATCTTTTTCGGGAACCTGTGATTCATTAAACAGTAAAAAAAAAAAAGTGTATATTGTGAGGGGAGGGCCGGGGGAATTCTCTGTGGGCGCCATATGTTAACTTGGCACAGTCTGGACCACACGACATGAAGCTATTAACACTGACTATAGAGGGTAGAGTGCAACCCCATTATGAGGAGTTAACACGCCACTGAGATCTGTTTCTGCTACAGGTCATTAAACACGCTCTCTGTGGAGCTATAGGGTGTCAGTGCTGTGGTGTCACTTCACATGCCAACGCCAGCCATCGCAACACCTGAGATTTGTGAGCACAAACCACTTTACCTGGACATTTCCTTGAACGACTTTATAGGCAACATGCCTAGTACATAGTGAACCCTTTCATTCTGACTATTACTACAACACCAATTCCATTGAACACACGGGGCAGCGGTTTACGAGGACATCCCAGGAAAACAGCACAAGTAATTTTGCTTTAAAACTCACAAATGTCCCTCAATAGCAAGATAAATGCAAAGATGAAACTGCATGCATTAAAAAAACAATTATTAAAGCTCGGTTCCCTGTTCTATGATCCTCACCAAGCACTGATCGCCTCAATCGAGTTGAGAAAGTCAAACAATGTGCTTCTTTCACTTCTAATAGTAATTAAATATCATCCCGCCGAAGGTACTGTAATTAATTTGTGGGCCTGATTGGCCCTTGGGCCTGAGTTTTACATATGTGCTCTGACAGAACCCTGGATGGCATTTTACAGACCAACTGCTCATCAAAGGCGAGAGTCAAAAGGTCCTAACAGCAACCCTTGTCTCTGTTACTACACTCAGGTACAGGAACATTGTTCACACTTCAATACATACGCCATCATGTTTCTCTATCATCTATAATCCTGTTTTCCCCTTTTTGCTCTACTAGACAGATAGACTTCTACACTGCATGGTTCAGCACAGGTCAGAAAACAACAGAGCTGTGTGCTCTGCTGCACTTTGAGCTTCCAGCTGAAGTGTTGACATGAAACTACTGCTGGGACAAACCAACGCTGTAGTGCGCCTGTTAAAGGGGGACTCCACCCATTTTCAACATTTTAATATGTCATGTTAAAATATGTCTTAGAGATGTTGTGTATGTGGACATGATAAAAAAAAGTTCCCCCGATTCTGTATTTCCTAAAAATGGAGGTCTGAAAAAAATCATTAACATGGTGAAATACATCTGATGACATCATCAAGATGTATTTCACCATGTTAATGATTTTTTTTTCAGACCCCTTTTTCCTGAGAGGGTACAAATGGAACGGTCCATTTGGTTCACATTTGTACCCTCTCAGGAAAATGTTGAAAATGGGTGGAATTCCCCTTCAAAAAGAAATATGCCCATTTCAAATGAGAGAACAGAACAGTCAACTGCTGAGACAGAGCACCTGTAATCTTTTAGGTTTTCATCTATAACCAAAACGGTCTGTGTTACGGACATATAGGAGTGTTGTGCGCACAAACACACATATATACACTATACAAACACATAGCAGAACCGCACAACACTCCTATACGTCCGTAACAGTCTGCAACAGTGATAACGACTGTCTTTTGTCTTTGTTGATGACCATAATGAAAGCACACAGGCGTAGTTAATGAGATAGTAACCTGTCATAAAACACCTGCCATAAAAAGCTGTAGGTGGTGAGAAAACAGGAAGTGAACTGAATCTACGGTTATTTTCCCAGAGGTGTGTTCATGTTTCATAATTACAATCCTACCACTGTCTGAATAGAATACAAACAATGCTCTACGTCCTAATTGTCTCGCTGACAATGGGAATATACTGTACAATATATGCAGACATCCCAGTCCCACCAGGGCCGGATTTAGACACCCTACTAGGGTGGGCTGGAAGAATGGCAGGGTGGGCAACTCCAAAGCTTTGCATATGAAGCAGTGGTTTTCAATCTTTTTTGACACCAGGGCCCACTATTTATTCAGCATTTGAGCCACAGACAACCATTTGATGACATTTTAGCCCCACAGACCCCGAAACTAAATATTTCTTTTTGCTTTTGTCCACAATTCCATGAAGGCTGGATTTGGGAAACAAAACAGTCAAACATACATATCAAAATGACCATTCCTCTCCTGTTGCTGTGACCTTGACGTGGTGGAGTGGCTTAAGGACCCCTTGAGTCCAAACTAACAACAGCAAAATCTATTTCATAGTGAATTTGTGTGGTGTTAGCCTGACCATTAATCTTCTACATTCTCTAGTTGTGTAGACTTGGGCTAATGCAGATGATGAATATTTTAACTCTCTGAGAGCGTAAACATGAAACCAAATGGACCCGCAAGGGTCCATTTGGTTTCATTTTTACGCTCTCAATGAGTTACATCTGGTTAACCAACTTTCCACCATTTCCACTGAGTGGGCAGGAAGCACATTTGGGTGGGCTCTGCCCCCCCACGCCCCCCCCTCTAGATCCGGCCCTGCCCCCCCCCCCCCCCCCCCCCCCCACATTCCCTGCATTCCCATGTGAGCGAGAGAGAGCGGCCGCCGCTCTGCTGCGCTCCGCACCGCTTCTCCCTCCCTGCGATGTGACAAAGCTGCTCTGTGTTGTTCTGTTCTGACTGTCTGTGGATAATGTAGAAGTGGAGCAGCATGCCCGAGGGATGCTCCGTCTCTCTGCTCCACTCAGCAACTCAACAGGACAACAAGCTGTCAGTGTGAACACACTGAACGCTTTCATTCACTGTCAACTCCCAGTGTAACATTTTTATGAACTCGCGTTAAATCCTAGTTTGTGAAAAAGTGGGTCAGGGGGACAACTGAGGGTGAAATAGCTTTCACGTTAAGAGCTGAATTCCTACAAAGCATGAGTCATTGCAGTGCGGATAATAACTAACTAGGGTAGACACCACATTGTGGCAGGCTAATTAAAACTTTCAACTCTTATGTGAGAGAGCCAAGAAAAACATTTCAGTGGTATGTTTATTTAATGAGTACTGAGTTCTAGCTAAGCTTGGTGAAGGCATGCCAGTTCATGCAATAATACGCTAATAGGTACCTGGTAACTGCTGTATACACTTTAAGGAATAAACACCCATAATAATCGTAACTATGAGTTATAAAGTGTTGTTTGTAATAGCTACCATTGCGCAGGGGTCAACAACCTGTGGTTGTAGTGGGCCAGTCCCAGGTGTGTGTGTGTGTGTGTGTGTGTGTGTGTGTGTGTGTGTGTGTGTGTGTGTGTGTGTGTGTGTGTGTGTGTGTGTGTGTGTGTGTTCAATGTGATTCACCTTGCATAAATAAAAGGGATTCTAAAAAATGTACAGAATAATCGTCCTTTATAGATAGTAAATTATTAGTCATTTCTAGGTGTGGCACAGACATGGTGACTTTGGTTTTACAGATACAGCCACTGCTTTCAGCACTAGATCAACATAATTAAATCATATATATCTAAAAATGTCATAGTTTACATTTCTATTTATTAAAAAAAAAAGATGAATAATAGTAGGAACAGTAAGAACATTCCCTGTGGTGCACAGAATTCGATAACACATTAACACCTGTCCAATGAATCCTGGTTGTAAATTAACTTACAGGTTTAACAATAGCAGAACTGTTGACTGACAGCTAGACAGCGTAGGCCTGTAAAGTAGGCCTTACATCAGCCAGCAGATCTTCAATTATTACCATTTATAGTGTAAGAATGGGTGCAGGTTTACAACAAACTGCCTAATATGACTCATGGCTGTATATCTACTGTATAACGTACACCTCCAGCAACTTGTAGGCTACTTTCCAGTCCAGATGATCATCCATAACAGCCACAGTGTTAGTGTTATTGACCACAGACAGTGGACTATACACACACACCAAACTGCTTATTATGCTGCTACATGGACTAAGTCATGGGTGGCCAACCCGCGGCTCGTGAGCCGCATGCAGCTCTTCAGTTGGTTACATGTGGCTCTTAATGGGCTTCCACATGAAACCATCAAAAACCTTTTTTTTTTATACCAGGGCCCACCATTTATTCAGAATTTGAGCTATGGACTACCATTTGATGACATTTTAGCTCCACAGACCCCAAAGCTATTAAGATTTTGTTTACTTTTGTCAATTCCAGGCTGGATTTCAGAGAAAAAAAAACAGTCAAACATACAGATCAAAATGTCCATTAATCTTCTACATTCTCTAGTTGTGTGGACTTGGGATAATTAACATGATGAATATTTTAACTCTTGAGAGCGTAAAAATGAAACCAAATGGACCCGCAAGGGTCCATTTGGTTTCATTTTTACGCTCTCAAAGAGTTACATCTGGTTAACCAACTTTCCATCAATTAGCTTGGGGACCACCTGGAATCCTCTTAGGGAACTTTTTTTGGAGTGTAAACTCGGTTTCTAAATATATGTCTATATATTTTAATAGTGCGTCTTTGCATTAGGCACCTGCACACAAATGCACGTGTCTTATGGCAGGAGGGGAAATCTATTTGTTTTATAATCCTTGTGACCGTTTGATGTGGCTCTTTGCAGTAACACAATGAAAAACGTGGCTCTTGGTCTGTGACCAGTTGGCCACCCCTGGACTAAGTGTACACTACAATTTTCAAGTCCCTGCAATTTAGAGGGCCCAAGAATCAGAGCAGGATATGACAGCATGGAGGGGAATTCCACCCACTTTCAACATTGTTCTGAGAAGGTACAAATGAAACCAAATGTACACGTTACACAACTTACACTGAATCTGACAGAAGAGTCATCAAAAGACATCCACATGGTGAAACACACCTTGATGATGGCATCAAGATGTGTTTCACTATGATAATGATTTTTAAGACCTCCAGTTCTAGGAAACAGAAGGGACCTTTTCTACTGTATCCACACAACATCTCTAAGTCTAAAGCATGACAGTGAAATGTTGAACATTGGTGAAATGCCCCTTTAATACACTAAATGGCCTATATACTATGAAACATAAAGAAATGCATGTGGTCAACTCAAAGTGATCATGTGAGGCTGTGAGCCGATGATTCAGCCGTGGTCAGTCAGAGTGTGTGTGTGTGTGTGTGTGTGTGTGTGTGTGTGTGTGTGTGTGTGTGTGTGTGTGTGTGTGTGTGTGTGTGTGTGTGTGTGTATTATGGTCGTGACCATTCCATTCTTGCTGTTATGTTTCTTTGGCAATGTAAACGTATGTTTTGTCATGCCAATAAAGCCATTTGAATTGACCATTCCTGTGTGTGTGTGTGTGTGTGTGTGTGTGTGTGTGTGTGTGTGTGTGTGTGTGTGTGTGTGTGTGTGTGTGTGTTTTCTCCACTACTCAACTGTTTGAACATGCCCTCCATGTCTTTGATCTGCCTCCTGGAGAACTCCTTGAACTCGGTGTAAGGGTTGAAGACCTTCATGCTGGGCTGCTGGTGCTCCCCCAGCCCCTCGTTCAGCTCGCCCCGCCGCTGCAGCTTGGCCCCCAGCTCCGAGTCCGCGTTGGCCGTGCTGGAGCCTGATCCGTTCTCCTGGTGGTTGTTGTGGGTGAGGATCGCCTCGTCCACGGCCACCGGCCCCTCGGTGCCGTCCTCGATCTGCAGCCGCCGGCTCAGCTTGGACGACAGCTCGTCTGTGGCCATCTTTATTTATGCGAGGAATGCGTTTCCTTCACGCACACAAAGTGATGATGTTGGTGATACCAGAGACGGCGTGAATGAGTAGTGAGTGCGCACAACAAGCCGTCAGTAGTCTGGCTATGTGCTCCGCACATGCATCCGTCAGGTTCAGCGGGTTTTGTTGACGCTCTGCTCCAAAGGAAGGGATTCCCCGATGCAAATGATCCAGAGCAGGAAACAATAAAAAGCTACTCATAAAAACCAGTGCCAGCAGCAGCGGCGGAGGGTCTGGTGGGAGTCAGCCAGCAGTGAGAGCGTCTGTCTGGGCAGACTAGAGCAGGGCTGGGCTGGACTGGGCTGGGCTGGGCGGCGTGGTGCTGAGAGCAGACACACTGACTGACTGACTGGCTGCACGAATACCTCCACTCACTGCTTACTGCGTAGTGTGTTCTCATTAACTACGTAACCACTCACCACCACGCCTTTTAAAAGGGACGCAAAGTGTCCAAATACTACTACTAGCCAGAAATGTTGTGAACCATGGCTACCACTGTACTTATTATACTAGTAGCAGATGGCACTGACTAGTAGTAGTGCCGCAGTGCCAGTTATTTCCACACATGCAGTGACACACACAAAGATGTCACGACGACACATTGCTCTTGTTGTTGCAACTTGAAGTGGTTGTTCCCTTATTTAAACATGCTATTAGAGAGCCGTCACGACTCACCCACAGAGAAGAATGCCCAGGACATGCATTAAATTGGGGCTATCTGGACCCATCTCTGGGCTGTGGGCACCCACTTGATATAAAATCACTGTTAATTTCACTGTGAGAGTGTACAAATGGAACCAAATAGTAGGCCCTACATAGTACACTTGTTGTAGCCTACCTACACACTACACTACACAATCATTTACACAGACATTGGTGTACTACGTGGCCATTTGGGTTCCAAGTTAGAGCCCAAATGGACTAAGGGTCCATTTGGGCTCCAACTGCGTCTTCAACTACAACCCCAAATCCGTTGAAATTGGGACGTTGTGAAAAATGTCAATAAAAACAGAATGCATTGATTTGCAAATCGTTTTCAACCTATATTGAGTTTAATACACTACAAAGACAGTATATTTAATGTTCAAACTGATAAACTTTATTGTTTTTTGAAATTATACAATCTTTTGTAAATTGATCCCTGCAACACGTACCAAAAAAGTTGGGACGGAGGCAACAAAAGACTGGGAAAGGTCATGAATGCACAAATAACGCCTGTTTGGAACATTCCACAGGTAAACAGGTTAATTTTAAACAGTTTAATATTGTTATTGAGTATAACGGGACCATCCCAGTCGCTCACAATCAAAGATGGGGCGAGGTTCACCACTTTGTGAACAATTCTGTGAGAAAATCATCTAACGATTTAAAAACAATGTTTCTCAACATTCAATTGCAAGGAATTTGGTGATTTCATCATCTACAGTCCATAATATAATCAAAACATTCAAATAATCTGAAGAACTTGCTATACTAAAGCATCAAGGCCGAAAACCAACATCTAGCACTTGTGACCTTTGATCCCTCAGGTGGCTCTGCATTAAAAACTGACATCATTGTGTAAAGGATATTACTGTGTGGACTCAGGAACACTCAGAAAACCATTGTCAGTTTACAGAATTTGACGCTACACCTGCGATTGCAAGTTAAAACTCTACCATGCAAAGCAAAGCCATACATCAGAAAGGTTGGTTTGAAAAAACAACTAGAAAAACAACCAGAAATGCCTTCTCTGGGTACAATATCATTTAAAATGGTTATACACAAAGTGGAAAAGTGGGCTGTGGTCTGATGAGTCCACATTTCTAATGATAGTGGACCCAGAGAAGGCATTTCTGGTTTTTTTCAAACCAACCTTTCTGATGTATGGCTTTGCTTTTCGATGGTAGATTTTTAACTTGCAATTGCAGGTGTAGCGACAAATTATGTAAACTGACAATGGTTTTCTGAGTGTTCCTGAGTCCACACAATAATATCCCTTACACAATGATGTCAGTTTTTAATGCAGAGCCACCTGAGGGATCAAAGGTCACAAGTGTTTGGTGTTGGTTTTCGGCCTTGACGCTTTAGTATAGCAAGTTCTTCAGATTCTTTGAATGTTTTGATTATATTATGGACTGTAGATGATGAAATCACCAAATTCCTTGCAATTGAATGTTGAGAAACATTGTTTTTAAACCGTTGGATGATTTTCTCACAGAATTGTTCACAAAGTGGTGAACCTCGCCCCATCTTTGATTGTGAGCGACTGGATGGTCTTGTTATACTCAATAACGATATTAAACTGTTTAAAATTAACCTGTTTACCTGTGGAATGTTCCAAACAGGCGTTATTTGTGCATTCATGACCTTTCCCAATCTTTTGTTGCCCCCGTCCCAACTTTTTGGTACGTGTTGCAGGGATCAATTTACAAAAGATTGTATAATTTCAAAAAACAATAAAGTTTATCAGTTTGAACATTAATTATATTGTCTTTGTGTTGTATTCAACTGAATAGAGGTTGAAAACGATTTGCAAATCAATGCATTCTGTTTTTATTTACATTTTACACAACGTCCCAATTTCAACGGATTTGGGGTTGTATATAATTTAGCTGGGGGACCCCCTGAGTTCCCTCATGGGCCCCTGGTGGTATCCAGGGAAGGATTATCCAACAGGCACGTTGAGCCCAGGCCCAGGGACCCCTGAGCTAGGAGGGCCCATGTGCTTGAGTGTCTGCGTTATCGCTAAGAGGCTCAAACTCAGGGACCCCTCAAAAAATGGCTAAACAGTATATAACAGTGGCGCACACGGTCCTTGTCACTGTTAGTCCTAAACCATCTTAAGTCCTAAACCATCATGACATGGTACATTATCTCCAGTGTTTAAATGCCGGGAAGAAAATTGCCCACCAGTCCCTTTTGGCTGGTGGTGGACCAGGGGCCAATAATTTCTTGATCCGTCTAGGGCAGGGGTTTTCAACCTTTTTGATACCAGCTGCAGGGACCAGCATTTATTCAGCATTTGAGCCACGGACCCCCCCCCCCCCCCCCCCAGACTACAGTGTAGACTTCTTAATTATGTGGTGCTAATTCAGAAGATGAATATTTTGACTCTTGAGAGTGTAAAAATGAAACGAATGAATGAAATGTACCCGCAAGGGTCCATTTGGTTTCATTTTTACGTTCTCAAGAGTTGCATCTGGATAACCAACTTAGCTGGGGACTACCTGAAACTCTCTCAAGGACCACTGTTGAAAAACCCTGATCTATGGTGGTACCCAGACCAGACTCCACTGCTGTGTTGTGGTTGTTGCACTGTGTTCGTACACATCATCCCATTTGCACCTGCAGCCAGGGAGGATGTTTTGTTTCCTCATCAGAGATACAAGCCAAAGCTGCTGTCACTTTGAATTAAACACCTCATTTTACAGTACGTTGCTCCAGGCTGTGGCTTTACGAGGAGCTGTGCAATGCAAAGCATGCCTCTTTGGCAAACAAATGCTATAATAGCCTAGTTCCACTACTTGCATTTGCATTAGCTGCAGGCTCTGTTACACTACATGCACACATACACGCACACATATTGCTGGCAGAAATGACAGGCTGTTAGATTAAAATGGATCCACCCCAAGCACTGAGTAATGACAATGTTGTATAACTGATGGTTGCAGTGCTTGTCAAAGTGGGGTCCAGGGACCCCTTCAGGGTGTTCCAGCCAGGGCGTCTCCAGCTAAAGGAATGCAGCATCAAGATCCACATAGGCTGTTTGAAAATGTAGAGGGGGAAATGTGCTATATTTTACAAAAATGATATGGTCCTCCTCAAATATGTAATGTACAGTATAGCCTAAAGCAGCAGAGGCTGCAATTGGGACCACCTGGAATCCTCTCAGGGACCACTGGTGGTTGAAAGCCACTAGCTTAAAGATATAAAATAAATATAGTCTAGAACAGATGATGTTATTCTGATCTGCATTGCCGTTTTTCTCGAACAAAGAGGATTCCGCCGAGTCCTGACTCATAAATCATAACTAGGGAGTGTTTTGTGTGTGTGTGTGTGTGTGTGTGTGTGTGTGTGTGTGTGTGTGTGTGTGTGTGTGTGTGTGTGTGTGTGTGTGTGTGCATGTGTGTGTCTCAGCTGTGCTGCTGCTGTTCTCTCTTGTCCCCAGGCTACAGTAGATCAGTGAGGGAGGGGCTGTCCGTCACATGGGACTCCCCTCCACCTGAGCACATTGCCATATATGGAGAGAGACTGTCAGAGGAAAGAGGGGGGGGGGGTCTCACCACGTTATGAGGGGAGGAGAGAGGAATGCTGCCAGTTCTAAAGGCTTTTGTTCAAAGACATATCGAATGAAATCACCCAGAAATTTTCCTGCAAACAAAGAAAGAAAGAAATAACAATCGACAGTAGAACACGTGCGTTGTTCATTTTTTAAAACATTTAAATTACGTTCATTTCCATTTCTTGTTGATTTGCAATTATAGATCTTGATGATTGTTTATAGGGACAACAAATCAACCCCTGCCTCAGACACACTAACTGCATCATTATACATTTCATCTGTTCACAAAACAGTCAGTTTCTTTGATCCAAATGTCCATCAGCCCCAAGCCTGCATTTGGGGTAAATTATACACCGGTATTTAAATCAGCACAGTGATTTGAAGGTTTTAAATCTACCTCAAAAGTGTGTTAGACTGAAATAAGGATTGGGCTTTTTTTAGCAGTAAATTATGTATAGGTAAAAATAGGTAATATGGATATAGAGAAACAACCTTGATAAAAATTCTGCCCTAAATGTACTTTCAAAACTTAAAGTAACTACATACTGCCAGACATGGTCACAGTGAAGCAAAGGTCTTGACACATATACAGTACATATGTTTTTAGAACAATCAGGCAAATCTGTGTCAAATCAACATTTTTATGCGGCCGGGGGCCAAATGCGGCCCTTCGGCTGACTCTGACCGCCCGGGGACCACCAGTGGTCCTTGAGAGAGTTCCAGTTAAATATGGAAAGTTGGTTAACCAGATGTAACTCTTTGAGAGCGTAAAAATGAAACCAAATGGACCCTTCCGGGTCCATTTGGTTTCATTTTTACGCTCTCAAGAGTTAAAATATTCATCATCTGAATTAGCCTAAAGTCTACACAATCAGAGAATGCAAAAGAATGGTCTTTTTTGATCTATGTTATCCTGTTTTGTTTGTAAAATCCAGCCTGGTATTGTGGACAAAACCAAAAGAAATCTTTAGTTTTGGGGTCTGTGGGGCATCAAATGGTGGTCCGTGCTCAAATACTGAATGGGCTCTGGTGTCAAAATGGTTGGTCTTACTCTTACTTTTACCTTGAAAAGAAATTAATATTAGGCAGACTTTAGTTCAGCCTTTAGTCTTGGCCCTCCATAATATTTCATGTATCTCATTTGGCCACTTGGGGAAAATAATTGCCCACCCCTGGTGTAAACGGTGGTCTGTTGACATTAACTTGACCGAAATAAAACACTGCTCTGTTCTGAGTGTCAATTTAGACCACCCACTCACAAAAAACACTTCCAAAGCTGTAATTACTCCTGAAAACCTTGTGATTGAGCTGTGCTGCCTGAGATGGATCCATGAAAATATCAGGGGGACACAATCGTAAATTCTTTCAGACAGAAGTAAACGGACACTCAATATTATGCAATCTGTTTGACACTATACCAATAATAACAACGTTTTGAATAAATTTGTCTCAAAACTCCTTGATATTCAGGAGCTCCACAGTATTACAAATGGACCTTTGGCATCAATGCTGTGAGACCATTCTCCATGCGTAAGCTTTGTGACAGATCCAAATATGGATATATGAGTGACTGAATAATACGCTTTCGCAAAATCCGTTCACTTCATGGGATCAGTCCAATGTCCGCTCCATCATCATGTTTCACCATGTTAATGATTCTTCTTTTTGGACCTTTTTTTCTGAGAGTGTACAAATGGAACCAAATGGACCCGCTATAGGGTCCATTTGGTTCACATTTTTTTCCTCAAGAATTTTTTTGGAAATGTCCCTCTTTTAGGCTGCAAAAGCCCTCCCAAGAGCTCAGTTTTCTGAACCCTCAATGTCACAACATTTTGGTTCGTCTGAGTATTATTTGGGCCGAGGCTTCAGGTATTCATTCTAACGGCTACTGCCAAGAACCATACAGATTTAAGAGGAATTATTGATGCAGCAGCAGCAGCACATCAAGATGCAGCAGGCGGGAACATGTGGCGCATCTATACATGTATATCAACTTTCTCTGTCTCCTCACTGGGGCAAAATCTTACCTGTGCCAATATGTTGGTTACAAAATGTTCACAATGAGCGCCTACATACTTTGTAAGGCAACTTAGAAAGTTAATAAATATACAATATTAATTTTGATATTTCTTTTGCCAATACACTGACTTACATAAACAACAGTACCTCTTAGGGCAGGCCTACTCTTTTGAGCCGAACCATCTCACAGCAAATCTGTACACTGGCTCCACCTGCTGGCTGACACTAACATTGCAACAGGACCTTTTATCTGATCCTTCCAGAGAATACCAAAAGAAAAGAAAAAGTCCTCAACAATGTAAATTTAAAATAGCCCTTAGGCTATACCTGGGCATCATGCGGCCCGGGGGCCAAATGTGGCCCTTTGGCTGACTCTGACCGGCCCATGAAAGGGTACCGTGATTTACAACCAGTGGTCCGGGGACCACCAGTGGTCCTTGAGAGAGTTCCAGTTAAATATGGAAAGTTGGTTAACCAGATCTAACTCTTTGAGAGTGTAAAAATGAAACCTTTCATGTTTACACTCTCAAGAGTTAAAATATTCATCATCTGAATTAGCCAGAGAATGTAAAAGAATGGTCATTTTGATCTATGTTTGCAAAATCCAGCCTGGAATTGTGGATAAAAGCAAAAGAACTATAGCAAAAGATCTTTATTTTTGGGTCTGTGGGGCTAAAATGTCATCAAATGGTGGTCTGTGGCTCAAATACTGAATAAGTTGAGGGCCCTGGTGTCAAAATGGTTGGTCTTACTCGTACTTTAATCTTGAAATTAAATGAATATTACGCAGACTTTAGTTCAGCCTTTAGTCTTGGCCTTCCACAATATTTTATGTATGTCATTTGGCCCCTTGGGAATAATAATTGCCCAACCCTGCATTAGGTGGTTATAAATCTATGCATAGTCTTTGAGAGGCAGTGTTGAGCTCTGACCCTTGGTCCTCTCCAAGGTCCTGTGGATCCTGATCCTGGTCTGGGCCAGAGCCTCCTTCTGCTGCTGGATGTAGTCCTGGTGGCGGTGGGTCCTACACCTGGACCCTCTGGCTGGGAGACCCCCAGCACACACAGCATGGGCTACCTGCAGCACAAAGAGCACATTACAGTGTGTGTGTGTGTGTGTGTGTGTGCGTGTGTGTGTGCGTGTGCGTGTGCGTGTGTGTGTGTGTGTGTGTGTGTGTGTGTGTGTGTGTGTGTGTGCGCGTGAGCGCGAGCAATAGACCAGTGTCCACCCAAGGCTAGGACACTTCCCAGCCAGGATCATTCATTCCATTGTAAATATCCCAGACATTACACATGAAGAGATTTTGAAGGTCTGGTTCCAAAAATGAGCCAGTATTTATTGTGTGTAAAGTCCATGATATTTATACATTTGGAATGAATGAGCCTGGCTGGAAAGTGTCCTAGGGTGGACAAGAGGGCGGGGCTTAGCTAAAGGTCCATTGTTTATTTGGGGCTCTAGTATGCATTGACAACGAGCTAGAACTGGTACCATACCATCGTGACGCGATGCATTGTGAGCTTGTACATTGACTATGTTCAAAAGAAGTTTTATACCTTTGAAAATGTGTAATGAGACATTCTGCATCATGTGTACTTTTCTTTTGGTTACTTAAAGTGCTTAAAAGTACTTAAATGTGGATGCCTATTATTTGGAACTTTTGCTCAAGCACCTTTCCAAATGCTAGACTTTTTACTTTTAGTTGTTTTTACTTTTTACTTATTTCTATACTGTATATACTGCAGTAAACCATGCATTTTCTCCACCCGCTGGGTATGTGTTACCTTCAGTGTTGGTCAATATTACTTAGGAAAGTAACTTCTTTACTTTACTCATTACCCCTTAGACAAAGTAATATCATTACTTTACTTATCACTGGAATTGAAGAGTAATATATTACATATTATGTTATCATTTTCCCAAGTTCTCAACACCGCCTTTGAAAAAATATAGATGTACAACATAATCTGTTTAGCCAGCTCTTTTTAGAACTGAATCCAATTTATTGGAATAAGTCTCCAATCCCACAAACTGCACCTGAAAACAAAGCCAACAAAATCTGTCTCTTTGACTTTTTAAACTTTTTCACAATTGTTTTCAAAGACAGTTGAGGTCTTGTATTTAAAAAATAAAGCAGCAAGCGATTTGTAGTGTACATAACTGCGCAGGATGCAGCGTGTGGACTGGATCTACAATCTACTGGACATCTCTGTTGTTACAGTTCCTGTCAATAGTTTGTAAATCTGTTCTATTTTTGCATGCAACAACAAGCACATTTTAAAGTAACTTGGCATTACTTGCACTGAGTAATCTCGCTACTTTACTTTTTGGAGCAAAAGTAATAATATTACAGTAATATGTAATCTAAAATTAGTTACTGCCCAACACTGGTTACCTTGTTGCATGGTGGTGGTGGTGACCCAGCAGAAGGCAGCTCAGTCTGGGTCTGGTCATCATGGTTCTGGTCATCATGGTCCTGGTCATCATGGTTCTGGTCCTTCTTCTCCTCAGAGCTGGCCCTGCTCTCTAATTCCATCCGGCACCGCCTTGGAGAAAAAGGGAATTAAGTTAATAATCTGCTGTCCTGTCCTGAATGGGGAATTCCTCCCATTATCAACATTTTGTAGATGTGTTATGATAAAAAAAAGTCCATTCTAGGAGGTCTATATTTAAAATGGTGAAAGACATCACCGTGTTACACGTGACATCATCAAGTTGTGTTTCACCATGTTAATGAATTTTCCTTTTGGAAAAGATTGAAAATGAATGGAATTCCCCTTTAACCCATTTAAAAAAAATCCTGACAGTTTTCTGAAACATCTACACTTCCGTGTCAGCGATGCTAATAATATTCCAAGGACCCCCAGAATTTTCTGTGTTTGGCTGCGGACCCCCATCTGAAAATATGGAGTACCAGGGTCCTCCCAGAAGCAAAGGTGTGAGTTAATAACGGCTCTGAGTCTGGAAAGCTTTTGATAAACATGCAGGAAGGTAGCTTGTCGTAGTGTCCTTGAGCAAGACAATATCGACAACCTTTATTGCTCCTGATGTGCTGGTGGGTGCCTTGCATGGATGATATGTGGGTTGGCCAAAAATGAATAGGTTACCCACACTTACTTACTTACTTACTCCTCTTCATCCCCGATGGTTACCCATAGCCCCATTTATATAACTGCAAACCCTTTCACTATTTTGTCTGGGAGATGGTATGGGAGAATGTTTGAAAATGTTCACCTATACTGGCCTTCCCATAATACGTATGCCACTGTGGTTAATAAGTTAATGGTTGCAGGCAATAAAAAAAACAATTATCTAAATAATAAACAGGTCACATGTACTGATGGAGTTTTGGACAATATGAATACAACATACACTGAATGTTAGGGTAATAATAATGTCAACACTAGGGGGCGACAATTGCCATCCCCTTGGATGATGAAAATGCACTGGTGTAAAGTAACTAAGTACATTTACCTAAGTACTGTTCTTAGAGTTATTTCTAGTATAATCAAGTATTTACAACTGTCAGGACTTTTTTATTTCCTCTCCACTACATCTCAAAGGAAAAAAATATGGAAAATATTGTGACTCCACTACATAGCCTACGTGTATTCGCGTGCAAACACACACACACACACACACACACACACACACACACACACACACACACACACACACACACACACACACACACACACACACACACACACACACACACACACACACACACACACACACACACACAAGCACACAGGGGTGTAGTTCAACAGACGTGTTGTGGCAACCGGGAGTAGAGTTCTCAAACTCTACTCCTAGGCCCCGATTGGCCCTAAGGCTCATATATTGAATAATATTGCCTGTGACCTGATCAGTTTAGGACCCATTTAGGGCTTACTGTAGTTCCCCCTGAGCCTCCTCTGCTGTATCTTACTGTAGTTCCCCCTGAGCCTCCATGGCCTCCTGCTCTCTCTGCTCCACCAGCTGTGACATCAGAGCCAGTCTGTGTGTCATGGCACTGATCCGTGTGCGCTGCTCCACCACCAGGACCCTGTGCTGCTCCAACTCCAGCTTCTGCTGCTCACTCAGCTCCCCTGCATGCACAGCACAGCGGTGGGGCAGACAGGGACAGGGCTGGAGTTAGTGCAGTGAAGATACCTCACAACCAGTGTTGGGCAGTAACTCATTTTAGATTACATATTACTGTAATATTATTACTTTTGCTGCAAAAAGTAAAGTAACGAGATTACTCTGCAAAATGGGTAATAAGTAACGCATTACTTTGCAAGTAACGCCAAGTTACTTGTTTAAAATGAGCTTGTTGTTGCATGCAAAAATAGAACAGATTCACAAGCTATCGACAGGTACTGTAACAACAGAGATGTGCACTAGATTGTAGATCCAGTCCACACACTGCATCCTGTGCACTAGAACTGCGCGTTATGTACACTACAAATCACTTGCTGTTATATTTTGTATTTATTTTTAAATACAATACCTCAACTGTCTTTGAAAACAATTGTGAAAAAGTTTAAAAAGTCAAAGAGAGTATTATTATTCCAATAAATTGGATTCAGTCATAAAAAGAGCTCGCTAAACAGATTATGTTGTAGATCTCTATTTTTTCAAATGTAGGAGTTGAGAACTTGGGAAAGTAATAACGTAATATGTAATACATTACTCTTTGATTCCAGTAATAAGTAAAGTAATGATATTACTTTGTCTAAGGGGTAACGAGTAAAGTAAAGAAGTTACTTTCCTAAGTAATATTGACCAACACTGCTCGCAACGCATGCAGTTGTTTACCCTTTATCTTCTATGTCATACATGGGCATCATGCGGCCCTGGGGGCCAAATGTGGCCCTTTGGCTGACTCTGACCGTCCTGTGAAAGGCCGGCCCGTGAAAGGGACCACCAGTGGGTTCTTGAGAGAGTTCCAGTTAAATATGGAAAGTGGGTTAACCAGATGTAACTCTTTGAGAGCGTAAAAATGAAACCAAATGGACCCTTGCGGGTCCATTTGGTTTCATGTTTACACTCTCAAGAGTTAAAATATTCATCATCTGAATTAGCCAGAGAATGTATCTATGTTTGCCTGTTTTGTTTTGATGAAATTCAGCCTGGAATTGTGGACAAAAGCAAAATAAATCTTTAGTTTTGGGTCTGTGGGGCTAAAATGTCATCAAATGGTGGTCCATGGCTCAAATACTGAATAAATTGAGGGCCCTGGTGTCAAAATGGTTGGTCTTAGTCTTACTTTTATCTGGAAATTAAAGTAATATTACGCATTTTAGTACAGCCTTGAGTCTTGGCCCTCCACATGTATCTCATTTGGCCCCTTGGGAAAAATATTTGCCCACCCCTGTTCTATGTAAATGTACTTAGTTCAGTGTCAAGGTTCAAGGTTCAAGGTTTTTTATTTGTCACTCCAGTGTATGTCAGGACATATACAGGGATGAAATAGCGTTTCCATTTTCCACAGTGCAATAAGACAAGACAGTGCAATAAGACAATAGTCAAGACAATAGACAGTGCAATAAGACAAAGTCGAGACAATATATAGACGAGACAAACAATAATGCAGCAGACCAGTAAAGTGCTAACTGTACACCTAACTTGAGGTGAAGGTGCTAAGATAACCAGGTGTGATAAAGTGGCAGTAGTGTGAAGCTAGACAGGACATATATACAACTACTAGAAACTACAATATACTACAGCTAGAAACTACAACTAAAAATCTAAAGCTATATACGAGACTATATAAGCTACAACTAAACAAACAACATACAGCCTACTATATGAGGTGAGGTATACATGTGCAAGAGGATAGGATAGCAGCAGTTCGAGACAGTCCTTCAGTTGTATGTGTGTGTCCAGCACTTGGCTGCTACCTGTCATGTCTGTGATCCTGGCGGTGGCTGCAGCCAGTTCACCACTCAGCCTGCTGATGATGTCGCCTTGCTCATGGGACTCCTGGCGAACCTCCGCCAGACTGGACCTGAGATGGGGAGACAACGGGATGGGGGAGGGGTGGGGGAGGGACAGAAAGGGTGGGGGTCGGAAGGGGGGGGGGGGGGGGTGTTAGGGAGGAGCACTGTAACCATACATACATACTCTATAGAGTTCTCAACGGGCCTGAAAATTGAGGCCCGGCCCTAACTGATCAGGCCAAAGCCTGGCCCTGCACGACCAATTAGCATAGTTTTTAGGCCCGACCCGGCCCTACAATTGGCGGGTCAGGTCGGGCCTGGTTGGGTTTTGGTAGAATTGGAACACTCTACCTTGAGTAAAAGTGAAAATACCAATCAGCACCATCTTCATAAGAGGTAAATACACAGATAGACAGAACAGAATTAATATTTCTATGGTAATAAAATAATTCAATATATATTGCTTTTTTCATGGAGCCCTAGGCCCGCCCCGGCCCTACTGATCTGCATGCATTGTGTGCCCGTGCCCGACCCTAATATGTCGGGTCGGGTCGGGCCTGGTCGGGTTCGGGCAGAGTTTGAGAACGCTAATACTCTACATAGCCTGCGTAGGGTGACCAGATCCAAACTGTTTATTTGAGGGACAGAGGTGTTGCATGTGTGGGACAAGTCGAGTAGGTGGGGGACCGGGACAAAACGTGGTTAGCAATTTATTTCCATGTCGACATCAATATTCCAAAAATAATTCAGGATTAGCAAAAGAATTTGATGCAACAGTATGCGATGTGCCCCCCCTGGAGTGAGATGTGGAAATATAGTGGCACCATGGGGGGAAATACTTGTGGGGGACGTTTGAATGTGTGCACGTGCAGGGGTTAACACTAAGGTCTCCGAGACACTTGCCCATCGGGCAAGTGCAAGTCAGGTTCTACTTGCCCTCAGGTCATGGTCACTTGCCCACCAAAAATATATTGTAAATTTTGCATTCAAGTTTACTTCCTACTTGGGTGCTTTAAACCAGGGGTTTTCAACAGGTGGTCCCTGAGAGGGTTCCAGGTGGTCCCCAGTTAAGTTGGTTAACCAGATGTAACTATTGAGAACGTAAAAATGAAACCAAATGGACCCTTGCGGGTCCATTTGGTTTCATTTTTACACTCTCAAGAGGTAAAATTCATCATCTTAATTAGCCCAGGTCTACACAACTAGAGAATGTAGAAGATTAGGTCATTTTGATCTGTATGTTAATTTGCCTGTTTTGTTTCCCAAATCGAGCTTGGAATTGTGGATAGCTAGAAAGCAGGGATAGAGGTCTTGCCCGATCAGGCAACCAGGTAGTAGCCTTCACTTGCCCCACCATTTTTTTTTACTTGCCCTGGGTAAGCGGGCAAGTGTTAGTGTCAAGCCCTGCACGTGCATGCAGTACTTTAGTATCCTCCTGAGGGCAAGGTGTCAGAAGGCAAGAAATAAGACGTTGATGACGCGTATGCAAAGTGATTGGGCGAACGCTTGTTTTGCCCAATCACTTGGGAAACGAATCTGGTGGCATTAAAAGACGATAAGATACTGTATGCATGCAGCCTTTTGCCCAGCCAACTGGGCCATAGTTCAGCAGCATATCTACCACCTCATGATACAGACGCTCTGTACTGTATCAGGGGGGGCTTGGGGGTTCAGGTACAATACAGGGGGGGCAGGATGTACAAGGAGTACCGGTAACACCCCCCCCCCCCCCCCCCCCCCCCCCCCCCCCCCCCCCCCCCCTGGACCAGGATGTACAACTAGTACCGGTACACACCCTCCTCCATGGACATGACTCTTGTACAGACTGGCAGGCACAACAAGGGGAGATTTGATATCACACACTGCCCATTCCATACTATTACTGTTACTACTACGATTGTATTATTCATGGACCATCTCCGCTGTGACAGGGAGATTTCTCTGTTCATTTTCCTCATAGACTAGGGGTTTTCAACCTTTTTGACACCAGGGTCCAGGGACCAACATTTATTCAGCATTTTTTGAGCCACCGACCACCATTTGATGACATTTTACCCCCATAAGACCTAAAACCAAAGAATTCTTTTGGTTTTGTTCACAATTCCAGGCTGGATTTTGCAACCAAATAGACCCGCAAGGGTCCATTTGGTTTCATTTTTACATTCTCAAGAGTTACATCTGGTTAACCAACTTTCCATCATTTAGCCTGGGGACCACCTGGAACCCTGTCAAGGACCACTGGTGGTCCCCGGACCACCTGTTGAAACCCGTCATAGACTATTGACCTAAAGGCAGTTATACCGCAGACTTTGTGACAAAATCATGAAAGCCAACAAAATAATTTGATCCTAACAAGTCCTAACAAGATGAGAAACTGCTATGAATGAATACACACACACACACACACACACACACACACACACACACACACACACGGGGAGGAATGGGAGGAAACAAGTACACGGAAGTACATGGTCACTGAAAGAAATTTATTGGCGGTCTATTGCAGCATAAGGATGCACTACTGCACTACAGTACTTGTGTAATAGCACTAGAGTACCGTATTTTCCGCACTATAAGGTGCACCGGATTATAAAGCGCACCGGATTATAAGGCGCACTTTATAAAACTGTTTTCATATATAAGGCGCACTGGATTATAAGGCGCAGAGAATAGAAGCTACTACATTTAACATTGAATAGAAGCTACTGCAGTCAAACAATCCATATATAAGGCGCACTGGATTATAAGGCTCACTGTGGATTTTTGAGAAAATTAAAGGCTTTTAAGTGCGCCTTATAATCCGGAAAATACGGTACTTGAGTGAAAAGTGAAAAGTAAGTTAATTCCCACAACTGCTTCATACTGTAGTGTTCTGTACACACCTCAGTGATGACACAGTGAGTTCCAGGTCTGTCACCTCCTCAGGTCTGGATGATGAATCTGCTGAACACACACTGGGGACAGGATGCTGGGTTTCTGCT
Source organism: Benthosema pterotum (assembly GCA_039105355.1). Taxonomy (NCBI): domain Eukaryota; kingdom Metazoa; phylum Chordata; class Actinopteri; order Myctophiformes; family Myctophidae; genus Benthosema; species Benthosema pterotum. The sequence goes on from CM076968.1 coordinate 51,444,096, forward strand.
GCTACACACACACGCACACGCACACACACACACACACAAATAAACAAACGCTTCCATGTTTTGGCTAAGATACTCTGATTAAGGCTCAAGATGAAACGAGTTGTTTCTTTTTGGAGCACATGTTTGGTGGGGCAGTCAGTCAGGAACAACATATTTGCAGTACCGTATTTTCCGCACTATAAGGCGCACTGGATTATAAGGCGCACCGGATTATAAGGCGCACCTTTTAGAACTGTTTTGATATATAAGGCGCACTGGATTATAAGGCGCAGAGAATAGAAGCTACTACAGTTAACACATAATAGAAGCACCTGCAGTCAAACAATCCATATATAAGGCGCACTGGATTATAAGGCGCACTGTCGATTTTTGAGAAAATTAAAGGCTTTTAAGTGTGCCTTATAGTCCGGAAAATACGGTATATACCGGTAATATTTTCTACTTTGTAGAAAGAACACATCCCAGGGGATGAGTGACAGGTCAGGTAATAGATTAGATTCATAATTAAGCACAATGTTCAGTGTACTGGATGTTAGTGTTAGTGATTTTTTTGTAAGATGGTGTACAGTACTGGTGGTAGCCTCACATTACTGAATCAGGAGATAGATTGTCCATTGGGTCACATGCTGCCTTGGGAACTGTACAGTATATTAAGATATTGTTATAAGATACAGTACAGTATGTGCCTATCATGTTATTTGGCATCAGTCCTACTGCGTGACATGTGTGCTGCATGTGCACCCATTCATTAGTGTTTGTGTAAGCACTGTGCAGCGTCCCACTGTGGCAAGACAGAAGTACTGGGTGATTTAAAAAATATAAAAATGACATCATACGTTGATACACATGCCAACGCAGCACGTACACACAAACACACAAAACTGGGCCTAGGGGGGCTAACTCCCCTCCAAAAGCCCAAAATTATAAATGTTTGGCATTCACCATTGTGAAAAAAAAAAGTTCATCTCACAGTGCGTGACTTTGCGTGATGTCTAGGATACAAGGGACACTTTCTTGCATGGGGTTTGTATATGTGTAATATGGGTTTCTACTAGATATTTTAATTATGAAGGGATGTTCATGAAGTCATGAACATACAGGAAGTTCCTCCCTGGACTACAAAGTCACACCTCGAATGCACTTCCCCCCCTTGTGGAGGGCTGCATGGAGGTGAGACTTTGTAGTCCAGGAAGGATGTTCATCAATCTCATGAAATTTTAATAATGAAGGGATGTTCATGATGTCATGAACATCCAGGATATCTAATACACATATATATATATACAGTATATATATAAAACATATTACACACCTAAAAAAACAAAAAGTGTTCTTTGACTGTAGTAGATAATAAAAGAAGATTTTTTTATGAAAAAAATCCCTAAAACTAAAGAAAGCAAGGAATGTAACACCCATCTTTTACTTTCTCTAATAACAACCTAAAACATGAACCTTGGTTGAAAAGTTGTCCTTTAAGCCAGTGGTTTTCAACCTTTTTGATACCAGGGCCCACCATTTATTCAGAATTTGAGCCACGGACCACCATTTGATGACAGTTTAGCCCCACACACCCAAACACTAAAGATTTCCACTTCTACATTCTCTAGTTGTGTAGACTTGGGCTAATTTACATGATGAATATTTTAACTCTTGAGAGTGTAAAAATGAAAACAAATGGACCCGCAAGGGTTCATTTGGTTTCATTTTTACGTTCTCAAGAGTTACATCTGGTTAACCAACTTAGCCTGGGGACCACCTGGAACCCTCTCAGGGACCACTGGTGGTCCCCGGACCACCTGTTGAAAACCCCTCCTTTAAGCACATAAATATGGTCTGCCTGTATTTTCCCCTCACCTGCAGTGATCTGAGCCCTCAGAGCGTCTCTCTCCTCCTCCAGCCTCTGTGCTCTCTGCAGGGCCAGCTCCCAGCTCTGCTCCAGAGCTACGATGGTGTGAGCATGCTGTCTGACCTGTGTGTGGTACATTTTCACCAGTACACATTACATTATGTGCCAGCTAAACATACCAAAAACATACTGAAAAAAACATAGTTGATCGGAGCGAAGGATGGAGTTCTAGGCAGCAGTTATTCATCAGATGGATGCGTTTATTTCAGCGAATGCAGCAAAGTGTTACAGCAGGCAAAGTTTCACACACAGTGTGAAACACACAGTGTGACCACCGTCGTAGTGACACACAGACTGACTCACTTGTAGTACAGAATGACTTGCTTTTTGTACATTTAAATTACCTGCAGTACATGTGGGACGTGCAGAACATGACAGACAAAATGGCTGACAATCACTCAGACATGTCTCCATCAATGTTCTTTCAAGAGACTCCTTTGATCACCATATCTTCGTTATGCCCAAGGTGACAACTTATTAATTAGCACATACTGTAGAATCACTGGTAGAATTTACTTTTTGATATGTGTAGCTTTATGAATATTGATTATTAACGAGACTACACCTGCTCCCTGTACTCCTCCTCCTCTCTCCTCTTCTCCTCCTCTACGATGGTGTGAGCGTGCTGTCTGACCTGCACCCTGTACTCCTCCTCCACCTGCCTCCTCTTCTCCTCCTCCTTCTCCTCCTTCTCCTCTTCAACAGCTCCTCCTTCTGCAGCCTCATCCTGGTTTAGTCGCGCCACTTCCTCCTTCTCCTCCTTCTTCTCTTCCTCCTCCTTCTCCTCCTGCAGAAGGTTCTGGGAGGAGGAGGAGGAGGAGGAGAAAGATGTTAGCCTGATTATCAGACTTGAATTCAGTTTCCTGAAACTTGAGTCTGATATTGTCCGCTCTCTGGGAGATTTCAAGTGGGAGGGGTTTGGTTCATACCAAACAAACCAGAGGTTGTTGTAGGGTTGTCCCGCGATGCGATCACAGCGTGAACGGAGGGCGGTCAAATGCAATTTTCAAATTCCTATATCCATATTGTGATAGTAGACTGCTGGGCTTAATGCCATTTTTTCTTTTTTTGTTTTGTTTTTTTAATTTTCATTTTTTCTGCACTGATTTCATGTCACATGAAATCACGTGTTCATGGTATATAGGGTATACATAAAATACACAAAAATAAAATGAATCTCCAGTAGGTTACTTACTGGTTGTGGCCCTAGGCGCCCGCTTATATTCACTTATAACGTGGAGTCCAGTCTCACCTGATGGTCAGTGTGTTTAGAAACAGTCCTGGAGTCCAGTCTCACCTGATGGTCAGTGTGTTTAGAACCAGTCCTGGAGTCCAGTCTCACCTGATGGTCAGTGTGTTTAGAACCAGTCCAGTCTGGAGTCCAATCTCACCTGATGGTCAGTGTGTTTAAGAGCTTATATTGTTTATAGCAGACGTTTTCAACCTTTTTGATCCCAGGGGATCACCATTTATTCAGCATTTGAGCCACGGACCACCATTTGAGGAGATTTTAGCCCCACAGAGCCCCAAAACTAAAGATTTCTCTTGCTTTTGTCCACAATTCCAGGCTGGATTTGGGAAACAAAACAGTCAAATTAACATACAGATCAAAATGACCATTAATCTTCTAGTTGTGTAGACCTGGGCTAACAAAGATGGTGAATATTTTAACTCTTGAGAACGTAAAAATGAAACCAAATGGACCCGCAAGGGTCCATTTGGTTTCATGTTTACGCTCTCAAGAGTTACATCTGGTTAACCAACTTAGCTGGGGACCACCTGGAACCCTCTCAGGGACCACTGGTGGTCCCCGGACCACCTTTTGAAAAAACCCTGGCTTATAGTCCAGTCTCACCTGATGGTCAGTGTGTTTAGAGTCCAGTCTCACCTGATGGTCAGTGTGTTTAGAGTCCAGTCTCACCTGATGGTCAGTGTGTTTAAGAGCTTCCAGTTGTCCTCTCAACTCCTCCATCTCTCTCTGCCTGCTCTCCTCTTCCTGCTGGACTCTGTTCATCTGGAACACAGATAGAAATGTCATATGCACTGTTACCGCTGATCAGTGTTGCCAACTGCCAAAATCCAAAATGCACTAGTGGCACTTGCAAAATGCACTAGAATGCGCTAGATGCTCGCCTGGAACATACAGATCAAAATGACCATTAATCTTCTACATTCTCTAGTTGTGGAGACCAAGTTGGGCAAATTCACAAGATGAATATTTTAACTCTTGCAAAAATGAAACCAAATGGACCCTTGCGGGTCCATTTGTTTTCATTTTTACACTCTCAAAGAGTTACATCTGGTTAACCAGCTGTCCGTCATTTAGCCTGGGGACCACTGGTTGAAAACCACTATCATAGGAGGGAAAATGGTGAAAAATGAGCGTTTTATCTCTGGCGCCTGTCAATCAATTTCGCCCCAACTCACCTGTCAATCAATTTCGCCCCAACTCACCAGTAAAAAAGAACTAGATTTTCCGCCAGATTTCAATAATTTTGGCGGTAGGGGGGCCTGAAAAAAAAAAGCTAAATATAGACAAATGCGCCAAGTTGGCAACACTGCCGGTGGTTGCTGTACATCGCTGATTAGGCATGCATTACATTTGGCACATTTTGCCTATAATAAAAGGTATTATAGGCAACTTTTTAGCCGGAAATCTAAATATATATATATATATAGCTATACTGTTTGCGTTTTTCCCTCTATGCTGCTTCTACTTTGATGCTGCAGCTGTTTCCCTGCAGTCAGACACTTGCTTTGCCCTGCAGGCGGTCCAGAACTTTAGTTGCTGTGAACGAATCCTTTTCGACGGGCTCATGACAGAGTGGAGCGCTGTGTGTGCCCACACATCTGGGGTTTGAACCCCTGCCCTCCCCAGTGCTCTCTACACGGGTCTGGCAAATAGACGCCTACAGTACCGTAATTTCCGGACTATAAGCCGCACCTGAATATAAGCCGCACCAGCTAAATTTGCGGCAAAATACTGATTTTTCCTTGTATAAGCCGCACCTGACTATAAGCCGCACCAGGCAATAAGCTTCATGTTAGAGCAGTGGTTTTCAACCTTATTGATACCAACATCTTCACCCCACAGACCCCAAAACTAAAAATTTCTTTTGGTTTTCTTCACAATTCCAGGGTGGATTTTCGCACACAAAAGAGGCAAAACATCAAAATGAGATCAAAATGAACATGACTTATGACTTATTAATTAAGTGGAGCTAATTTAGATGGTGAATATCATAACTCTTGAGAGTGTAAAAATGAAACCAAATGGACCCGCAAGGGTCCATTTGGTTTTGTTTTTACGCTCTCTAAGAGTTAACCAACTTTCCCATCATTTAATCATGGGACCACCTGTTGAAAACCCCTGTGTAACCTGTAAAAATCCATAGATTGGCCGCACCGTTGTATAACCCGCGTGGTAAAAAGCATGTGAAAAAAGTAGCGGCTTATAGTCCAGAAATTACGGTAGTTTCCTGCTGTGTGACTGTGATATCATCTAACCTGCTGTTTGTGCTCCTCCAGCTGTTCTCTAGTAGATCTCAGCTCCTCCTTCAGTGATCTGCTCAGATCTTCACCTGCTCTCAGATCTTCAAGCTCTGACTGAGAAAGATACCAACAATATAACCCCTTTCAAATAAAGTGGAACCTCTTATAACAGTGGTTTACAACCTTTTTGATCCCAGGGCACACTATTTATTCAGAATTTGAGCCACAGAGAACCGCCATTTGATGACATTTTAGCCCCACAGACCCCCAAAACTAAAGATTTCTTTTGTTTTTGTCCACAATTCCAGGCTGGATTTTGGCTAATTCACATGATGAATATTTTAACTCTTGAGGGTGTAAAATGAAACCAAACGGACCCGCAAGGGTCCGTTTGGTTTCATTTTTGGTTTCATTTTTACACTGTCAAAGAGTTCCAGGTGGGGACCACCTGGAACTCTCTCAAGGACCACTGGTGGTCCCCGGACCACTGGTTGAAAAACACTGTCTTATAAGAATGACTGAATATTCCTTGTGTGAAAATAATCTGTGCAAATTAGGGATGTAACGATATAGTAGCTCTATTGAAATATCGTTTTTAATTTTAAAGTAATATAATGTTATGTAAACAGAAAATATCACATAATATCGTTTGACTTTGTATTATATCGATTTGCACTGTGAAGAATCGGTATCAAGTCATTGTCAGTACTTAATTATTCCATTGTATTTAGCAATTTTAAGAATAAAAACAACATCTTTGTTTTCAAATACAGTATCCACCTACATGCCTGACTGTTTTACTTATTTATATCCAATATTGTACATTTTCCCTTAAAATACCGGCAGCATCGACATGTTTCACATATACAGTATTTGATGTACAGTATTTTCTAAATAGTTAGCGATTTTAGATCATTTAATCAAATCGTATCGTATTGCTGTAATGAACCAATATGGTCCATGTGTCGTATCGTCAACAATGTATCATGATATGTATCGAATCGCTGTTAAAATGTATTGTTACACCTCTAGTCAGGGGCGGCTCTATAGGCATGGGCATGGGGGGGGCAATGCCCCCCTAAATGCCCAGCTTGCCCCACCAAACAACCCAAGATATTTCAAATTAAAGTGCTTATATTTAAAATGAACAAACAGCCTTTCATCATTGAAAACAGAAAACTCTCTGAGTCAGACCTTTAGCTTTATGCATGCTGCGTGTCTGTTGCAACTTCAACAACAACGTTGATGTTATTATTGATGCTTTACTTGCCCAATAAAAGTCTTTTAGCTGAAAATGCTATGGGTGCGGCTTCATCGCCCGTGGCGCAATTGCCCCGCCCCCCAAGTAGGAAATGTTTCATCCGCCCCTGCCTCTAGTGCGAATGCATTGTCTGCATTTGGACTTGTAATGTAAATGCAGCCGTACGTTCAAGCGCTGCAGCTCCTGTTTGTTTCTGTGTTGTTCTTCAGCCAAGGTTTTGATATGCTGCAACATTCCTGCAGCATTAGGAAAAAAAGAACAACAACGACAACATCATGACATTGAGCTCCATTTCCCTGTAAACAACAACGTCAAGCTCACCGCTGCTTGTGTAACCTTCTGGTCTGGTCCCGGATGTCAATATAATTGTTTTATTTATTTTAACTTTTACTATTTAACCAGGCAAAGACAAATTATGAGCAGATTCTTATTTACCACCACCGTGACCTAGGGAAAAAGGCAAGGTCTTTTGAGGTTAAAGCCGGGGATATAAGGGGGCTGTTGTTTTGCTGAGATATACTGTAGTATATGCTTTAGATACAGACTATCTTGCTATTTGTTATGATGGCGTGAGCATTCTGTGGCTGCTGCTGATTTAGGATACAATACAATGCACTGTCAGTCACTACTGCTGAAGTACTGCAGAAAACAGCCTAGCCCAGGGGTGCCCACACTTTTTTGACTTGAGAGCTACTTTCAAAATGAGCGGCTCAACAAGATCTACACATCAAAAATGTGATTGTTCCATTACTGAAAATCCATTTCAAGGCCCCCTAGAAAGTTTGAGCTTTGAAATACTGGTGATGGTGTTACTTACTGTTAGTGTTTAAGAATAAGTAAAGAATACTGTTTGAAAACAGTATTTGGGGTTTGAGTTGACAGTTTGTGATGCTGAGTTTAGGCTCTGGGCCTCTGGGCCTCTGGCACCCAAAACTTAAGAACTTTCACGTTTTTGTCCACAATTGGGAAAGAGAACGGGCAAAACGTTGGTCAAAATAACAATTATTCTACGTTTTCTAATTGTGTGGACTCTAAAATTACGTAATTCAGATGTTTAAATGTAATTTCATTTTAACGCTCTCAAGAGTTACAGATCTATAAGATTTTAGGGGACTGTCACGTGATCTACCTGCACAGCCTGTGTGATCTACTGGTAGATCACCATCTACCTTTTGGGCAGCCCTGGCTTAGCCTTATTACACATTTATACGCCCAGTTGTTATACATTAATTATTTACTCCTAATTTGTATTAAGCTCATTGTATGTTGCCGTGACAGCACTGGGAAGTACACACAGTACAGGAATCAATCAGCCTGATTAAATTAATCGGTCTGATTAATCGGTCTGCTTTACTGATAAACAAGCCCAGAGAAACAGCCTGAACAGATCCACAACAAGCACACAATATATAAGCTCCATTTAAACCATGAAAAAGACACAATCTTTCTAATGGTGACTGATAGTGTCCTCCTATACCTCTTATTGTCTTGATTGATTTTTTTTTATTATTACCATATTATTTGTTTTGGAAAATATCCACAAATGTTGGTGAGCAAGAAAGGAGAAAAACAATGTTTTAAAAATAAATGAAAACAGTACTTGTATTAGGAGGACGGTATCAGGCAATATCAGAGGACAATAGCAGTCACCATTAAAAATCTATCAGGGTTCAAATGGAGTTTTAAATTATATTGGGTTTGTACCTGTATAGGACGGAATACTGAATGGTGCAACTTATAACCTGTCCTTGAAGGTATTCACGTGAGCTAGAGCAGACGATAAAATGACCATATGTTGTGTGAAATACTGGTGAAATACTGTAGGTGATAATAGGTGAAGGTGATATCCCTTACCCCTATCCTAAATCTGACTTGCCAAAGACAGCAGTCCAGGTACCCTGTTAATGTATATGTCAGAATGTACTGTACAAAATGATTATATTTCAATACACTTATCAACTTGTTGGACATAACATGAATTAATTATATTGGATATCGTCATCGGCACATCCCTAGTGACAAATAAAGGCTCTCTATCCTAAAATAAAAACACAGTACCAGTGGCGTTTCTAAGCAATTTGGAGCCCTAGGCAAGATTTTCCCTGGAGCCTCCCTTTGCCAAATGGACCCGTAAGGGTCCATATCCTGTAAAATGGCACCCCCAAGGGATAAAACAATGAACTATTTTTAAACTAAAGAACATATGTGTTTTAAATGTTTAATTCTAGTCATAGAGAATAAGTATACAGTATGTATTCCCCCATATTAGGCTTATTAGCCGGGTATCCTTTTAAAGCATGTCTGGTGATCACCCTCCTCCCCTCATGGCGCCCTAGGCAACTGCCTAGTCTGCCTAATGGCAAAAACGCCCCTGCACAGTACTCTGCAATATAATGTGCAAACCAAGAAAAGGACACAATGGCAGTGATTAGGGGGGCTGGGGGCATTGTCACCTTCAGGACTGTCAGAGACGCTGATGCCAGCTTCCTCCAGGGCCTGCCTGGCTGTGTGCAGCAGGGAGAGGTGGGCCTTCAGGAGGACCACCAGCGGGGCCTGGATCCACAGCAGAGCTGGAGAGGAACACTCTCCTCCCAGGGAAGCCATCAACCCCTCCAGGGCACCCAGCGAACAGCAGTCCTCCTGGAGCTGGCTCTGGAAGGAAGAACGGAGGGAAGGAGGTGTCCAAGGAGTGAGTTGCTCCACTGTACTTCAAAAACTATGTTTGGAGATAGAAAAATAGGAACTGACCAGGTGCTCAATGGAGGTAGCAAAAGGCAATCCAGACTTTGCTTGTGTACTGCCCATGTTTTTGTCTGAGCTGTGACGTCACGTCCTGATTTTTTGATGGTCGTCAATGGGCTTGTTTCCGGCTTGCATTTTTCGGCCGCGGCCAGCTTGCAGGAAAATTCTGCAGTCGCCAAAAATACAAGCCAGGAAGTGTCCACTGACACGCATTCAAAAAAGCAGGGCGTGAAGTCACAGCTTTGTCGAAACCACGGACTGCACACAAGCACGGTCTGGAGACACTGGAGAAGAGTGCTCAAAAACGGTATTGAGACATACTTTAGTTAAAAAAGGGATGATCCAGGCACGGCAAACTTTAAAATGAGGGGGAAAAGGCAGCAGCCAACAACATGGTTTGATCGTAAACGTTTTTTTTTTTTAACTACAATATAGATGTTCAATAAATGCATTCCGAAATGGCAAAAAAAACATTTGTTATACAGTACATGGACCTGCAGGGATAAGTGTGAGTTAAAATGACAGTCAGAACTGTGAAGGAGACTGTGTCATACCCCACATGCATCCAGGCTGTGTTTTAGTTTCTCCATCTCCTTATCCAGACTGTCCTTCTCAGATACAGTCTGATTCAGCCTGCCTTCCAACTCCTCTATCACAGATCTCTGCTTCTCCTTCTCCTGTAGTTGCTGGGCAACCTGCTCCAACACCTGCAAACAACAACAATGGCTCATGATGTAGGGCTGCAACTATAGATTATATTTCATATTCTATCCAAACTAGTATTACCTTTTACGTTAAATTGAGAAGCGATTTTGGCACACAAAAATAGTGAAAATGGAACATACAAGTAAGCAACGTGATGACTAGCCAAAACAGTGATTGAGAAGTAATCCACTAGCGCAAGTTAAGCAATAGGTTCATAGCCGTCGACCGTCCCTCGAAGTCTTGCATAATATTATCAATAAATAAACCATTTTTGGTCCAAACAGCATATATTTCACTGCTCAGAGCAGTCACCTCTATGGACGCTGCCATCTTACTCAGAGGTAGACACATGCAGGACACTTAACATTAACAAAACATTAATATTTCCACTCAAGGTGGAAGCATTAAGAACCAAATAGTCACTGACCTGCTGGTCTGACAAGGCATTGTGGGAGTTGGTGTTTTCTGTGTCACTTGTGTGTAACAGACTGACCAACTGGCTGCGGACATATTCAATCTGTGAACACAGAGAGAGAGATTTGTGCAATAAGATGTGGAATACAATAAGAAAAAAGAAGCCTTAGTTCCAACAGTATCTACATCAGCATACAATGAGGCATAGAAATGCCGTTTAGACACATGCAATGTCAAAATATATAGATCTAGCTTGACTACTAGTGTCTAGCTTGACTACTAGTGTATACAGGATTTCTAGCAGAAGTTGTTACCCGTGTCTCCAGTTGTTCCAGCTGAGCTCGGCTCCTCTGTGTCTCTGCGTCTCTCTCTGTCTCAACTCCAGATAACAGAGCCTCCTGCTCCTAAACCACGTCAACCATAATGATGCTAAAATTAGACCCGCGGCAGATTATAACCTGGCTTTTCAATTAACATTTTTATAAAATGTTTCACTATTTCTCAGTCTCACAATACAACATAACCTGTTTTTGTCTAAAATGACACAGGTGTTAGAATTGTAACAGATATGCATTTATTTGTGTGTTTTAGACTGTTTAGGAGAATGTTGCTGCCGAGTTCCAAACCTTGGCACTAGAACCCTGTAGCTTTTATATGTATTTTTATTATATTACAGTGTGGAACTTTAACATGTGTTCTGTTGAGGTGTAATAATTGTGCCTTTTGCATATCAATATACATAATTAACATAATCTTTAATATCCTTCTTACCTTGACCTTTTGCTCAAATTCACCTTTCATGGAGTCCACCTCAGCCACTTGTTGGTGTAAACATCTCTCTTTCTGGCTCAGAGTTTCCTCCAATTGCTCAATGTTCTACAAACAAGATTGTTTTGGTTATTTGCTATTCATAGCATTTCAGCTATATTTCCAAAAGTGACAACAACAGACAGGAATTGCGGGAGAAAGAGAGAGAGAGAGAGAGAGAGAGAGAGAGAGAGAGAGAAGAGAGAGAGAGAGAGAGAGAGAGAGAGAGAGAGAGAGAGAGAGAGAGAGAGAGAGAGAGAGAGAGAGAGAGAGAGAGAGCTGCAGCAAAGAGCCTTGAGTCAGACTTGAAACCTGGCCTTTTTTATAGAAGAATATTTCATCATGCGCTTATGATGACAGAAAACGTCGGAGTTACACACACACACACACACACACACACACACACACACACACACACACACACACACACACACACACACACACACACACACACACACACACACACACACACACACGAATATGTTTTGGAAACCCACCTTCTTTAGCATCGCCACTGTATTTTCATAGCTGAGCAACTCCTCCTGATGCTTTTCCTTCATTTGAATTAACTGAGAGACAGAGAGAGAGAGAGAGAGAGAGAGTGAGAGAGAGAGAGAGAGAGAGAGAGAGAGAGAGAGAGAGAGAGAGAGAGAGAGAGAGAGAGAGAGAGAGAGAGAGAGAAATGCAATATCGGAGACCTCGCTCAGATAAGCATGGGCAGAGGCCTATTTAACTAGTCTACAAATGTCATAAATCAGTGGTTTTCAACCTTTTTGATACCAGGGCCCATTATTTAGTCAGGATTTAAGCCACGGACCAATATTTGATGAGATTTTAGCCCTACAGACCAAAAACTAAAGATTTATTTTGCTTTTCTCATAATTCCAGGCTGGATTTGGGGAAACGAAACAGCCAAACATGACCATTAATCTTCTCCATTCTCTAGCCATGTAGATTTGGAGTAATTCAGATGATGAATATTTTAACTCTTGAGAGTGTAAACATGAAACCAAATGGACCCGCAAGGGTCCATTTGGTTTCGTTTTTACACTCTCAAGAGTTACACCTGGTTAACCAACTTTCCGTCATTTAGCCTGGGGACCACCTGGAAATCTCTCTCAAGGACCACAGCTGGTCGCCGGACCACTGGTTGAAAACCACTGTCATAAATGAACCCTGTATAATGTACAGACCTTTGTGGCGTTGGCTCCAAGCTGCATGTCCTTCTGAGTGATGTCTTGGTGCAGTCGGTCCATCTGGGAGGCCATCAGCACAGACTCTTTCTGTCTGGCAGATAGATCCCTCTGCAAGCTGGATGCCAGACCTACAAACAACAGAGTTCTAACGTTAGGGGCAGATCTAGGCATGGGCATGGGGGAGGGGCAATGCCCTCCTAAATACCCAGTCTGCCCCCCCCCCCCCCCCCCCAAACACGATGCCATGCAAAACAACCCAAGATATTTCAAATTAAAGTGCTTATATTTAAAATGATTTGAAACACTACTACTGCTACTAACTAACTACAGCTGTGTCACCACTAAACCAGCATTTCATCATTGAAAACAGAAAACTCTCTGAGTCAGACCTTTAGCTTTATGCATGCTGCGTGTCTGTTGCAACTTCAACAACAACTGATGTTATTATTGATGCTTTATTTGACTAATAAAAGTCCTGTAACCGAAAATGGCATGGGTGCGGCTGCATTGCCCGTGGCGAAGCGACACGGGCGATGAAGCCGCACCCATTCACAGCTGCACCAATGTTGGCAGAAACCATGCAAGGTACCAACCAGCACAATGGGAGCAATTAGGGGTTCAGTGTCTTGCTCAGGGACACGTCGAACTCAGGTTCGAACTGGTAACCTTATGGTGACCATCCACTACCCTTTGTACTGTATTGGCTCATAAAGTACTTTTTGTAGTATTTTATTACTATTATTACTATTAGTGGTGTACAGTATAGTAGTAGTAGTATAGTTATTGTTTTCTTCCTTTCCCTTTTTTTCTTATTTGTCTCATTTTGTTTCTTTTTTCAGCAGAGTAGAAGAAGAGATTTGTGTCAATAGATTTCTTTCATCTGTATATACTGTACTGTATGTAATACTGTAGGGTGGGCAATAGGGCTTCAGCCCCAAACTTTTTGGTCAGCTTGTTGATACATAGGCAACTGTTGATGCCAAACTGCATTGTTGTTTTTTCTTTGTTGTTTTTATATTGTTTTCATGATCAAAATAACTAACTAACTAGTAGGCCAGGGCACCTAATTAAATATAACTATCAAATGCGATTACTTATAGAAGTGAAAGGGTTAGGATTAGGGTTGTTCTCAACTTTTCTTTCTTTTCATTTTTCAGTAGTTTTCCAGATTTAGCACCTTTTGACAAAGTATTGGACAAGTGTCACACACCAACACCCTCCCTGTCTGTCTATCTGTCTGTCTGAGCTGAAATAACCTTTTGATCAGGGCATCAAATGGACTATAATTTTAAATGAACTATGAAAAGATCATTTTGCTTCAAATGGACTGGAGCTGCGCTGCTGCTGGAATAATGTGGACAAAGCAGAGAGAGAGACACAGACAGACAGACAGAGAACCTGACATGGTGGCGTTGCTCTTCTTTAGTTTCTCAATCTCCAGGTCTCTCTCCTTCACAGACTGTTGGCTCATCTCAGCAGAGCTTCTCTTCAGGTCCTCCATCTACAAACAGACCAGAGTTTATCCAGTGACTGCATGGTCCACCAAACATGATGCCATGCAAAACAAACCAATTTCACTGATATTTCAGACTGAAGTGCTTACAGTATACTCACAATGATTTTAAACACTACGCTACTAACTACAATTGTCACACCACTAAACCAACTGAAACACCATTTCATAATTTTAAAAAAGAGAGAGAAAAAAAGAGAGTATGGTGAAGGAGGAAGTGGGGCGGAACTAGGAACCAAACTGCACCTAATGGTTCGCGGGCGAGGGGGCGAAAAAGCAGCACTTGGCCAAATCGGCCGATGCTTGGCCGGGGATAGGCCAAGCATCGGGCGATTTGGCCGGAAAGCTCAGCAGCTTTTGCTGCTGTCGGCCGAATCAGCGGCTCCCATAGACAAATAATGGATGACGTTGTTTGTCCATCGGCCGCTGTTAAAACGCACTGTAAGCGTGCACTAACCGTTTAACTTGCACCCGCTCCGCTCACACAAGTCATTTGTTTGTCCACATTTTGGACAAACATATTTGGACACCAAATGCTGTTAATCTTGGTCTCATGATGACATTTAGCCACTCAGACCCAAAACATTGAATATATTATGGACCCCAATTCCATGCTTTGTTGATGTTTGTACCATGAGAGAGAACAGGAACATGTTGATCTAATTCTTCTATATTCTCTAACAGCTCCTGTGAATGAGCTAATGCAGGTGGTTAACAGAAAATACAGTAACTCTTGAAATTAATAATTTAATGTTACATCCTCAGGGGCTAAAGATCTAGGGAGGTCCATTTGTTTGCCAATTTGCCCGTGGACCAACAGGAATCTCCTCAAGGATCACTGGTGGTTCTCAGACCACTGGTTAAAGACACTGACTCTATGGCTGGTCCCCTGTTGCCCCGTCTCACTCAGAGAGACTGGCTACTTTGTGTGGTGTTTGTGCCTCTGAACGGATGTAAGTGAAGACTCCATACTCCATGCCTTTACACACCAGGGCTTGACCAATAGGATACCATTGACCAATAGGATGAAACCGCCGTGGTACTGTTGTGAGTGATGTTGCGCTGGACGGTCCGTCTTAGAGGACCAAAGACAGTCTCTCACACGGCCGTGACAGTGAGACACTGTGTGTACTTCTTTGGAGGTGACCATCGTCAAAAAGATAAGCAGATTAATGTCCACGTCTTCAACACAGTGACTTTGATCTGGAGGAAGTTAACCCCAGAGAGAGGAGAACAGAAGCTTGAGGTTCCCACCAGGCGCTACGGACACAGAGCTGTGTTGGTTGAAGATGCTGTCTACCTCTGGGGAGGGGTACTCGGCCCCTCAGATTACTGCAATCTGCTTCATATATTCGATGTGGACCTCCACACATGGTTCAAACCAGATGTTTCTGGGACGGTTCCCGATGGGAGGGCTGACTACTGTATCTGTGTCTTGAGTAAGGTCATTTTTATCCATGGAGGAAAGACCCAGATGATTGCATTTGCTACCTACAAGTTGGACACCAGCACCATGGTCTGGTCTTTGATCAATGCCAGTCTCAATGCATCTCTTTTATCCTGTCACTCTGCCACTATCATCGGAACAAAGATGTTTGTATTTGGGACTGTCTGCAGCGGTGGGTGGAATGGATACAAGACCGTCAGAGTGTATGACACAGAGACCAACCTCTGGCTGTACACACCTTCTGTAAAGCTTTTTCCAGGAGGCTGGAATAGCTCAGCCTTTAGCTACAATGGAGAGCTCTACGTTGTTGATGACACTCTGTGGAAATTCAGTCCAGAGACCTTCTCCTGGAAGAGCGTTAAGGGGAAAGGACAGGCTCCAAAGGACAAATGGTATTTTCGGACCATGCTCTGTGGTATGGTGGAAGATCGTGTCATCTTCTATGGTGGATACGACAACCCTAATGACCTGTATATCTTCGACCTGAGCCCTAGCCTGAAGACCTTATGTAAGCTAGCAGTCATTCAGTGTGATCTAGACCGGTCTGGACTCCCACATAACATCAGGTGGGAACTGGCAGCTGTGAAATATGAATAAAAGCCTGGTTAGGCGCTCGGTAGAGTGCAGACTTCAGCGTCGATGAGCGAGCTAATACAGGGCTTATGCAGGGCTTGACACTAACACTTGCCCGCTTGCCCGGGGCAAGTAAAAAAAATGGTGGGGCAAGTGAAGACTGCTACCTGGTTGCCCGATCGGGCAAGTGTGCAACTTAGTGCACTATAACACAACACAAGATAAATTTGTCTTGAAGGCAGTCATTGCACTCTGCCTCTGTGTCTTTCTCTGCTTTCTAGCTGTCCACAATTGGGGTACGGAGAAGTCGGGCCGCCGCGAAGTCGGACCCTGAGTATAGACAGAGTTACACTGTTGCAAACCCTGATCACTAAATGGGATCATTCCAAAGGCGGCTCTCCTACATAGACTTCATATTATCTTTATTTTACATTGTTTTGTAATACTATAGGATATAGTAAAAACATCAGGCAATAGCTTGATGTTCATAAATCCCTTTATTTTACGTCATTTACTACAGCATACACATTTACAACCCAGCTTTAGACTTTAGACCGCTCTCAAAGGGCACCTACAGATGGCTGCAATTCTTAACTGGCCTCTGTAAAACAAAAATGTATATAAAATCCCCCCACCCACCCCGCCTCTCCTCTTTGTACATTTCTCTTTTCCCTTTTTTACCTCCACTATGATTTTGCCTCCATGATTTACTGCTTCTGATTTTACTGAAGTAGTTGTTTTGTATGTACGGTATTTGAATGCCTCAATGAAATGAACAAGTTGGCCACTATTGTAAACAAGTGTATGCTTAACTAGTGTGTCCAATCAGCTTTTCAGATTTGATGCAGTTGTACTTGAAATGTACTGTAATTCTCCAAGCTGTTATCAGTTTTGTAGCAGTGTGTACTTGACTTGTACTGTAACTCATCTCTCTGTTAATAAAAAAAATCATTCATTCAAATTTAGACTTTAGACATTAGACATTAGACTTTACTTGTCACTGTGCAATGCTTTATAACAGATGTTTACATAGCTCTTATTTGCACCGCCATCGTTGAAAACAATGTATTTCAAATTCCAGTTTGTCCCTCTTTCAGGCTGAACAGCCTTCCCGCGCACAGTTTCTGATCCCTCATTGTCGCAACATTTCGGTTGGTCCGACTTCGCGGCGGCCCGACTTCTCGTGAGACCCCACAATTCCAGGCTGGATTTGGGAAACAAAACAGGAAAATTAACATACACATCAAAATGACCATTAATCTTCTACATTCTCTGGTTGTGTAGACCTGGGCTAATTAAGATGATGAATTTTAACTCTTGAGAGTGTAAAAATGAAACCAAATGGACCCGCAAGGGTCCATTTGGTTTCATTTTTACGTTCTCAAGAGTTACATCTGGTTAACCAACTTAACTGGGGACCACCTGGAACCTGGGGGGGCAAGTGACCATGACCTGAGGGCAAGTAGAACCTGACTTGCACTTGCCTGATGGGCAAGTGCCTCAGAGACCTTAGTGTCAACCCCTGCTTATGACATAGTTATACGTCACCATTACGTCATCACCTACACCGGCCAATCAGAGTACACCGAGGGACGACCGGCCGCCGACCACGCACCGAACGCTTAACTGGCAACCGCTCCATTCATGTAAGTAATAAACCCCAGGAAATTATAACTGGCCACGGAAGTTCACAGGATCTACTGAATGTGAAGGAGACAGCGCATCACACGGCACACACGGGTGTACCTGTACCCAGAGTCTCAATATGGCAGTTTGTCACATTCAATAGATCATTTGTGGCCAGATGTAATTTCCTTGGGTTTATTATGAGAGTGTGCGGTAGATGATAAAAGAAGAAATTGCTTTAAAACTTGGTTGTGAACAAATATGTATTTAGGACCATGTTCGAATGCCCCCGCCCCTAGATAAAATTCCTAAAACTAGCGAAACCAAGGAATGTAAAGCAATTAACATCCATCTTTTACTGTCTCTAATGACAACCTAAAACATGAACCTTGGCTGAAAAGAAATGTTGTCTTTTTAAGTCCTGCGTCCACACTACATGTGAAGTGCTCACAGTTTTGTTGTGGATGAGGATTAGTAAATTTGGAACAATGGTGACAATGTCGGAATAATGACATGGCACCTTCAGTTAAAAACTAGACTAAAATGTTAGGAAGGGACTGTGGAGACAAGAGATCCAGTGTCGGCTAACTAAAAGCCCCAACGAAATGGAACATTGCGGAACATTGCGAAACACAACTTGATGAGTTTTGCTTCACTATTTTAATGGTGAAAACAAGTTATAGAAAAGTTTATCTCTGGGAGTTTGGGAGAAAGGATCAGGTGGTGCCAAGGAGGGCTGTGATTGGTGGATCCTGAAATGTTGAACAGTAGAGGGCGCTAATGATCTGACTTTTCTGAACAACCAGGAGTTGATCATTTGATGTTGATCAAAACATTGCTAGCTGTATCGTGGCCTTTGTCTGGCCTTTGGCCTTTTGTCACCCAGTGCCAATTCCTAATGTGATCCTGGGCTCTGCACATCCTCCGCCAACCTGGGGAGGCAGCGGACTGACCTCATGCTTCCTTCAATGCATGAGGAGTCCAAGCTGCCACGACACGGGGAGAACATGCAAACTCCACACAGAACGGCCCTTTCGCCAACCCCGCCTCGGGTATGGGCACTGATGACGCGGAGGAGCAGACACGCCGCCAGCACCCACAGCAGCGCCCCTAGCGGGAATCGAACCCAGGACCTTCTAGCTGTGAGGCGACAGCACTAACCACTGTTCCACCGTGCCCCCTGGCTTTATACCTGGTCTTGGAGGATGAGGATCTGTTCCTTCTTGTGGCTGATGTCGTCCTCCAGACAGCGCAGCCTGCGCCTGACCTCAGGCATGGCGGCCGTGGCGGTCTGGCCGCGGCTCAGACGCTGCGCTGCAGCGGCCAGCTCACCGCGCAGCGCTGCGATCACACCGTCCTTCCTCACGCACTCGCTCCTGACCGCAGACAGACAGTGCAGCTGACCCTCCATCCGCGAGAGCCTCTCCTCCTGGCAACCAGACACAGCAAGAGTGTTGCCAACTTCACTGCAAAAAATGCTGTCCTACATTTAAGAAAAAATATATACCTACCGGTATATTTGAGTGTAATACTACTAGAAACAAGCAAAAATAATCTGTCCATGAGGTAAGTGAATTGTACTTGGTAAGAATTCTTGTAATAAGAAATATGTTCTAAAAACAAGGTTGATAATCTTATACAACTTGCGTTTGGTTAGTATATCCTTCTTAAAACAAGAGCGATCATAATTAAAGTCTAGATTTAAGATTACAAGACTTGCTTAGTTCAGAGTTTTTTGCAGTGTTGGTGCATTTGTCACTATATTTAGCTTTTTTTCCAGACCCCAGTGAAAAATCTAGTGCTTTTTTACTGGTAAGTTGGGGCAAAATTGGTTGACAGGCGCCAGAGAAAACCCTCGTTTTTCACCATTTTTCCTCCTATGATAGTCTTCCTTCCTTCCTAATGGATTTGGTTTCATTTCATGCTCTCAAGAGTTAAGTTATATTTAATTATATCTGAATTATAATGAATGTATACATTTAGAAAATTTAGAAGAATTGCTATTTTGACCAACATTTTGCCAGTTATCTATCCTAAATTACCATGAGAGACTGAACTCAACATCAAATGGTGGTCCTCCATGGCTAAAATGCAAAATAAATAGTGGGCTGTGGAATGAAAATGGTTGAAAAACACTGCTCTAGTGCATTCTAGTGCATTTTGGATTTTGGCAGTTGGCACCACTGTCCAAAGTCTGTTCATATGACACCTGAAACAGTGCTGGGAAAGTTCTCTTGTTTAACTATGTCAGTTCACAATTCACACATTTAAAGGACAACTTTATTGTTTTTCAACCAAGGTTTATGTTTTAGGTTGTTATAAGAGAAAGTAAAAGATGGGTGTTAATTTAGTTTTACATTTGCTTTCTTTAGTTTAGGGATTTTAGTTATGGGGGGGGCATTCGAACATGGTCCTAAATATGTACATATTTGTTTACAAAAATGTATGTGATTTGTTTTTTATTGTCTACGACAGTCCTAATAAACCCCAGGAAATTACACAAAAAGAAATTGGCCACAAATGATCTAGTGAATGTGACAAACTGTCATATTGAGGCTCTGGGTCAGGCATGCTAATCTGGAGTGTGTAAAGTGCAGTGTGGTGTGCTGCCTCCTGCACATTCAGTAGATCCTGTCAACTTCCATGGCCAGTTATAATTTTCTGGGGTTTATGAAGACTTTCTTGAATGAAATTGAACACAAGAAAAGTCGTTTATCTAGGGAGTGTCAATTCTGTTCATTTATACTATATTTTATGTTAGATCAGGCTGATCCTATTGAAAAACAATACATTGTTTTTTTGTCATCAACATCAATATCTAATTTGAAAGCAAACTACTCAGAATGGTTGATAATTCACAAAAGTCCAGACCTTCTTCTGAAGGAGATGCTCCATGTCTTGAAAACGTTCTGATGCTGCTGCAGCTCTTGTGCTTCCTGTCCAACTTCCTACATAGAACACAAGATTTAGAAAATTATAATTGCAAGTAATGATAAAACAGGACCAAGCAGAGGAGAAGAAAATAAGGATAAGGATGAGGAGGTTATTACGGTTAAGTCCAAATATGAAGTAAAGTCTAAATGTGTGGCAACAAGCAAGAAGACTTCCTAATGTCTAAGATGACACATGAGTCTGATTTTAAAATACCTCCCCAATTGGATTAAACCCATTAAGACCTGAGACCAGATTCTATGTATGGCTTATAAAAAACGACTTTTCCTACACAAAAAAGTGTCCCCACTAATATGATCTGCTATTTTTCAACATTCAAGACACATATTTGGGCATGCTGGAGGGTGAGACCCTCTCACTGTGACTGACAGCAATCAGCTTACGTTTAGGCATGGCTACGCTAACAGTTCCATGTCTCCTGCAGGCTCCGGCGCTAGCAGGTCGTGCTCTGCTGCTGGGGGGTCTGGGGGCCACAGGGGGGCTGTTCTCTCCCCAGGTCTGTGGAGGCAGAGGGAGCAGAGACCCCTGGGAGGACGGGGCGACGGGGAGGTCTTCCACAAACTGCAGGGAGAGGTTACGGCCTTGTTTACCGCTCACAGGAGGACAGGGGAGCTGCTGCAGGGACAGCCAGGACAACAACAGGGTTGGAATATTCTCATTGCATATGCAAGTGATATAAATGTAGTGAATGGTGAAGAGCTATACATTTGCCAGTAAATGATGTGTACATTTCCCAATGAGATGGTACATGTATTAAAGGGGAATTCCATTCCATTTACTACATTTTACTGTCATTGATGTACCTTTGAGGTGTTGTGTGGACATGATAAAAAAAGTTCCCCCATTCTGTGTTCCAAAGAAATGGAGGTCTGAAGAAAGCCACTAACATGGTGAAACATCTTGATGACATCATCAAGATGTATTTTCACCATGTTAATTCTTTCCATGTTCCTTCTTTTTTATGAGAGCGTACAAATGGAACGGGTTCATTTGGTTGCATTTGTACACTCTCAGAAAAAAAAAGAAAATGGGTGGGATTCCCCTTTAATTTAACACATTTAACTACAGTATACATTTCTGAGCAATCGCTCAACTGAAACGGTTGAGGATAAGAAGAGCTAAGACAAAGGAGTAATAATAGAATATTTAGTAATAATTTAACCCTCAGTTGAGATTTTTTTTCCAACACAAACGGAGGCTGTGGTGTTACAGTACTTGCTGTCCAAGTTGCTTACAACTTTAGTGTTTTTTGTAGTGGGTGTTAATTGCTTGCTTTCTTTAGTTGTAGGGATTTTAGCTATGGGAGGGGGCATTCAAACATGGTCCAAAATACATATTTGATTACAACCCCAGGAAATTATAACTGGCCACGGAGGTGCACAGGATCTACTGAATGTGAAGGAGGCAGCACACCGCACTGCACTTTTACTATATTTGGGCATACCTGACCCAGAGGCTCAATGTGGCAGTTTGTCATATTCAGTAGATTATTTGTGACCAGTTATAATTTCCTGGGGTTTATTAGGACTGAAGTAGATAATAAAAGAAGAAGAATAAAAGAAGAACGACATATGTTATGGACTCGCATATACGGTGATATTTGTGACATTGCTATTTTGCATATATGTTTTTGCATATGTCATTCATTCATACCGGTACGGTACATACCAAAGACGAACCATCCACATGCAGCTCATAGGTGGAACCTCCGTATCCAAAGTGCAGCTTGTCCCCAGGGGACAGATGCACCGCTGCATTGTGGATGCGACAGTCGTTCAGGTAGGTGCCGTGAGACGAGTTCAAGTCGCTCAGGATGAAGCAACGCTCCGACACGCTCCATGCGATGATGGCGTGGCACTGCTCCACTCCTCCGTTCTGCAGTGGGCAGGAAAAGTACTCATGCTTTAATGCTAGGTAGCTGCGCTCCTTCCTCTGCATAGGTCTATGCCAGGGCTGCCCAAAAGGTAGATCACACAGGCCCTGATGCAGGTAGATCACTTGACGGTCCCCTAAAGTGTATAGATCTGTAACTCTTGAGAGCGTTAAAATGAAACCAAATGGACCCTCATGGGTCCATGTGGTTTTATTTTACCGCTCTCAAGAGTTAAATTATTTTTTAACATCTGAATTACGTAAATTCAAGAGTCCACACAGTTAGAGAATTGGAGTATAATTGTTATTTTAACCAACGTTTTGCCAGTTCTCTTTCTCAATTGTGGACAAAAAAGTCTAAGTTATTAGCATTGGGTGCAAGAGGCTAAATTCAACATCATGAACTATCAACTCAAACCTCAAATACTGTTTTCAGACATCAGTAGTAGCATATACAGGAAAACCTTCCAATTCTCCCCCTCCATGTTTCATTATAAATGCATTATTCTCAATATTCTATAACAGTAAGTAACACTATTACCACTTTTTCAAAGTCAAACTTTCTTATAGGCTTTTTTTTTTTTTTTTTTTTTATGAGACGGTCATTTTGAAAGTAGCTCTCAAGTCAAAAAAGTGTGGGCTATGCGTTCCTGGTGTGCTGCATGTGCACTATTGTCTCCCATCGCCACCCCAGCATCACCGGCGGGTTAATTGTTAATGTATATCTATCTCTAGTAGGGCTGAATGTCAAGATAATATATTGGCCTATGTGAACACTTGTATTCTCAATCCATAATAAATATTTATGCAATTTATTTGTGAATTAAGTAAAAGTAACAACAATACCACAATGTAGAACTACTCTGTTCTGTTACAAGTAAAAGTTTGGAATTCTCAATGTAGGCCTACTTGTGTGAAGAAAAGGTACAGGCATTCAGTGATTTGGGAAATTTGTATGCATATTTAAATGTATTTGAAAGATAAATGAGACAAAGCTGAAATCTTGCTATATACAGTAGATGCATTTACTGTATCAAGAGTTCAGCTTTATCTCATTCATCTCTCAAATACATCTGTAGAAGCCAATGCAGAGGCTTCAGCTTTGCCTCATTTATGGATCCTAGTATTCATCTTAGGAGCCATAAAGAGGCATAGGTGATCTTTAGGTGATCTTAAAATGAGAAATAAACGTGGGTGTCTCAAGAGACGCTTCTGAGCTTAAACTGAGAAGCATTTTTCTTCTGGGAATGCACACTACATTACATTTTAAACTAGAAACCAAAGTTTGCAAATAAATGTTTAGTGTAGCAAAAGTATGACATGAGATGTCATGGAGTAGAAGTACAGTAAAAGTCCCGAAAATTAGAAATACTCAAGCACCGATACCTCAAAATTGTAGTTAAGTAAAAACATTTATAGCATCCTTTCCACCAATGCTGTTCTGTCAGCAAACAGCAACAGTCATGATTTACTGTCCCTGTTGTTTGGGAATCCTCATAGTAACACAGGTAACTGTACACAGACCATGGTTCACAAATCTTCTGGTCTAATGGACCACATATCTGACTGTCCACAGTAGTGATAGACTGATTATCGGCCGTGGCCGATTATCGAGTTCGATATTCATGATTTTATTAATAATCGGTATCGGTGCTCAAAATAAATAATCGAAAAAAGAGCAGCCGATTATTTGTATTTATTATAAATGTTGAAAAACATCTACCGGATCTTCACTTTCATTGAAGATCCGGTAGATTGTGGTGGTAAGGAGATGTATAGCTGTGTGTCTCTGACTCCATCACCTCATGTATTTATAGATTTATCCAAATTATCCAAAATGTATTTTCTCTTTTTCTTTTATGTCTGAAGCTCTGTGCCTGTACTTGAATTAAAAAAAGATGCATTTGATGGAGGGGAAACTGAAACACTTTTGCTGCTTCCGCACTTTTATTCTATTAAAGTAAATAATAATCGTATCGGCTGATATCGGCTATCGGCCTCTTTGATGTTCCACTAATCGGTGATCGGAAACATCGGCCAAAAGTCTGATCAGTCGATCTCTAGTCCACAGAGATGTCCAGTCCAACTCAATAACCGTTCACCTGCATGCCTACTGTAATTCATTACAGTCATTACAATATATTCAATTCAAGATTTGACACACATGTTCCACAACACCACAGGGAGTCTAAGTGGAATTGATGACATGTAGAGTCAGTGTAGTTTATTTCAGCTAATAACCCTTCAGAATACTGCTGAATGTGATATGAAAACAAGACATTTGTCAGCTGGCACTCACTTGAAGACATAAATCGCAATCCCTGTGGCTTCCGATTGTGGTTTTGTTGGGGTTGAGTTTGAAGAGCCAGCCTGTGGTCTTCAGAAAGCCCTTCATGAGTTCCTGTAGTGGAGGAGAAAATATAGTCTACTCAAGTATAGCCTACTTGAGTAGTATAGCTTACTTGATAGTATAGTCCAGGGGTTTTCAACAGGTGGTCCGGGGACCACCAGTGGTCCCTGAGAAGGTTCCAGGTGGTCCCCAGGCTAAATGATGGAAAGTTGGTTAACCAGATGTAACTCCTGAGAATGTAAAAATGAAACCAAATGGACCCTTGCGGGTCCATTTGGTTTCATTTTTACACTCTCAAGAGTTAAAATATTCATCATCTGAATTAGCACCACTTAATTAAGAAGTTTACACTGTTTTGTTGGCAAAATACAGCCTGGAATTGTGGACAAAACCAAAAGAATTCTTTAATTTTAGTTATTTGGTGTGAACATGTAATCAAATGGTGGTCCGTGGCTCAAATGCTGAATAAATGGTGGTCCCTGGAGTCAAAAAGGTTGAAAACCCCTGGTATAGTCCTAGTCAATTATTACTCATCATGATCTAGTTAGGGAAAGTTATGAAAACCTGGGAACTAAATCGGCTGCATTGAAAATGAGGGCTTGCCCTCAAGTGCATTTTCCGAGTATAAATAAAGGTGATGATGATGATGATGTTACTAAGAAAAGTCTTCACCAATGTGTTTCTAATGGTGTCTAATAACATATAGTAAAATGTTGAAATTCAACACTTGTGGGAAACTCATAAAAACAGGTCAAAGTCAGGGTACCATTCACTAACCACTAACCAGTCCTATGACCGTATTCAGTTCAATGACTGTTTTTTGTTTGTTTGTTGCAATAGTAATGCTTGGAATAATGGTTAATTCATTATGAAAAGTAGACACATCACATGCTACATAAAGCGAAGTGAAGAAAAGTCTTGGACTTGGTAATGACTTAGCTCCGAGATTGGTTTAAATATCTGCAAAAAAAAATCCATAACTAACAAGCAAAAGAATGCACTACTGCAGAAAAACACAATGTAGACAACAAAAAGCTTTCAAAGATGTTCCATGAATTTGAAAAAGAACAACAGCAGCAGCATTTATAGCATCAATATCAAAAATTGTGAAAAAGAGCTTTGCTTATAGCCTACATTTCCACTATAGGCCTATTTGAATTCTGCTTTATGTTTAATTCATTTATCCTTCCAGTGTGTGTGATTGAGTCAAATAAGTGTACCAGTAATAGCCTATAGCAGGGGTTTTCAACAGGTGGTCCCCAGCTAAGTTGGTTAACCAGATGTAACTCTTGAGAATGTAAAAATGAAACCAAATGGACCCTTGCGGGTCCATTTGGTTTCATTTTTACACTCTCAAGAGTCAAAATATTCATCATGTGAATTATCCCAATAGAGAATGTAGAAGATTAATGGTCATTTTGATCTGTATGTTGGACTGTTTGGTTTCCCAAATACAGCTTGGAATTGTGGACAAAAGTAAAAGAAATCTTTAGTTTGGGGGGGGGTATGTGGAGCTAAAATGTCCTCAAATGGTGGTCCATGGCTCAAATCCTGAATAAATGGTGGTCCCTGAGATGAAAAAGGTTGAAAACCCCTGGCCTACAGCCCTAGTGAATGGAGTGAAACTGTTCTGTCCAAAAATACTAAGAAATAGACCATCATCATCATCACACAGTGACAGCCTGTTTAACATTTTTACAGATAGTGAAAGTGTGAATTCTCTTGTGTGTAACACCAAGCACTAATGTGATATAGATAGATGTTAATGTTATATTACTTACGTGTACAGTTTTGAATGAAGAATGTCAGGCTGAAATACAAAGTGCATTCTGACAGACTAGCAGGAGCTAAGCCCATAGATTGTATATAGAGCACCATAGCAACGCCTGCTCTGCCTTTTAAACGCGCTGGAAACTTCAACATAAACACAAGACACATTTTTTGTTTTTTTTTTTTTTTTTTTAAACGAATGATTCACCTCTATCGTTAATCAACTCGTCATATGACAAATGTTTTGGCTGCTGTTATCGTTGTTTTAAATTTAAATAAAAAAATAAAATTGTTGTCAAAACGACAACAAGCGGGCACTCCGCCTCTTTCCACCCAGAGCCAGCATCTAATAAAAGAGTTGCGACATTGAGGAGTCAGAGAAACATACAGGCTGAAAGGGTGACAAGCTGGAGAGTACATTGGTTTCAACGAGGACGTCGCAAACAAGAGCGAACATGAGAACTGGTTTAAAGTCTCTGTACTGTTTATGTTGTACTACTACAAAATGATCTCAAATAAAGGCATTTAAGCCGTTAAAGCTGGGCTGTTGTTACCTGAGTCGAGTCCAGTGTCCACTTCGGGCTCAGGACTCGTCCCTATTTGTTGTCCCCATTCTCAATTGAAGTCTATGTAGAAGAGTCCTCCGTCGGACCGGCCCCACGGAGTGAACGGAGATGTCTGACACATGTCATACACCTGCTGTTTCCGTCGCGTGACGGTGAAAATATCAGATCTATAAGCTCACGGCGCCGCGCATCGGAGCTGCGTGGAGGCTTGTAGATCTGTGGTTATTTGACCGGGAGGAAGGAAGACGGAAGTCAAGTGCTGTTGTCGCTTCAAGTTTGAGTTCCACCGTGGGAGGATTTGAATACCAAAACACAATTTACTACACAGCGAAACAAACAGTCGAACAAACGTAGAGCCTGCACGAGTTAAAGTTAAAATACAACTATTGTTTATTGTTTAAAAAATATATACACTTAAGTCTTTATTTTGTTGCGGTTTATTCTACTCTGTGAAATATACATGCGTTTAGGTAAGTGCTAGCTTGTTAGCTATGTTTTTACTTTAGCATTAAGCTAATTAGTTCCAGACTCTGGTAGTGCTGCTTGTACTGATTATTTGATGCTACTTAAGGGGGATTACACCCATTTTAAACATGCTTCTATGGTGCTAATATACCTCATAAATGTTGTGTGGAAATAATAGTTCCTGCATTTTCCTAGAAAGGGAGCTCTGGAAAAAAAAGGGGGAAAAAGCATTAATATGGTAAACACAACTTTATGATGTCACATAGTGACATAGTTAGTGATGTTTCTTTCAGACCCTTTTTTCCCTGAGACTGACTGTCAAATATATCTCAATATATATTGGCAAAAAAAAAAAAAAGCACCCAAAATATTTAAACTCACCAATATTTAAACTCACCAACATTACAGCTGTAGGGAAAGCTTAAATTATTCTCTTCCTATCTGCACAGTGTTTGTTTATGATACTCCATGTAGACATGTTATAAGCTGCTTTCTATCAATAAATTCTCTGCAGGTGATTCTTTCTCTAAGAGTACTGGAGTTTGGAAGCGCTCATCATTCGTCACTGAACGGCCCTGTGTACCACCTGTTAAGCTATTTACACATGTTGCAGGCGGCACCAGCCAGACCCGTTAATACAAACGACAGCCTCCAACCTCCAGCACTTTTAATTATTGACATAAAGTAACACGTATGTGGTGGATTTTTTTTTAAATCAAACAAACACTTTGCAGATAGAAAGAGAATAATTCAAGCTTTCTTGCAGCTGCAATGTTGGTGAGTTTAATACAAGTAGATCACAGATGAAATTTTGATATAGGAAGTCTGTAGACAGAGGGTATTGCAACTCTTGTGCTATATTACAGCTAGGATTGTGTGAGTATGTTTTTTTTTTACGGCACAACTGCAACTGCTCTCATTTGCCATTGGGGATAATGGTTGCAAGTAGTTGCACTGCACATAGTGTCGCACAAAGAATTAAAAAAAGATGTTGTTCTAGATTCAGACACCTAAAAAAAAATGAGTTGTTTAGATTCAGACATCTAGACAAAAATTGAGTATCTTGTGAGAATCATTGGTGTGGTTTGGAATTTCGAATCGTCACCTCTCCGATATTCTCTCTTTTTCTTCATTTGGGACGAGCAGCACCCTATCTACTGCTCTAAGCCAGTGGTCCGGAGACCACCAGTGGTCCCTAAGATGGTTCCAGGTGGTCCCCAGCTAAATTGCTTAATCAGATGTAACTCTTGAGAACGTAAAAATGAAACCAAATGGACCCTGGCGGGTCCATTTGGTTTCATTTTTACACTCTCTAGAGTTAGAATATCCCTCATGATGTGAATTAGTCCAAGTCTACACAACTAGAAGATTAATGGTCGCGGACAGAAGCAAAATAAATCTTTAGTTTTGGGGTCTGTTGGGCTCAAATGTCCCCAAATGGTGGTCCGTGGCTCAAATGCTGGATAAATGGTGGGCCCTGGGATCTAAAAGGTTGAAAACCCTTGCTCTAGGCTATATGGTGCTTGTGTGTTTCATACCGTTTGTGTGTGTGCGTGTGTGTGTCACAGAGAAATGGATTCATTCGAAAACCTGGAGATCTACATTCCAGAAGAGGCTGAAGTAGAGACCGTCCCCCTGGTGACCCTACCCAGGTCCATTCTGAGGCGGATGGGACTCAACAAGCAGCCGGGGGTGGGCATCAGATCCAGAGACCTGGCCAGCTCTCCAGAAGGAACCTACATCTCTCCGGTGATGATCCGTAGAGCAGGCGGTCCGGTGATCAGCCTGGACGATAAGCTGGACTTGCAGGTGGCCTCCAGGAGACAGCTGAGAGCCCCCAACCCTCTCACCATGCCGTTTGTCACCTCCAATCACAACGCCTTAAAAGTCCTATCAGACATCTGCGGAAAGACGTCCAACAACAACAACAACCGCTGCAACGGCTCCTCGCCGCCACCACTACTGCCGCCACATGCCGTGTCTCGAGGTTGCAGACTCAAGCAAGACTGTGTGATCGTCTACAGAGGGGGGATCTATCTGTCCCTGAAGAAACCCTCTCAAAGCCGGATGGTCCCCGCCGCTCCCTGCCGGGAGCCCAACAGGGACGCGCCTTCTCCGGCCATCGAGATAACTTCCGACTCCGACGACGACAGCGTGGGCGCACCTGCCATGGCCGCCATCGAGATTACTGACGACGAGAGCCAGGGGGAGACGGTGAGATTATTTGCTGCTGTCATCTGGTGGTGGTGGTTTAGGATGCACGGTAGCCATGCATCGCACGTACTTGACAAGCGTCATGCATTGACTTAATCCAGTTTTACGCGGGTCGCTACATTTACATTCAAAACATGTCCATAAACATTCTGATTTCAAATATAAAGTACTCACACATGTTCTTACAGGTTAGACACTTGCAGCGCCCGAAATTAGGATTGCAGCGTGCCGCGTTTTTATCCATGGCCTTTATCCATGGCTATCCATTGGCTTTCAATTGTATGCGCCCCCTATCGATGGGGAGGAGCGTGGCACTCTGAACACTGGGTGTGTTCCATATATTCACACTGACCGCACTGCCAATACAAACTAATAGGGGGGCGTGCTCCCGGTGTGCATCTGTGTGTTTACCGAACTTGCCCGGGGAGCTCAGTTAGAAATGCTTTTTTATGCTTTTTTTTTAACAACGCGGCGCGCTGCGATCCTAACTCCAGCCGCTATAAGTGTCTAACACCTCTAGAAACATGTGTGAGTACTTTATATTTGAAATTGGAATGTTTATGTACACGTTTTGTAAATGTAGTGAGCCAGGGGTTGTCACGGACTCAGGTCTCCCTGACCCCAGCAAAATGATAGTGTACAATGACCACCTTTAAGACAAATATATCTCAGTCATGTTGTGTTATAGCGCACTAAGTCACACACTTGCCCGATTGGGCAACCAGGTAGCAGTCTTCACTTGCCCGACCATTTTTTTTTACTTGCCCCGGACAAGCGGGCAAGTATTAGTGTCAAGCCCTGGTACTCCAGAGAGGCCACACTGGCATGTACTGTCAGTCACCGATCAGCTGTTTTTTTTACATGTGTCTGTCTCACACATGCAATAATTCTGTCCCTCAAATGAACAGTGTGGACCTGCTCACCCTGCTTTATTCGTATCCTCATTAGCTTCCACATAGCGCTCTCTAGTCTTCGTGGGGTCCACATAAATTCCTTATAAATAAGGAATAAAACAACATCTATAAAAGACTCACTCTGGGGTTCAAACTGGCAACTTTGCGGTTATCATCCGGTGACTCTACCCCCAGAGCCACTGCCGGATAATATAATCTCAGGATTACATTTTGCTCTCAGTCCATTTTACTTCCCAGAGATTGATATATCCCGTTATTCCTCGCTCTGTCTCAACCTAGTTGGAGGCAGGAACCCTCACTGTCCTCCTGTCTCTCTCTCATGCTCCTTCCATCCGTATTGTGTTGACAAACGGGTGGATCTGTGCCCTGTAGGCCAGGTGTAGGCAATTATGGTTGAGTCAAAACTCAGGAATGGAGCATTATTGCCAGGCATCTGCCGTATATATCGCCAACGTTGGCAGTGTTCAGGACCCATTGATTCAGGACCCATTGGAACTATAAGGCATGCGTCCCAGGATCCATCCATGCCCCCTACAGTAATATTAACCCACCATGGGGGGGGAATGTAGGAAAGAAACTCGTTTAAAGGTAGGGTAAGTGATTTGGAATTCATGGTGTAGTACCAGCCTGGTGCACTAGGGGAGCCCAAGAGTAGCTACAGGGGTTGACACTAAGGTCTCCGAGGCACTTGCCCATCGGGCAAGTGCAAATCAGGTTCTACTTGCCCTCAGGTCATGGCCACTTGCCCCCCCAAAAATATATTGTAAATTTTGCATTTAAGTTTACTTCCCACTTGGGTGCTTTAAACCAGGGGTTTTTAACAGGTGGTCCGGGGACCACCAGTGGTCCCTGAGAGGGTTCCAGGTGGTCCCCAGTTAAGTTGGTTAACCAGATGTAACTCTTGAGAGCGTAAAAATGAAACCAAATGGACCCTTGCGGGTCCATTTGGTTTCATTTTTACGCTCTCAAGAGTTAAAATTCATCATCTTCATTAGCCCATAGTGGTCACAGACCCAGTGGTCCCTGACCCCAGCAAAATGACAGTTTGGAACCAAATGGACCTGGGAGAGAGATAGGTAGAGATAGCTAGAAAGCAGAGAAAGACACAGAGGCAGGGTGCAATGACTGCCTTCAAGACAAATTTATCTTGTGTTGTGTTACAGTGCACTAAGTTGCACACTTGCCCGATCGGGCAACCAGTTAGCAGTCTTCACTTGCCCCACCATTTTTTTTTACTTGCCCCGGGCAAGCGGGCAAGTGTTAGTGTCAACCCCTGAGCTACACTATGTGAACCTGCTGCTCAATCCTAATTGGAGGAGAATTCACCCTCCACCTGGGGAACTTTTATTAGCTCCTCTGCTAACGTGGGGGAGGGGGAAAAACTCCATTTGTGGTCTGCACTCTGCACACCTTATAATAGAGCATTTTATTTTAACAGAAAAAAAATAAATACATTTTGGGTGATATCTGACAGAAGTGAAATCACTTCCCCTACCTTTAAAAGGCGAAATCACCATGGCCCTGATCATTATGCGTGGCCACATCTGTCCTCATTTTAGCTTATAAACAGTAAAGCGCTTGAGACAGCGTGCAGCAACGTGCAACGAACATCACACACCACAGGGACATGCGTCAAGACTGTCTTCTTGACCCAGATATTTTAATAGCTCTAAACCTGACCTCATATTTGAATAGTATACTGATCAGGGGTTGACACTAAGGTCTCCGAGGCACTTGCCCATTGGGCAAGTGCAAGTCAGGTTCTACTTGCCCTCAGGTCATGGTCACTTGCCCCCCAAAAATATATTGTACATTTTGCATTTAAGTTTAGTTCCTACTTGGGTGCTTTAAACCAGGGGTTTTCAACAGGTGGTCCCTGAGAGGGTTCCAGGTGGTCCCCAGTTAAGTTGGTTAACCAGATGTAACTCTTGAGAACGTAAAAATGAAACCAAATGGACCCTTGCGGGTCCATTTGGTTTCATTTTTACACTCTCAAGAGTTAAAATTCATCATCTTAATTAGCCCATAGTGGTCACAGACCCAGTGGTCCCTGACCCCAGCAAAATGATAGTTTGGAACCAAATGAACCTGCAGGGAGAGAGATAGGTAGAGATAGCTAGAAAGCAGGGAAAGACACAGAGGCAGAGTGCAATGACCACCTTCAAGACAAATTTATCTTGTGTTCTGTTATAGTGCACTATGTTGCACACTTGCCCCATCGGGCAACCAGGTAGCAGTCTCCACT
Organism: Benthosema pterotum; assembly: GCA_039105355.1. NCBI lineage: Eukaryota > Metazoa > Chordata > Actinopteri > Myctophiformes > Myctophidae > Benthosema > Benthosema pterotum. The sequence goes on from CM076968.1 coordinate 51,477,126, forward strand.
TGCCCCACCATTTTTTTTTACTTGCCCCGGGCAAGCGGGCAAGTGTTAGTGTCAAGCCCTGCTGATACTCATGCACACCACTCTCAGGCAGATTTTACTTGTAATCCCAGAGGTAATCTGTAACCTCCTCTTCCAGAGCGTCTCCACCATGAAGTGGTGCTGCTGCCTTGGTTTTTAAAGTTGTGTAGTGTGTGTTGAATGAAATAATATGGCCTGATTATCCTGTAGTGCAGGGCTGGGCAATTATTTTTCCCCAAGGGGCCAAATGAGATACATAAAATATTGTGGAGGGCCAAGACTAGAGCCTGAACTAAGGTCTGCGGAGTATTTAATTTCAAGATAAAAGTAAGGGTAAGACCAACCATTTTGACACCAGGGCCCTCTATTTATTCAGTATTTGAGCCACGGACCACCATTTGATGACATTTTAGCCCCACAGATCCCAAAACTTTCTTCAAGATTTCTTTTGTTTTTGTCCACAATTCCAGGCTGGATTTGGGAAACAAAACAAAATAACAAAAATGACCATTCTCTTACATTCTCTGATTGAATGTGTAGACTTTGGGCTAATTCAGATGATGAATATTTTAACTCTTGAGAGTGTAAAAATGAAACCAAATGGACCCGCAAGGGTCCATTTATACGCTCTCAAAGAGTTACATCTGGTTAACCAACTTTCCATATTTAACTTGGAACTCTCTCAAGGACCACTGGTGGTCCCCGGGCCGGTCAGAGTCAGCCATTTGACCCCCGGGCCGCATAATGCCCAGGTATGCTGTAGTGTGTGGTTTTATGTGCTGTGTGTGTTAAAATAAATAAATAAATAAAAACTTTAGAGCTACTTTAGAGCTGCATTAGAATTATGACAACCTGTGGCAATGCAAACTGTGGGAGGGCAGTACACTATAATATGATGTCACAGAGATCAAGGTAAATTGATGCCCAATGTGTTTTCATGCGGAATTCTCCTTTAAATGACAGGTCACACATTCATATGCGATTAACCCATTGTGTCCTGATCAGATTCTACATTCTCACAATTTTTCAAAAATAGCAGACCTACAAGCTCATATCGCGCCACTCGGTGGCGCGATATGAGCTTGTAGATCTGCTATTTTTCAACAGCTAAAACACCAAAACGCATTCAGTACAGAAAGGGTTAATTGATGTTAATTAATTACAGAACTTCAAATTAATTAGATCATTTTTTTTAATCGAGTCCCACCCATAATATAAATGGTACTTTCTCCCAGAATCCCCCTGTGAATCCTGGGTTCCATGAGCCCTCCTCCCCGGAGCCCCTGGAGGATGCATGGCAGAAGAGAGCAGGGGAGGAACATTTCCTCAAGAGGCGTTGTCAGGTGAAGTTGATCAGAATCCCACGACAGACGCTTAGTAGATTATTGGCCAAAACACAAACGGACTCCGTCTCCCTGGGAGGGTGCTATGGCACACACGAAGTGAGTATATGTTTAGTTGAACTATCATGTAATGCAGGGGTTTTCAACCTTTTTCATCCCAAGGACCACCATTTTGTTCAGCATTTGAGCCACGGACCACCATTTCAGGACATTTTAGCCCCACAGACCCCAAACATTAAAGATTCCTCTTTGCTTTTGCCCCACAATTCTAGCCTGGATTCGGGAAACAAAACAGGCAAAACATACAGAACAAAATGACCATTAATCTTCTAGTTGTGTACACTTTTAACTCTTGAGCCGCAAGGGTCCATTTGGTTTCATTTTTACGCTCTCAAGAGTTACATCTGGTTAACCAACTTAGCTGGGGACCACCTGGAACCCTCTCGGGGACCACTGGTGGTCCCCGGACCACTGGTTGAAAACCCCTGATGTAATGAAAACGAATGAAGCACACCGAGGTGCTCCCCTTTGGTGATTTGAAGCGGAACCACTACGTTTTAATTACATGTTGAAATTTGGACCTTCTCCCCTTTTCTCGTTCTTAGTGTAATTAACCTCATTATTTATTAAGTTTCTGTTTGAGCTTGATTGAGGTTTTGGGGTTGAAATTTTACCTAAACCAACTTGTCTCACTATGGGTTTATACAGACCTTTCCTTTCAATCTGACACATTTTTCTCCACCTGTTGCATCCTGCCTGCAACCTCTTCTTTAACTCTCTTCACACCGTCTTTCTTCAACCGCTGAAGCAATGGTTTAACCATAACCTGACCCTGAGAATTTAAATTCATCCACCACCGCCTACCTCTAGCCATTTCAACCTCACCAGTCCATGGTAGATGCAATCTGTGACACAGTGTCAGTGTTGCCAACTGCCAAAATCCAAAATGCACTAGTGACACTTCCAAAATGCACTAGAATGTGCTAGAGCAGTGGGTTTTCAACCATTTTCATACCAGCGCCCACTGTTTATTCTGCATTTTAGCCACCACCATTTGATCTTGAATTTTGTCTCTCAGATTCTTGAAAATTTGGTAATTCAGTTGTTTAAACATAATTTAACTCTTGAGAGCGTAAAACGAAACCAAATGGACCCGTAAGGGTCCATTTGGTTTCGTTTTACGCTCTCAAGAGTTACAGCTCTATAAGGGTCCATTTGGTTACCAAATACCAATGGTCCTTTCTAGGAGGAAGGAGGACTATATCATAGGAGGAAAAATGGTGAAAAATGAGAGTTTTATCTCTGGCACCTGTCAACCAATTTCGCCCCAACTCACCAGCAAAAAAGCACTAGATTTTCCGCCAGGAGTTTTTCATTAATTTTAGCGCAAAGGGGGGTCTGGAAAAAGCTAAATGTAGTGACAAATGGGCCAAGTTGGCATAGAGTGTCCAAAAACGTAGTGTCCAAAACATAGTGTCCAAATCCATTGCTGTTTTCATTGCCCAAGTTGTGATCTGAACCAGTGTGTGTAAACCGGTAAACATTCAATGTTTAATTAGTCATACGACATGCACAACCATCACAATTTTTTCTATAGTCACACAGTTGCTAAGTTTATTTTTGTCACCGGCAGACCTTTTCTCTAGGGGTGGGATGATTAATTTCACCCCACGATATGATATTGATATTTAGGGTGCCAAATCGATTTATATTGTTGTTCTTAATTATGTTCTGATTCAATATATAGATATATTGCATTTTTCCCACCAGAAATCACTGTATGTATGGGTCAACACCCGACGAAACGAGCCCATGGGGTAAACGACAAACAAACTTTCAGTTCAGGTTTCGGAAAATAAGTTTATTGGCATTGGAGTACTGTGCAGGATGTGCTGTGTGTGCTGCATGGATGGAGAAGAGGTTTCAAGTTCTCACAAAAAGATTTCTGATGTCTGAACTAGTGATAGACCGATTATCGGCCGCGGCCGATTATCGAATTCGATATTCATGATTTTATTAATAATCGGTATCGGTGCTCAAAATAAATAATCGAAAAAAAGGGCAGCCGATTATTTGTATTTAATATAAATGTTCAAAAATTGTACATCGACCACTTTCATTGACGATCCGGTGGATTGTGGTGGTAAGGAGATGTATAGCTGTGTGTCTCAGACTCTATCACCTCATGTATTTATAGATTTATCCAAATTATCCAAAATGTATTTTCTCTTTTTCTTTTATGTCTGAAGCTCTGTGCCTGTACTTGAATTAAAAAACATGCATGTGATGGAGGGGAAACTGAAACACTTTTGCTGCTTCCGCACTTCTGCACTTTTATTCTATTAAAGTAAATAATAATCGTATCGGCTGATATCGGCTATCGGCCTTTTTGGTGTTCCACTAATCGGTGATCGGAAACATCGGCCAAAAGTCTGATCGGTCGATCTCTAGTCTGAACATGGCTTCATTCACTGGGGAACCCATAATGTCTAGTACAATCAGGTCATCCTTAATTGTCATCCCTTACTTGGCAATTTATTTTATTCCAGGAACCGCCAGAGAACCACAAGAGCAAGAAGAAGCCCGTCCGGCACGCAGACGTCGGACCCACAGCCGACAGACCGTCCCACAGAGATGTGGATCTGGCGGCCGGCAGCCAGAGCGACGGAGAGAACCCCGCAGAGGTACCACAGAGAAAGAAGAAGAAATACGTGCTGCAGAGCGAAAGCAGTAGCGGCAGCGAGGGTGAGACGGAAGACATGCGAACACTGGCGTTGTCTGAAAGCGCCCAGAGTGAAACCGACGCGCCCTGCAGCGAAGGCAGAGCCATGGACGGTAACAACAACGCACTGGGCGGTGAGAGGGACACCGGGGACGGTGCCGACGTCGCCATGGAGGGCAGCAACCACGTGGACGGTGAAAACGACGCATGGGGTGACCCCACGATCGCGATGGACGCCGATAACTACGCGGAGGACGGTGCCATGTCCTCACAGCCCCCAGCGTCCTTTTCAGCAGACACAGACGCGTACGCAGGGGATGGTGCGATGTCCTCACAGTCCCCTGCGTACTTCTCAGCAGACGGAGACAACTACGCAGGGGACGGAGTCATGTCCCCTGCATCCTTCTCAACAGACAGAGACGCGTACGCGGGGGATGGTGCGATGTCCTCCCAGTCCCCTGCGTACTTCTCAGCAGACGGAGACAACTACGCAGGGGACGGTGTCATGTCCCCTGCATCCTTCTCAACAGACAGAGACGCGTACGCAGGGGATGGTGCGATGTCCTCCCAGTCCCCTGCGTACTTCTCAGCAGACGGAGACAACTACGCGGGGGACGGTGTCATGTCCTCCCAGTCCCCTGCGTCGTTCTCGACGGACGGGGACGCCTACGCGGAGGCCGGGGACGGGGAGGCCGGAGAAGGCACGTCTGTGGCAGGGATGAGCGCAGCTCTCCCGCTGCCACACGTGTTCACCTCCACCACCACCACCACCACCGCTCAGCACCAGAACTTTGACTTTGACCAGCTGGAGCGAGAGGAACAACTGGCACGCATGAGAGCCAAGGTCAAAGCCAGGGAGGCCGCGCTCAGCAGCCTCCTCTAAAGGACAACTTTAGTTGTTTTGTTTTGTTTTTCAACCAAGGTTCATGCTTTATGTTATTAATATCTAATATTACAGTTGCTCATTGTAATGAATTAGCTCAGTGGTTGTCAACCAGTGGTCCACATGGTTCAACCAGGGGACCACCATGATGTCCTTCAGAGGATTCCAGGTTGGTCTCCAGCTAGATTTTTTTACAGTTTGTAAACCAAATGGGCCCTTTATAGAACTGTAACTCTTGAGAGCGTAAAATTAATCCAAATGGACCCCTAAGCGTGCATTTGGCTTAATTTTACGCTTGGTTTCACTTTACGCTCTCTCTGAATTACTTAATTTAAGAATTTACACAATTTAGAAATGTAGAAGAATTGTTATTTTCACCAACATTTTGTCAGCTATCTCTCCTAGGTTTGGGTTTTTTGGGTCCAAGAGACTAAACTCAACATCAATTGGTGGTCCTCCATGGCTCAAATGCAGAATAAATAGTGGGCCCTGGTTATGAAAATGGATTGAAATCCTCCTGAATTAAGCTGAAAGCCTTTCATACGTTTATGTACAACTGTATGCATCCAAAGTTAGCTGTGAAATTGACCATACAATAATAATAATAATGTCTCCAGACCTGATAGCGTAGCATCGATAGCACACAGCAACCTTTCTAAAGGCCTTATCGTCTGGAGCGTAGCCTAAACTATGAGAGGAACAGTAGTCACAGAGCAGGACGAGTTCATCTCAACGACAGCGTGTTAACATCTCGATATGAGACGAGAGATTGCCCTGTCTAATTTACAAAAAAGACAGTGTGGCACAGGGTGATTGGGAGCCACTGGGTGGAAAATAACTAAGAACATTTACTTGCATATTGTACTTTTGTACAAGTCTTAGAGTGTTTTACTCCTATTTACTTCACGGTGTCTCGGAGGCATTTTTTGTAAGCCTAGTATTTCCTTAATCCAGTTAATTATTTCCTTTCAGTTTGACAGCTTTACTATCAATTCGACCGCATTAGGTTTAAAGGACAACTTTGTTTTTGTTTTGTCTTTTTCGAACAAGTTTTATGCTTTAGGTTGTTATTAGAGAAGGTAGAGGATGGGTGTTAATTGTTTTACATTCCTTGCTTTCTTTAGTTTTAGGGATTTTAGCTACTGTACAAATACATATTTGTTGACAAAGTTTTAAAGCGATTTATTTTTTATTATCTACTAACAGTGCTAATAAACCCTACATCTGGCCACAAGTGATCTACTGAATGCGACAAACTGCAATATTGAATTATTGTTATAATTTCCTGGGGTTCATTGGGATTGTAGCAAATAAAATAAAAAAAAAGATTGCTTTAAACCTTTATAAACAAATATGTATTTAGGACCATGCCCAAATGCCCCCTCCCATAGCTAAAATCCCTAAAACTAAATAAAGCGAGGAATGTAAAACAATTAACACCCATCTTTTACTTTCTCTAATAACAACCTAAAACATGAACCTTGGTTTGAAAAAAACAAAAAGTTACAACTAACGATTATTCAGCTGATTATTTAAACGATAAATCAATTATTAATCAGATTGTGATTAGTTCAAAAACACGTTTGATTAGCTACTGACTGCTTACATTTGGTAAAGAGCATCTACACATGCCATTCTAAAAGGAATGACATTCCTTTTAGAATGGCAGATATTTTTCTTTGCAGTTCTATCATCAGATTGTAAGGGAAGAGACATGGTTCACTGCTCTTTAGTTTAGTTACACATAACGCAGGAAAAACTATGGTTAAGTGAGAAAACGGCTGAAATAGAAACAAGTGAAATAATTTCACAGCTTTCACTTATTTTTTTTGGTTGGTGTTGATGACCAATTCATTTCACTAGAATGAATTGGTCAGAGTGTTTTCGGAGATTCGGACAGCTGTTTGAATATGTCAGAGCGTTTCGGAATTGTGACAGCTGTTTGTCAGAAACGGAAGTCCAACAGCTTTCACTTTCAATTTTGCACAAAATGTCTTGAGCTTGTAGGGGAGAAAGGGAGGGCAGGATTGAAATTACTTTAGAATACGTTGGTATACTGTTGGTATATTTTGAAGCCAACAATACCCTTTCTTTAATCAGCACAATTGTGACTACTAGGATACTATGTACTGTATGACAATATATATTTTTTAACCTCATTGTGGTATTGCTACTTTGGATATTACTTCCAATCTCACAATACATGTGTATCACGATACAGAGGCCACAATATGATTTATATTGGATTATATGTTTATTCAAGAATAATGACCATGTAGCACAAATGCAATAAAACACTCAGGCTCACAGAGATCTTTAAATTAAAATAAAAAACGTCCTAACAACGGCTCTGGGAAGGAAGTGTAATACAACTTGCAAGCAGGACTTTGATAACGTTAAACAGAGATACGTTTGTCAACATTTCTCACCAGATAGTTCATGATGTTTATTGCCATCGATACAGCCAGCAGCTTCTCCCGGGTGTTCGATGGATATATCGCGATAGGTGAATACACCACTAAATGTAACCTATTAAGACCTGAGGATTCATCTGTTATCTTGGCTTTAAACCACTAGCAGTTATTTAGCTGTTGAGGAATTGTGATGTGTGCATATTTTTTCAATATATAAATTCTGTCACAGTGAATGTTAGTAGAATCAGATCCTCTGAACTATATGGATTAAGTCAGAGGTTTTCGATTAAGTCAGAGGTTTTCAAGTTGGTTAACCAGATGTAACTCTTGAGAACGTAAAAATGAAACCAAATGGACCCTGGCGGGTCCATTTGGTTTCATTTTTACCCTCTCAAGAGTTAAAATATTCATCTTAATTAGCCCAAGTCTAGACAAGAGACAAGAGAATGTAGAAGATTAATGGTCATTTCGATCTGTATGTTTGCCTGTTTTTGTTTCCAAAATCCAGCCTCATGGTATTGTGGACAAAAGCAAAAGAAGTCTTTAGTTTTGGGGTCTGTGGGGCTAAAATGTCCTCAAATGCTGAATAAATGTTAGGTCCTGGTATCAAAAAGGTTGAAAACCCCCTGGATTAAGTAAAACATAAAAAAGTAATACTAATAAATCTTGATGACTACTTCCACCACTGGTGGGAGCTGCTCAGGGAGGGATCCTCCCCCTCCTCGGCCGTCTTGTCTTCCCCCAGCCCTGGGTATAAGAGCAGGTCCAAGGCCTCACACCGTTCAGGCACTACTGTGGAGTAGTAGAGACTGAAGAGGAGCAGCAGCAACAACAACAACAGTCCCTCCAGCATGAACTCCTCGTCACAGCCCTCCTCCTCCTCCTCCTCCCGCCGCTGTCCCTCCGTCACAGGACTGGCACTTAAGGTAAGGACAAGGAAACCGCCTGGGCCAAACAGGATTGCATCTTTTGAAGCTTAAGCCGTAGGATTTAAAGGTGGCAGGTGCACGATGCACCGGTCTGCCCTGCCCCGCTCATCTCGGTTTGGGACATGACTGCAAGTTCGCCTCTTTGAGAATAACATTCATTGGGATACTGCTTTTTCTTTGGCGACTGTTGGTTCAGCACCAGGTAAACGAGGGGCATTTAGAAATAGATTCAAGAGCCTGTAAAAGTAAACAGGAATTTATTGTCGTTGATTTGTATACTGTATGCCCTTTTTATTGGAATTGTAGCCAATTGAGTCTGTTATCCTGGGCTTTCTTTTAAAGAAAAAAAAGATGATTTCATAATTCAGAATTGTATAAATTGCATCAGGTCAAGATCTTTTGTAAACACGCATAGATAGAAGTCCCAAGATCCTGCCCTCAAACTAGAAGGAAGCCAAAAACAAATAAAGCATTAGACTGCAGATAATGAATCAATGGTGTCATTCATCGGCCACACAGAAAGCTATCCTTATCAGCTTGACTGGCAAAAAAATGAATCCCCTCTTTGTGTCATGTACTGACGGCGTAGATTGACAAATGCAGATGAGGAACAGGCAGAAGGCAAAAATATGATCTGTGTATTTTTTGGGGAGTAGAAGAGGATCCCGGAGGAAGCCAGTATTGGGTTTATTGTGCAACTGTACTGAGCAATGCCAAGATTGCTTGGTATTCTACAGCATTTTATGCCTCATGCCACTGACCTGCTGGGCTTGGAGAAGAGATTATGGATGGAATGTTTTGTTACGGGTGACTTTCATCTGTACATGTTCTTTTAACCATCTCACTGAATTACAAGCCGGAGATTTTGTCCAGATCACGATAAAAAAAACTCTTTGTTTTACAAGGAACTAGAGTATGCAGGGCTTACCCTTCCAGTCCTCCTGGGCAGGGTGACCAGATCTAACCCGGTCATTTGAAGGACAGAACACTGAACTCTGTCAGTAACAATGTGGGACAGATAGACAGACAGAGGGGTCACCTGAAAACTCTTGGAAATGAGGGACTGTCCCACGCAAAGAGGCACATCTGGTCACCCTAGTCCTGGGGACTGATTTCAGCCCTGAGGCTTTTAGGAGCCTCGTTTAATGAGATCAGTGCACATTTGCAAAAATAAAACATTGTTTTAGGCTGTCAGCTCTGAGTATGTGGTTATAATATCCCCCCCCAGTGTTGGCTAAAGTTCACTGTTCACTGCCAGCGTGTAATCATTTGGTGTTCTGTGTTACTTGGCGTTACATTGTGTGTGTGTGTGTGTGTGTGTGTGTGTTCTCCCCAGGTGTTGGATCTGTGGAGTGTGTGTGTGCTGTACTCCACGGTGTGTCTGACCTCTGCGTCCATCCCTGTGCAGACAGCGCGGCTGCGCTGTGGCACAGACCTCCTGGCTGACCTCATCTTTGTGTGTGGCGACCGCGGGATATATTTAGGTAAATAAATATACTTTTTTGCTTTTTTAGATGGACACTGATTAAAATGCTAAACGCCGTTCTTCGTTCTTCCGGAGAATCTTTCGGAGAATTTCATTTTCAACACATACCTTTTTAATGGCACCAAAAGGGCTTCTCGTACAGAATGGAATGGTTAATTGTTATTTCTTGTTTTCTTGTGTTGTTTTTTGGATCAAGGCCCTTTAAATTTGTGATCAAGGCCCATTTCATTTGGCTTCTCAAACCAAAAACTTTGAACATTTTGTCATTGGATGATATTTTGTCCACAATTCCATTCCATTCAATGTGAGTAAGAGGCAAATTTGAATATTTCCAAAATTATGATGTGTGGGAAGGAAGGAAGGAAGGAAGGAAGGAAGGAAGGACATAATACACACACACATTATCACAGCATCTCTCTATTCTGTCTCCATGGGAGAGATAACAGGCAGCAGGTAGTTCTTACAGTATATCCAAACAGTTAAAAATCCCAATGTACTGCTTTGGTTTGTTGCCTGCCTTTGCCTTGTCTGTGAAAGAGGATGATCTGAAAAGAAAGACCTAACCACTTGATAAACTCTGTGTGATTAGTTTTTTGGATGATTTCCCCAAGATAGCAGTGCTAAGGTTAATCTGTCATTCAGCCTAGATTTTCCAAAAGGAAACGAATATGGCTTTGGCCGTATGGCTGAGAGGTCCAGGCACCTGTAGGCCGGTAATCCAGCCTTCCTGACACAATGCTGTGAGTTCGAGTCCCGAGTCAGTGAGTCAGTGTCCTCACCCCGTCTCTCCCCCATGTCTAAATGTCTGTACCTTATCAATAAAGCCGAAAAGACCAGAATTCCACCCATTTTCAACAAGAAAGGTCCTAAAAGAAAAATCTTTAACACTGTGAAACACAACATGATGCTGTCATCAGGTTGTGTTTCACCACGTTAATGATTTTTTTCTGACCTCCATTTCTAGGAAACACAGAATGGGGGGAACCTTTTAATCATGTCCACACAACACCTCTAAAAGTAGTAAAATGTTGAAAATGGGTAGAATTCCCCTTTCAATGGTAATATATTCAGTATGATCAAAAGATAAAGATTCGTTGTCATTCAAATTAAAATGTTTTGGGCTTCGTTTTACCGTGGGTAATATTTAAATTCCATTTATTACATTCCATTGAAGAACACTATAATCCATTCTGTACTGGAACATTTATTTGGTGTGTTAAGTTTTATAGAAAACTATCAGATATGAGGCGTGTACACCAGCCGAACGGCCTGCACGTCAGAGAGTGGTCAGACAGGACAGCAGCAGCATCTCTCTCTAGGTTGTCCTCAGACGACCTCAGCAGGGGAGGTTTTGCCATTAGGCAGACTAGACTGTTGCCTGGGGCACCATGAGGGGAGGGGGCGGAGGGCACTGGTGTGACCACCAGACATGCTTTAAAACAGGGCTTTTCAACCGTTTTGACACCAGAGACCACCATTTATTCAGCATTTGAGCCACGGACCACCGTTTGATGACATTTTAGCCCCAAAGACCTAAAACTAAAAAATTCTTTTGGTTTTGTTCACAATTCCAGGCTGGATTTTTGCAAACAAAACAGTGTAGACTTCTTAATTAAATAGTGTTAATTCACATGAATATTTTAACTCTTGAGAGTGTGAAAATGAAACCAAATGGACCATTGCAGGTCCATTTGGTTTCATTTTTACATTCTCAAGAGTTACACCTGGCTAACCAAATTTCCATCATTTAGCCTGGGGACCACCTGTAACCCTCTCAAGGACCACTGGTGGTCCCCGGACCACTGGTTGAATACCCCTGCTTTAAAAGGATCCCAGGCTAATGAGCCTCACGTGGATAAATACATTATACTTGTCCTCTATAACTAGAACATTTAAAACACATATATGTTCTTTAGTTTAAAGAAAATTGCAATATTCTTTACAGTTAAGCACTAAAACATGGTAATACATTTGACATCCTATATAGGTCATTGCTCTATCTATGTACTACTAGTGCTATGGGTTGATAGGATTCAATGGATTTGAAATTGATATAGTAACTATTTAAAATACGTTGACATTGTCACCAAATTAAACTAAGTGATTAAACCACTATTGTTGTTAAATTTTGTATAGTACTACTGCTATCAATGACCTGCATCTGATATCAAATATTTGCATTGTGATATACGATACATAGTTGGTGCTACTGTTTTCGATACACTTCGATTCTTGAAATTAAACATTTTCGATGCATTTACACCCCCAGGCGTTGACACTAAGGTCTCCGAGACACTTGCCCATCGGGCAAGTGCAAGTCGGGTTCTACTTGCCCTCAGGTCATGGTGCCTTGCCCCCCAAAAATATATTGTAAATCTTACATTTAAGTTTACTTCCTACTTGGGTGCTTTAAACCAGGGGTTTTCAGGGGTCCCCAGTTAAGTTGGTTCACCAGATGTAACTCTTGAGAACGTAAAAATGAAACGAAATTTGGTTTCATTTGGTTTCATTTTTACACTCTCAAGAGTTAAAATTCATCATCTTAATTAGCCCATAGTGGTCACAGACCCAGTGGTCCCTGACCCCAGCAAAATGATAGTTTGGAACCAAATGGACCTGGGAGAGAGATGGGTAGAGATAGCTAGAAAGCAGTGAAAGACACAGAGGCAGAGTGCAATGACTGCCTTCAAGACAAATATATCTTGTGTTGTGTTATAGTGCACTAAGTTGCACACTTGCCCGATCGGGCAACCAGGTAGCAGTCTTCAGTTGCCCCACCATTTTTTTTACTTGCCCCGGGCAAGCGGGCAAGTGTTAGTGTCAACCCCTGCACCCCTATTGCGTACCTTTTACAGATCTTAACCAAGCGTACCCAGGCAGGCAGCAGCAGCACCCCGTTCACCTAATCACCTTCCCCTTAACCCATTGTGTCCTGATCAGATTCTAGATTCTGATACTAGATTCTAGTTCACAGCGCTAGATTCTAGTTTCCGATTCTAGATTCTAGTTCCTCATGCTAGATTCTAGTCCCCCACGGTAGATTCTAGTTCCTCTCAGTAGATTGTAGTTTCTGAAGTTTCTGACACTAGATTCTAGTCCCTGACACTAGATTCTAATCCATGACACTAGTAAATTCTACTCCCTGGCGCGAGATTCTAGTTTTTCTGGAAAAATCTGTTTCTGTGTCAGTGATGCTTAACATATTTCATAGGAAGGACCCCCAGAAATATTATTATTATTTGAAATGTCTATTATTTAGCTGCAGGACCTCATCTTAAAACATGTTGTTCTAGGGATCCCCCCAGAAGCAAAGATTTGAGTTAAAAATGTTTGCTTCCGAAATTATGCATTCAAAGATTTGCACCACATTTTCACAATGTTTCAAAAGTAGCAGAACTACAAGCTCATATCGCGCCACTCGGTGGCGCGATATGAGCTTGTAGATCTGCTATTTTTCAACAGCTAAAACACCAAAACGCGTTCAAAAACGCGTTCAAAAACACCAAAACGCGTTGGACACAGAGTGAGGGTTAACCTCACTGTGTGTCCATGACCAAGGCCACGGCGGCCATCTGGTATCTGTGTGTTTTCTGCTACAGAGATGGCAGCGTGCTTCTCTTATGTACACAGCAGCTGCCCTGCCACAAACCAAGCGTTTATTGATCATGACCTTTATTGTTGGTACTTTTGTGACGTACGTGGGCTTTTTTATAGGCAGTTTTTAGCGAGTAATCGTAGCTAAAGCGTCGCTTTTGGTTTACACTTCAATCCCAGACTTATCAGTTTTCTCGTTTTCTGAATCTGAACTCATAATTTAGGGAATTTCATTTCTGATGAGCTGAAAGCTAGTCACTACATGTTTAATATATCGCTGAAGTGTATGTGGGACACGTTGTGAGCTTGTAGATATGCTATTTTTTCTTCAATAGACCTTTAGGTAAGCCCCTCCCCAAACTGCTATGGTCCAATCAGAGCCTTCTAGTGGGAGAGTTAGGATATTCGTGTACCCGGAAGCAGAGGCCGGAAGCAGAGCGGAGCAGCCAGGTCACGTGACTATACAGAGCCTCTTTGAGTCCTATCTGAGCATAACGCTCACTACTCCTACAGTCTCACGAGATGTATACAGTAGTGTAGTGTATAAGACAATACGAGACTTTGCCGGTCCCTATTAAATCCCATTCATTTCATCGACTTCCGGCTTAAGAGTGGACTCACAGGGCCCCTCCAGTAACGGCTGCAACCTGGCGCATAGGAGTGAACGGGAATATCCTAACTCTCCCACTAGAAGGCTCTGGGTCCAATCACAGCTATAAGCATAACATGTGATAGACAAACCTCTCCACCAACAGCTTTCCTATGTGATAAAACATTATTTTAAAAAATAAATGTCACACACACATTTTTCTACTGCATAGGGCATGGCTTGTTGATGGATTTGGAAGAGATTTTGAAGGTCTGGTTCCAAAAATGAACCAGTATTTATTGTGTAAAGTCCATGATATTTACATTGGAATGAATGACCCTGTCTGGAAAGTGTCTAGGGTGGACAACCTAAAGGTCTGTTCAATTCAAAGGAGCTTCATTGGCATGAGGAAAAAAAGGTGATTACATTGCCAAAGCAAATGTCACAAATAAAAGCAGTTGGAAATGAAAATATATAGAATTGGAGCAGGTACAGTGTTCTGTACAGTGTTCAGTTGTCACAGTAAAAGATGGATGAATTGTTTTACATTCCTTGCATTGCTTTCTTTAGTTATTGGGATTTTAGCTACGGGAGGGGGCATTCCAACATGGTTCTAAATACAATATTTTCAAGATTGCTTTTTTATAATCTACTACAGTCCTAATAAACCCCAGGAAATTACATCCGGCCACAAATGAACTAGTGAATGTGACACTGTGAACTTCTGTGGCCAGTTATAATTTCCTGGGGTTTATTAGGAGTCCAGGACCGTAGTAGATAATTGATTAAGAAAAACTTTTTAAAATTCTGGAAACAAATATGAATTCCTGAAACTAAAGAAAACAGCAATTGTTTTTTATCACTTAAAAACAAATAACAAAAAGGGTCTGCAATATTCATACATCACGCAGTTCAAAGCTTGTCATACAATCTCATACTTATATATCAAACAATGGGCTGAAGGGGAAAAAAGCCATTTCTCCCATCTTTTGTAGAATGTTTCTTCTTGTAGTCTGAGCATAAAAGTTAATTTTTCCATGTTGTCCTCAATAATGGCCAAGAAAGCAGCAATTGTAAAACAATTAACACCCATCTTTTACTTTCTCTGATAACTTAAAACATGAACCTTGTTTGAAAAAAACAAAACAAAAAAAAAACTAAAGTTGTCCTGTTTAAATGTAGCAGCTTTACAAGGGCAGGTCTAGACAGTAGATCTACCCAGGTCTAGATAGTGGTTATGAGTCCCCATTAGGATTCTGAAACAATAAAAGAGTATTAACAAGAGCTTTGCAACTAAAAACTGCCTAAACTGATTTATTTTCTCCATCCTGAAAAGCAATGGTTTTTGGACAGCATGTGGTTTTCCACCAGACGGCAACCATTTCTTGTTTTTGTTTCAGGAAAACACAACTGGTCGGGGTATGGCCCGCGGCCCAGAGGCAAGGGCATCGTGGACCACTGCTGTATGCGTGGCTGTGATTACCAGCACCTGGAGATGTACTGTGCACCGGCTCAGCCCAGGGACCGCCAACAGACCACCGCAGGCCCCAGTACCAGCACCCTGCTGCCCACCAGCACTACCAACTCCACCAACACCACCACCACCTCCTCCTCCACCTCCACCACGACAACAACAACAACAACAACACAACTATCTGTGGTGAGAGGCGCTTTCTGATTCAATAGACATCCCTTAAGCAGGGGTTGACACTAAGGTCTCCGAGGCACTTGCCCATCGGGCAAGTGCAAGTCAGGTTCTACTTGCCCTCATGGTCACTTGCCCCCCATGTTCCAGGTGGTCCCCATTTAAGTTGGTTAACCAGACGTAACTCTTGAGAACGTAAAAATGAAACCAAATAGACCCTTGCGGGTCCATTTGGTTTCATTTTTACACTCTCAAGAGTTAAAATTCATCATCTTAATTAGCCCAGGTCTACACTGTAGAAGATTAATGGTCATTTTGATGTGTATGTTAATTTGCCTGTTTTGTTTCCCAAATCCAGCCTGGAATTGTGGACAGCTAGAAAGCAGAGAAAGACACAGAGGCAGAGCGCAATGACTGCCTTCAAGACAAATTTATCTTGTGTTGTGTTATAGTGCACTATGTTGCACACTTGCCCGATCGGGCAACCAGGTAGCAGTCTTCACTTGCCCCACCATTTTTTTACTTGCCCCGGGCAAGCGGGCAAGTGTTAGTGTCAAGCCCTGCCTTAAGGCAGTGGTTTTCAACCTTTTCCATCCCAGGGCCCACCATTTATTCAGCATTTGAGCCACGGACCACCATTTGACAACATTTTAGCCCCACAGACCCCCAAAACTAAAGATTTATTTTTGCTTCTGTCCATGCATGACCATTGATCTTCTAGTTGTGTAGATTCACGCGATGAATATTTTAACTCTTGAGAGTGTAAAAATGAAACCAAATGGACCCGCCAGGGTCCATTTGGTTTCATTTTTACGTTCTCAAGAGTTACATCTGGTAAAAACAACTTAGCTGGGGACCACCTGGAACCCTCTCAAGGACCACTGGTGGTCCCCAGACCACCGGTTGAAAACCACTGCCTTAAGGGGGTCATGTCTATATTCCCTCAGCTCTATGTTCCCTCGAGGCTTAGGCATAGTTTTTCAGAGGTTAAAGGGGTGTTACACTTTCAAAAAGCTTTTCATCATTTTATGGTCATTTTATGGTCTACTCAGTCTCATGTGAACACACCAGACATATTTATGTATATATATATATATATATTTGATATATTTGATGTTCATTTTGCTTCCAGTTTTAAAAGTAAATGAAAACTGTAAATGAAATTCCCCGGCCCTCTCACATATTAAGGGGACAATATCAGTCACCAGAAAAAATATGGGTTGTTTTTGAATAATCTGTCATGGTTAAAATGGAGTTTTAAGTTATAATGGGTTTGTATAGGAAGGACGTTCGGGCAGCAAAATGAACATCAAATAGGCTATCTAAATACTGAATGGAGTATAATAGTATGCTATGAGCTTGGGGGGGGGGGGCACATAAAATAATCTTGAATAGGGTCACCTAACTCCTAGAACCGACTCGGTCTCTCCCCAGTGTTCAACCGGTCTCATCTCATTCATTCCAATGTAAATATCATGGACATTATTACACATTAAATACTGGCTCAATTTTTGGAACTCCGATTATACAGTTACGATTATATGGTTCCAGTGAGGATGTAATGGTGACGTAGTAAAAAAAAAAGACCTCTATAGCTAATGTCATGGGTATCAGCCCGCTCCGCTCACACACCAGTAGGCCATGGCCTACTTGTGCGCAACGCGTACGGGTCTAGATCAGCTGATCTACTTTTTAAAAATGTTTTCAGATCAGATTAGGAAAACTACTGGTCGAGAGGTTTGTCTATCATATGTTATGCTTAGTCTTGATTGGACCACAGCAGGGGGAGGGGCATACAGAAAGGCCTAAAGAACAGTTGTCAGTTGTTGCCTCAACTTCACTTCATGGCACTCGGTCATGAGTAGCTCACAGTACAGAACATTTGACTTGGGGGTGAAACATTTTCTTCCTGGTCAGCGGGCAGCTAGGACAAACTGAAACAGCACGCCTAGATGACTGGCAGGAATTGAAGTGATCGCGGAGATGGAATTCAGGCATCGCAGTAGAGCAGCAGTAAAAACTGACAAAATGAGGTGTGGCATGATGCATTGTTGGCACATTGCTGTCTCAGTTACTGTCGATAACTCGCAGGAATTGGGAGTAATCAGGAAAATGGAATTCTAGACATTTGATAGAGCAGCAGTAAAAGACAGACGTTACAGGAGAACATAAAAAAAAAACCTTCTCCAGGTTGATAAAGCCAAAGACTGTAGCAGACAAATCGACTGTCTGGGGCTTTAATAACTCAAGCATTACAGTTTGAATCTAAAGGCATTGCCGTTTAAATGTAATCTTAAGATACCAACAATGCTGTTGAAATCAGTAAGACATTGCCACGCCTAATCATCAAAGATTATTGAAGTGTTTTGTTTGTTTTGTTTTCTGTTTTTGTAGACGCAGCAACAGTTTGAGGCTGTATTTCAGAAGAGACTGTTGCAGCAGCTGGGAGCTCCTGACAGTCCCCAGAGACTGGCCTACAGGAGGAAGACGCAGAGCAATCCACAGAGAAGAGCCAGCAGAGGGTCGCGCAAAAGGACACAGGGAACGACGCAGGAGCCCAGCACCAGTCCTCACTCCACCGCGCCTGCCAGTCCTACGCCGGGAACACCACGACCGTCATGAACTCTGTTCTCAGGAGGAAGGGAGTGAGTGAGTGGACACCCTGGGCGCCAGGTACACTTTAGAGACTATCAACGGTAGTTGTGGGAGTTACTGTATTTACAGTCCCCAGCGAAACAACCCTGTTCAGTCCTCACTAGCGACTTGACTTGTTCACTCTTATTGTCAGAAAAAAAATGATTTCAGCGAACATTGCAGTTATAGAATTGTGCAAAGTGCACACGATTCCAACCTTTAGGAGCGCAAAGGGAGAACATTTTTCCGCGGGGGAATATACATTCTCTGGAGCGCCATGATGAAAAATGGCAACTTCCGGGGGAAGTTAACAAGCTGGAAGTCCCGCCTTTTGATGGTCTTTCTGGGGTATCCTGTCTCAAGACTTTCATTTCACAGAGCAGATGTAAGCATGGAGACTAGTGAGTGAGGGCAAGTTGAATGTTACTTAAAGGAGAATTCCACCCATTTTCAATATTTTACTACGTCATTGATGTACTGGGTGGACATGATAAAAATGTTCCCCTATTCTCTGTCCCCAAGAAATGGAGGTCTGAAGAAAATCATTAACATGGTGAAACATCTTGATAACATCATCAAGATGTATTTTCACCAAATTAACCCGTTAGGGTTTATTTGGTTGCATTTGTACACTCTCAGAAAATGTTGAAAATGGGTGGAATTCCCCTTTAAAGGAGAATTCCACCCCACAAGGCTTTATTACCTTTATTTGCAATTGATACCGTTTCCAAAAAAGTGGTTCAGTTGTTGTTTTGTGGAAGAAATCCTGTTGTTAGGCTGTTTCTCCTACCCAAAAATAAGCTTAGAATGGGTGCTATGTTCAAATTCACCTATTTCCACTCCAAAATGCAATTGTACTGTATGCTATTATATTCTCTCTCCACCATGTCAGTAATGTGTTGACACTCACACTTTCACTATTGAGCGCCACGCCTCTACCTTGTGAGACATCTGAACCACTGCTGAAGTGTGAGTGCCAACACACTACTGACATGGTGGAGAGAGTATATATAACAAGAAACAGGTGAATTTGAACACCATCCCATTGCCCCATTCTAAGCTTATGTATGGAAAACAGCCATAAAGATGTTTTTTTGTTTTGTTTTTTTCTTTCACAAAATTGGACCAGTTTTTGGGAAATAAATCAACTACAAATAGAGGTAAGAAATACTTCTGGGGTTGAATTCTCCTTTAAATGGAGCCTTCGTGTTGGAATATTCCGACTGACTGACTGAATGTCGTAAATTGCACTTTAACAAGGTTCCCTGCTAAGGTGAATCTTCAAATCAAGATGTATTGTCTCTTCACACCATTTAAAGGATAACTTTACGTTTTCCAACCCAGTTTCATGTTTTAGGTTGTTATTATAGAAAGTAAAAGGTGGGTGTTAATTGTTTCACATCCATTGCTTTCTTTAGTTTTAGGGATTTTAGCTAGGGGCGGGAGCATTTGAACATGGTCCTTTTTAAAGTGATTTCTTTTTTATTGTCTACTACAGTCCTAATAAACGCCAGGAAATTACGTCTGGCCACGAATGATCTGAATGAGTGTGTAAAGTGCAGTGTGCTGCCTCCTTCACATTCAGTAGATCCTGTGAGCTTCCGTGGACAGTTATCATTTCCTGGGGTTTATTAGGACTGTAGTAGATAATAATAATTAAAAAAAACACAATTTTGTAAACAAATACTGTATGTATTTCGGAGTTAAGACCCATGTTCAACTGCCCCCTCCCATAGCTAAATTTCGTAAAACTAAAGAAAGCAATGAATGTAAAACAATTAAAACGCATCTTTTACTTTCTCTAATAACAACATGAACCTGGGTTGAAAAAACCCCTAAAGTTGTCATTTAAGGGAGATGGTCGGTGACAGTAAAAGCTGTAGTGTGTGTTTATAATCACACACTGATGAGAATCCTGTGTTTCTCTCTCCTGTTTTTATATGTAGCATCAGCATGTATTGGGCAGAATGGGCAAAGACATCCTAGTTGCAGCACAGAAACTTTGCCAAATCATACTTTTCTCAGTTTCTGAATGTTTGTAGATGTTCATCATAATCCACTCCATCTACAAAGTGTTTTTTTGATACTATTACACAGCTTGAGATTATTATATACAGAAAATACTAAAAGAGAACTTCACCCTTTTCCAACCTCACATAACTGGTTTTAACTAATGCTCATTATAAGACGGCACCGTTTCCATCTACTCACTCATTGGTGGTGCAGAAATCTACCCACCTATGACATCATCAATGGGGGACACCAATCAGATTTTACAGCCTCTGTTACCCTAGTGTGAACCAATGACAAGAAGCGAAGGAACCTATGGGGGAGTCCACATTGGTTCATGCAGGGCTTGACACTAACATTTGCCCACTTGCCCGGGGCAAGTAAAAAAAATGGTGGGGCAAGTGAAGACTGCTACCTGGTTGCCCGATCGGGCAAGTGTGCAACTAAGTGCACTATAACACAACACAAGATAAATTTGTCTTGAAGGCAGTCATTGCACTCTGCCTCTGTGTCTTTCCCTGCTTTCTAGATATCCACAATTCCAGGCTGGATTTGGGAAACAAAACAGGCAAATTAACATACACATCAAAATGACCATTAATCTTCTACAGTGTAGACCTGGGCTAATTAAGATGATGAATTTTAACTCTTGAGGGCGTTTACACTCTCAAGAGTTACATCTGGTTAACCAACTTACGTAACTGGGGACCACCTGGAACCTGGGGGGCAAGTGACCATGAGCTGAGGGCAAGTAGAACCTGACTTGCACTTGCCCGATGGGCAAGTGCCTTGGAGACCTTAGTGTCAAACCCTGGTTCATGGGAGGAAACAGACATGCTCAGTACAGACCAGGAAGTTTGACGAATGGCAAACCATCCAAGAGACCAATGGAATGCATGGTTTGCAAGCGTCAAAATTCCTGGAATGTACTACGCATGTCTGTTTCCTCCCATGAACCAATGTGGACTCCCATGTAGGTGTCTTGGCTTCTTGTCCTGATTAGATCGTCATTGGTGTGGACCCGCTGTGTCATATTTCCAATGGAAATATCCTAAGAAAGAAAATATAAAAACCCAGGGATGTATTATAATTAGGGACTAGACTGTCTGTTTTTCACGAATGGGTCTTGAAAAATGGTGGTTGTCTTCTGATCAGTCATCTTATATGCGGGACAATACAGTATAACCAAACTGGTAGGTTAGAACGGTCCAATGGTCAAACGGTACCACCTTATCTTTACCTTTTAGCAAGGAGTTGTAAAAGGGTGAAGTGCTCCTTTAAGAGACAACTTTGTTTTTTTCCAACCAAGGTCCATTTTTAGGTTATTATTAGAGAAAGTAAAAGACGGGTGTTCATTGTTTTACATTCCTTGCTTTCTTTAGTTCTTTAATTTTTTAAAGCAATTTCCTTTTATTATCTACTACAGTCCTAATAAACCCCAGGAAATTACATCTGGCCACAAATGATCTACTGATGTGACAAATATGGAGTGTGTAAAGTGCAGTGTGGTGTGGTGTGCTGCCTCCTTCAGTGATGGACAGTAACTTTTTACAAGTAGCTAAGCTACATAGCTTAACTACATTTTTCCATAGCTTGTAGTGTAGCTTACTACATTAAGTTCTGGGAATAGCTGAAGCTACAATACTTGTTTCGAGTAGCTTGTAGTGAAGCTACACTACTTGTTTCGAGTAACAGGGAAAGTAGCTTACTACATTTTCCCACACACATTTTCGAATTCCACCCATTTTTAATGGGTAGAAAACCTCTAATATACATCCCAAATCTTAGACATGTCACCATCCTAGGTTCAAATGTAGTGTTGATGTAGCAAGCTACTTTTGTCATGTAGCTTGTAGTGTAGCTTGCTACAATCTTCTGGGGATAGCTTGTAGTGTAGCTTAGCTACATTTTCCCAGTAACTTGCCCATCACTGCTCCTTCACATTCAGTAGATCCTGTCAACTTCTGTGGCCAGTTATAATTTCCTGTGGTTTATTAGAACTGTAGTAGATAATAAAAAAAAAAAAAAGAAATCACTATCTGTCCATAGCTAAAAAAAAAAAAACTAAAGAAAACAAGGAATGTAAAAGAATTAACATGCATCTTTTACTTTCTTTAACATCCTACAACATGAACCAATTGTCCTTGGTTGGGAAAAAAAAAAGTTTAAGCACACCTTTAAGCACACTATTTAAGCACTATTTAGCTTATGTACAGTATGAGTTGTGATGGTTTATGTACAGAACACGTTTATTGATTATTTATTATATTTTTGGCAGCATTATGAGATCAATTGTATGAAGTGATGTGAAACAAAAAGAAAGTTATTTATTTGAACCCTTATTTTGTCCTTTATTATGAACATGGCTGTTATTTTGTTGTGAAGTGGCCTGTCATAGTGTGCCTATAGTGCCAAGATAATTGTTTTTTTTTATCTGTTTTCATGCTTTATTTCAGAATAATATATACTTTTTCCACAACTGAAACTTCTTGTTTTGTCTTTAATTCTACACCTTACATGCTTCTCTTTCTCCGACATCCAACACTTTTGAAGGTCACTTTAACACAGTGGGTTTTGAAAACTTTCTGTGAATGTGCCAAAGGTACACACCTATAGATTCTTGCAACGTTACCCCTCGCACACAATCTTTCTGTGAAAGCTTTTTTAAATGCATGTAAGTTAAAAGGGAATTCCACCCATTTTCAAAAAGGGGTCTGAAAGAAAAATCATTAACATGGTGAAATACATCTTGATGATGTCATCAAGATGTTTCATCATATTAGTGGTTTTCTTCAGACCTCCATTTCTTGGGGAACACAGAATGGGGGGATGTTTTTATCATGTCCACCCACCAACACCTCGAAGGTACATCAATGACATAGTAAAATATTGTAAATGGGTGCAATTCCCCTTTAAATCCATGTAAGACCTGGGTTGTCCACTCAAAGACATTGAACTCAGTTCATTTAAGGCTTCATCCTTGGCCTTCACCTCCAGACAGCAGAGTTTGTGTGCAGTATATAGTGACCTTGGGGGTGAAAATCTTCCCCATGCAGGGCAGCTGTCAACTGTGTCAAGATCACTAGATGTAGGTCAACAAAGTCACTGATTACAATGTAGGATAAACCCTGGGAGTGTGAATAACATTCTGACTGATTATGGCTGCAATAGCACGGCATGCAGCAGCACAGAAACATGGAAGACTGAGTGTATATCAGTTACACTGTATGTTAGCAACTACTAGCTAGTGACAGCTAGTATTGTGACATAGTAATGACATGAGTGAGCAAAAAGTAAAGTAAACTAAAATGTATAGGTGGAGTGCCATGATTTTTACCCACCCTAAAACACGATCAGGTATTACTGTTAAGTTTTTTTCAAAAAAGTGCGGGCTCCCCAACAACTCATTACGTATGCTATGGTTTACCTGCTGTGTGGTGATGGGTGGAGATCCACCTGAACTGAAGCCACACCCACAGCTGTAGTTGTATGATAAACAGGGAGGAGTTAGGGGAGGGGCTGATGTGTGATGTCACTACATTGCAACGTTTCAGTTGCCACCCGAAATAAAGCAGCAGGGTTGGGAAGGAGCACTTGTTTTACCCTGCTGTTTAGGGTTAGTAACCGCATAAAGCACCGTCTAACCCTAACCTAACCCTAAACATAACCTCAGTAAAACTATAGCCTATTGGCTATGCCTAAATCTAACCCTAACCCTAAACCTAACATCAGTAAAACTATGCCTAAACCTAACCTAACCATAACCTCAGTAAAACTATGCTTCACCCCGCCCCACTAGTAGTAGTCGGCAGGGTAAAACAAGCGCTCCTTCCCAACCTTGCTGCAGCTGCTTTATTTCAGGTGGCAACTGAAAAGTCGCCACTATATTACTGTTTTTTCATTAGCATGTTTGACTGGAAAAGTTTCAGCCCCCAGGAAGAAAACCTAAATACAATGGGAAAACATCATTGCACGTAATAATCACACCAAGGGACCTACTTAAGTACTGTCACCTTTAAACCCGGTACACAATTGTAGAAAATACAAAAATCACGCTGCTCCATCTTTAACCATACACAAATTCAACAGACTGCTGAGCTCATTGTCTCCAAGGGTGACGAGGAACACAATGCAAACCTAATTAATGAGACTATTTGAAGCTGCAATCTAGGTATTTTAATAAATAGGCCTACATCATTGCAACCATATTGCGATGCCAGCCTCGCCAGGCTATATTGCATTAGGAGTAGTCTGACTATAATAGTAGAATATTCAGTTATTTCAGTAGGTCAGGGCCAGTCTGACCTGGCCTCTTGGAACGATGCATGTGGGGAATGCGTGCCCCACCCAGGTTAACTTTTCACCAGCTCCATCCACGTGGAAGAGCTCTGTTCAGGCGAGGGATTCCATTTCATTTCGGTTTTTATGACTGTTGGTCGGGCGTTCCACATTTTTGTGGCGTTGCACTAGAACAAATGTAATCCCTTGTTTGAGCCAAATCTGGAGCGAACGTGATTGATTTGTGAAACTCCCTCTGGTGTTGTGAGTCGTGTGGACGTCAGTGATGTGTTTGATGTAGTCTGGGCTTGTAGATCCGTTCCAGGTCAGTTTGTCTTCCCAGGATGTTGGGGTCAGATAGGGGGCGTTTTCACTGGGTATATAAGTTACATGGTTAGACTTTTGACTGGTTGATGCCTTTATTGGTCAGGAAATAAAATCATATATCATGTATAAGCATCAAACATCTGAATAGAATTTAGCAAGAGGTGTGTATGATGATAGCATGCAGTGTAGCGCTATTGGGAGCATGAGACGCATTTAAGTTGGATTAAAGGGATAGATCAGATTTTTGAAACTTAAGTGGTATGAAATACTTGCCATTAATATAGTGGTGTCACCTGTATTAATTGATGTGCTCTGGTTTCGGTCAATCTTAAGTGTCTCCAGTCATTTAATGCGAGTCACTGGGGCCACACAGTAAAAATAAATTAATCCACAAAACTAACGTAAGAGATTAGCCAACCTGTACTTGCTGCAATGACTTATATAGGTTGCCTAATGTACTGTATTACAATGTTTTTAGCGCTTCATTGTATGTTGTAAAATGTATTGTAAATCCAGATTAAATTGTAAATTTTTCACCATTGTAAGTCGCTCTGGATCAAGAGCGTCTGCTAAATGCCTAAATTGTAATTGTAATTGTAACCATTTTTGACCCCCTCTATCACATGGGACTGCTTTTTGGGCATAGTGATATGGACACAAAAAACCCTGTGATAGAGGGGTCAAAAATGAACGAAAGGCTGTGCTAATATTTTAGAAATTGGTCAACAATACAAATTAAGTTTGTTTTTTTTTTTTTTTTTTTTTTTTTTGATACACCAAGATCCGTCTCCATTCAATCCTGATTAGAGGAAGGCTCCTCTCATTCTGATTAGACGAAAGACTTTTCTCTCAGAGCCCCAAACTGAAACCATGACCGAGGGTCATCATAGGGTTTATTGAGCCCAGGAGCTCACTGGGGACAGGGAGGAACTCCTTATAGAGATGCGCAGTGACGTCACCGCCCCGGTTCCGGAAGTCTTTTCCCCATTCATTTTTCTCATAGACTTTTCGAAAATAATTTATATCAAGACGATTACGCCGCGGCCAAAGCCAACTCAGGTCGTGACAAATCATGACAACAAATACAATATCGTCATATAATATATAATTAGGAAGAAGTAGAAAACGGCATGATACAAGACTTTTTGTTTCGTTTTTCATCTTAGAAATTATTTTATTGTCCCAAAAGTTTGTGTGTGTCATCATGATTCGTCACGACTCGAGTTGGCTTTGGCCGCGTTGTAATCGTCTTGATATAAATTATTTTCGAAAAGTCTATGAGAAAAATGAATTGGGAAAAGACTTCCGGAACCGGGGCGGTGACGTCACTGCGCATCTCTATATGGTCACCACACTCTATAGTAGGGAGGATGAGCCTAAAAAGAAGGGAAAAACAACAACATTTGAATTAAAGGTAGGGGAAGTGATTTCACTTTTGTCAGATATCACCCCCCCCCCCCCCCCCCAAAAAAAAAAATCTGTTAAAATGCTCTATTATAAGGTGTGCAGACCATATATGGAGTTTCCCCCTCCCCCACGTTAGCAGAGGAGCTAATAAAAGTTCCCCAGGTGGAGGGTGAATTCTCCTCCAATCAGGATCGAGCAGCAGGTTCACATAGTGTAGCTACTCTTGGGCGCCCCTAGTGCACCAGGCCGGTACTACACCATGAATTTCAAATCACTTACCCTACCTTTAAGTGAAACCGCTTACCTTTAATACAGCTGACACCACAATATTAATGGCAAGTATTTCATACAGCTTAGGTTAAAACCTCTGTCTGTAATGGCATCCTGAGTGGCATGCAGGATGATGAGATGACACATGATGATGATGATGCACAATGACAGCCTAAGATCACTCATCACTTCACAGTTTATTATTTTTTATTTTATTTTTTGCCCAAAACAGGGGCACCAGGGTTATCGTGGTCCAGGCTGTACTGTGTGGATTTGGGGGCAGGATATTGACAGGATTTTCTCTCGCTGTGTGTGCGTGCGTGTGGGATGGGATGGGATGGGAGTCTGGGAGAGCCGCAGGGCAGCACTGGAACACTTGGGCCATTCCTGGCCGTACCTAAAAGGCCCGATGTGATTGATGCCATCCAGGGTTTCCAAAAAACCACCCAATTCATCGCGAAAAAAACCTCCCCAGTCGACTAACCTTGAAATTTGTAACCGATTGTGTTCCTTAAACTCCTAAACCTCCTCTTCCTCCAGCAATAACGCCGCCACGCATCCCTAATCTGGCACTTTTCTCAGGCGGATTTCTTATAGCCCATAATTCTTTGCGTTTGTGTGTGCAGAAGTTTCTCTTTCTCTTGCTGTTTGTTGCAACAGAAACCAGTGGCCATGTCTAAGAACACCAGCACAAATGAGAAAAGATGATCTATAAGCCCACAGTGACATATTATGAGGTTGTGCATCTGCACAACCCCTGGCAACCAATACCAGCAACGAGACCAGCAACCAGTAATTCATTTCTAAGTGACTCTCATACATAATACATAAAAAAAAACATTGTGCGGACTGAGGAGCCATTCAGACAGCTGTTATACAGAGCGCAGCGCTGGATGACATGCATATCGCTAGCAGTCCGCAAACCTGCAGTTAGTACTGTACAGTAACAACTAAAGTCTCTGTAATGTGTACTATTACTACAGAACAATCAAAAATTGGCTTTTTGGCCTAGACCTCTCTAGGCCTAGACCTCTGTGGGCCTAGACCTCTGTAGGCCTAGACCTCTCTAGGCCTAGACCTCTGTAGGCCTAGACCTCTCTAGGCCTAGACCTCTGTAGGCCTAGACCTCTCTAGGCCTAGACCTCTGTAGGCCTAGACCTCTGTAGGCCTAGACCTCTGTAGGCCTAGACCTCTCTAGGCCTAGACCTCTCTAGGCCTAGACCTCTCTACGTCTCAGTCTTGTTCTCGACCCCTCTAGGTGCTAGTCTCGGCTTGATCTCATCTTGACAAGTCTGTGATTGTCTCAGTCTCGTTTTGGTCTCGACCCCTCTAGGTCTTGGTTTGTCCTTGTTCTTGACCCCTCTAGGTCTTGGTTTGGCCTTGTTCTTGACCCCTCTAGGTCTTGGTCTTGGTTTGGCCTTGTTCTTGACCCCTCTACGTCTTGGTTTGGCCTTGTTCTCCACCCCTCTAGGTCTTGGTTTGGCCTCGTTCTCGACTCCTCTAGGTCTTGGTTTGACCTTGTTCTTGACCCCTCTACGTCTTGGTTTGGCCTTGTTCTCCACCCCTCTAGGTCTTGGTTTGACCTTGTTCTTGACCCCTCTACGTCTTGGTTTGGCCTTGTTCTCCACCCCTCTAGGTCTTGGTTTGGCCTTGTTCTTGACCCCTCTAGGTCTTGGTTTGGCCTTGTTCTTGACCCCTCTAGGTCTTGGTCTTGGTTTGGCCTTGTTCTTGATTCCTCTAGATCGTCTTGACAAGTCTGTGATTGTCTCGGTCTCGTCTTGGTCTCGATTTAGGTGGTCTTGAACTACGTCACTAGTGTGTGTGCTCTGGTTCCGGTCTTCACCAGTGCCATAATTGGCGGGAAAACAGGTGGATAGTCCAGACGATGTTGCATTGCATGTAACTATTCTGTGAAACATATTATCATATTGTCCAAGATTACAGAACTGCACACAAAGCAGCAGGTGTGATCCTGCTGGCCGGTGAGGTGATAGTGACACACCTGACGAACATCCTTCTACTCTTCCAGCCATGGAGATGGAGCAGTAATTCAGACTGTTACTGTACACAGCTACCAGCTGCCGGAGCTGACAGATAAGGAGCTGTATGCCCTGCCTGTATCCTTGCGGTCGTTCACGTCACAACTGAAGATAGCGCCTCGCTCCTCTGCTCTCGCTGCTGCACTACACAGGCCTTGATAATGTTACGATAAAATAAATAATGCCCTCTATTGTAAGTCGAACCCCAGCTCAGCTCAGCCCAGCTCAGCTCAGCTCAGCTCGGCCCAGACGGCACATGGGACTGTTTTGATGCGCTCCTCCATTGCCATAATCTGTTATTGTGGGAACGCAGTAGATTTGCAGATTATTACCCCACCAAATAATAAAAGAGATTCGCCTCCTTTTGCCCTCGACAAACAGAAGCAGGTGCATGGTCTGGTTTGTGGCTCTTCTGGTTTTTAGAGGTCAATCTCTAATCGATTTGACTGACCTCACCACCACCTTTGACATTTCCCAATGCATACAGTATGCATAAACAAAGGTTAGAAATAGGACCGGAAGTAACATTTCCCAATTGAAGGGGGGGGGGGGGGGGGGTGACGAAAATGGTATGTGGGCTTCATCGCCCCTGGCGATTTGCACCACAGGCGATGAAGCCGCCCCCATACCATTTTCATTTAAATTCTTTAGTTCTGTGACCCACAAGAGTTATATCTTGTACAGGACTTATATTATGCAAGTACAGCATCAATAATAACATCAGTTGTTGTTGAAGTTGCAACAGACTTCTCTGAGCAGCAAAACTTAGAGAGCTTTCTGTTTTCAATGATGAAATGCTATTGGTTTAGTGGTGACACTATTGTAGTTAGTTAGTAGTAGCAGTAGCAGTGGTTCATATCATTTTAAATATAAGCACTTTAATTTGAAATATATTTGAAATTTGGATTTGTTTGCATGCTATCATGTTTGGTGGGGCAGTCAGGGCATTGCCTCCCCATGCCCATGGCTAGATCCGACCCTTATATAAATAATTGTGTTATAAACACAATGAAGATTGAGGGCTTTTAAACATTTTTTTTGTTTAAGTCAGTGCAGTGCAACAGGTTTTTGAGTAGTTTAAAAGTATCTGTATTTGGCTGCACACCCACATCTGAAAATACTGTTATTCCAGGTACCCCCAGAAGCAAAGATGTTAGTTCAAAATTCTCTCTCTGTCTCTAGGTCAGGAGGATCTGTCTCTTCCCTGCATTGTGTTTGTCTCCTGTGCTGCTTCTGATGATAAGCACGGGGCAGAACCGCAGCGGTCAGGTTGAATCCTTTGACCTATTACTACACCAAGAGTACATCATTTGTCTTGTGAATGTGTGAATAATGTTAACCATTCTGGCAGCACTGATTTTGGCCATAATGTCATGTTGGGCACATGAGTGCCGATGCATGCCATTTGTTTTGATGTGCAACAGTGTTCTCACTCAAATGTATTCGCACAGTAGGCTACTATTAATGTGTATTAGGGTTAGTATTTCAGGCAAATCTATCCCCGGTACCCCAAATGTATATTGTAAAATCATTTACAATACCCTTATGGGTCCATTTGGACGCATGGCTACTATGGCATTCCCAAAATGATGGGTCCATTTGGACCCATAATGGTCTAACTATCATTTAGCTGGGGACCACCGGGAACGGGTTCAGGGACCCCTGGGTTGACCAGATGATCCATTTCCAATACTTTCCAGGTGTTATAGATATAAGCTATTTTTGATACATTTAAATGTTGTCCCACTTCCCTACTTGTTCCAAACATGCAATTAAGTCCCTCAAATGAACAGTTTGGATCTGGTCGCCCTGTAGGGACCCCTGGGGCCCCCCGGACCCCACTTTGGGAACCATTGTTATATAGACTGCTGGAAATGTCATTTTGTAGACAGGCTGTGAGCTCAGAATTAAGGCATCACATCTCAACACATTAGTACTTAAAACAACTTGAGAAGAGATGTACACTGCTGCTGCCCAAAACCAAACATAGCCTATAATATACATATCACATAGCAGCTTCTACCCCAAAACATGCAGGTTATATAAAAGTAAAGTTAAAAGCGTGTGAACATGAAATGCGTCATCATGGTTTCACACCGTGTTCCTCCTGGAGGACAGCTATCTACTGTAGCATGTCCCTGGTGTGATGACTGTCTGTTCTCATCAACACAGAGAGAGAGAGAGGGGGGGGAGGGGGGAGAGAGAGAGAGAGAGAGAGAGAGAGAGAGAGAGAGAGAGAGAGAGAGAGAGAGAGAGAGAGAGGAGAGGGAGAGAGAGAGAGAGGAGAGGGGGAGAGAGAGAGAGAGGAGAGGGAGAGGGGGGGAGAGAGACAGAGAGAGAGAGAGAGAGAGAGAGAGAGAGAGAGAGAGAGAGAGAGAGAGAGAGAGAGAGAGAGGAGAGGGGAGAGAGAGAGAGAGAGGAGAGAGAGAGAGAGAGAGAGAGAGAGAGAGAGAGAGAGAGAGAGAGAGAGAGAGAGAGAGAGAGAGAGAGAGAGAGAGAGAGAGAGAGAGAGAGAGAGAGAGAGAGAGAGAGAGAGAGAGAGAGAGAGAGAGAGAGAGAGAGAGAGAGAGAGGAGAGGGAGAGAGAGAGAGAGGAGAGGGAGAGAGAGAGAGAGAGAGAGAGAGAGAGAGAGAGAGAGAGAGAGAGAGAGAGAGAGAGAGAGAGAGAGAGAGAGAGAGAGAGAGAGAGAGAGAGAGAGAGAGAGAGAGAGAGAGAGAGAGAGAGAGAGAGAGAGAGAGAGAGAGAGATCACTGGGAAGTCTTGTCCTTCAGACACCTGTTTGCAGCATTGTTTAACTCTTCAGAAAGCCTGTGTTGCTCTTTTGGGTTCCTCAGTGTCAGTGTGCTGCAATGCTGCTGCAAACCACACAATGGCCTGTGTGTGTGACCTTTATATAGCGCCTTTATCCAAGGCGCTTTACATAGCTTGTGCATCATATTCACCCATGCATTCACACACACATTCATACACTGATTGCAGTGGAAACCATGCAAGGTACCTACTAGCACATCAGGAGCCCGGGATCAAACCGGCGGTTGCCAACCGGTGACTCGACCCCTGAGCCACTGCTGCGTGCGTGTGTGCGTTTGTGTGTGTGTGTGTGTGATTTTTTTTCCATAACATTTTGTTTGTAAATTAGCTTTAGGCCTTTGAGATATCGACAGATATTAGGGTCTCATAAGTGCCATTCAATTGGGTATGTAGATTAATGCATACATGTCAATGATTCTGGGTAGAGAATCCCTGCTATGGCTGTACGAATCTTGAGGTCGGACTCGCTGCCCCCCCTTGCCATTCTTCCAGCCCACCCTAGTGAGGCTGGCTAAATCCGGACATATGGAATGTCAGAACTGGTGAACTGCAAACATGTATGGAGATCTAATGGAGTTTTGAGCTGCGGCTGGCTCCGTGTACAGAACGCAGATCTAGGTGATGATCCAGTCTTCGTGACAAGGCATGACCATAAATGGAGGTGTGATGTCACCAGGCGTGACCATATCTGGAGCTGTGTGCGTCGGCGTGTGTGCCACGGGCTTTGAATGATTTGATTGGCCGAGCAATAGAACTGCAATCGTGCAAACAGATGAAAGCACTCAAAGAGCGATCCAGAAAGTTGACAAACTCGGTCAGACTGGAGGGATTTACTCTTCCCTCTGCCCACGCTTTCTTTCAAAATTATCTCTGTCTGATTCGACTCGTTCATTCTTTCAGGTCTCGGCGAACCTGAAACCCGTTGCCCCGCCAGCAGCGTAATCATTTCCTGCTTGTAGAAGTCGCTGCGCGGCAGGTTTACGGCCCAGGCCTGCCATGCTCTTGTTATGAGTTATATTATGAGTCCATGATGGAAAATTCAAAGAACGTCTGTGCTGTCAGCCGCTGCTCCCAGGCCAAGGGTGGGTGTGAGTGACAATTATACCACCGTCTGGTTGCAGGCTTGGGTCTCAACCAGGTTTTTTTTTTTTTTTTTTTTTACAATAAATGCTCGGGGGGAAGTATTAATTTAACTCTGATAGTGTACAAATTAAGGCTGTTGAAAATAGTTAATTAATGGGATTAAATTAATTTTGTTGATTAATCTGATTAAAAAGTTTAACGCAATTAACTCATGTGCACACTGACTCATTGAGACATATAGCAGTAGGGCCGGGTAGGGCCCGCGGCCCTACTGATTAGCATAGAATTTAGGTCCGGGTTTGTGTTCGGTCCTCGTCGGGTTTGGGCAGAGTTTGAGAACTCCATCTGGCAATAGCGATGTGACAAAAAAAGGCTGTTCCGATTTCCGTTACCAATACAGTATCGGCTCATCCTTATGGTTACAACCAAACAGGTCACGACTAGGTTGCAACTAGCCTGGCCTAACCCTCAATGATTTTGGCCTGGGGGGGCGGGGTGCGTGGGATCCACACGGCAGATCGAGCTGATCTGATTTGATCTCACTAACGTGTCGTCATCCCCGGCCCCTCCCCCTCCCGCGTCCGTCCACTGCTGTTCTACGTCACATCATTTAGAGCGACACCCACCCCGGAAGGTTGACTCCTCCCTCTAGGCCACTATGTGTTCGCGCAACGCGAACGAAAATGAAAGCCTGGGTGTCAAGGCTAGGTTGCACCTAGTTGCTTGCTAGTAGTTTTAACCATAAGCAACTAGTAGCAACCAGAATCTAGATGCGACGAGTAATATCAGGTCACGACCAGGTTGCAACCTGGTTGTTGGTTGCTACTGGATCCATTCATATACTGCAAGCTCATATGCAGGTGGACATGCTGATTACTCTTATTCTTTTGTATATTCTCATGATTTTAGTGTTATTATTACCTATGCTGCTGCATTGTTTGATGGAAGCCGAAAGAAATGCCTTTTCCTCTCTCTCTGTTTCTCTCTCTCACACACACACAGGCAGGCAGGCAGGCAGGCAGGCAGGCAGGCAGACAGACAGGCAGGCAGGCAGGCAGACAGGCAGGCAGGCAGGCAGGCAGGCAGGCAGGCAGGCAGGCAGACAGGCAGGCAGGGATAAGTATACATCGCCAAGCAGTGTTATGTCTATTGTACAACCCCAATTCCGTTGAAGTTGGGACGTTGTGTAAAATGTAAATAAAAACAGAATGCATTGATTTGCAAATCGTTTTCAACCTCTATCCAGTTGAATACACCACAAAGACAATATATTTAATGTTCAAACTGATAAACTTTATTGTTTTTTGAAATTATACAATCTTTTGTAAATTGATCCCTGCAACACGTACCAAACAAGTTGGGACGGGGGCAACAAAAGACTGGGAAAGGTCATGAATGCACAAATAACGCCTGTTTGGAACATTCCACAGGTAAACAGGTTAATCTTAAACAGTTTAATATCGTGATTGGGTATAACAGGACCATCCCAGTCGTTCACAATCAAAGATGGGGCAAGGTTCACCACTTTGTGAACAATTCTGTGAGAAAATCATCCAACGGTTTAAAAACAATGTTTCTCAACATTCAATTGCAAGGAATTTGGTGATTTCATCATCTACAGTCCATAATATAATCAAAACGTTCAAAGAATCTGAAGAACTTGCTATACTAAAGCGACAAGGCTGAAAACCAACACAGAATACTTGTGACCTTTGATCCCTCAGGTGGCTCTGCATTAAAAACTGACATCATTGTGTAAAGGATATTACTGTGAGGACTCAGGAACACTCAGAAAACCATTGTCAGTTTACATAATTTGTTGCTACACCTGTGAGTGCAAGTTAAAACTCTACCATGCAAAGCAAAGCCATACATCAGAAAGGTTGGTTTGAAAAACAACCAGAAATGCCTTCTCTGGGTCCACTATCATTAGAAATGTGGACTCATCAGACCACAGCACACTTTTCCACTTTGTGTCTAACCATTTCAAATGATATTGTACCCAGTGAAGGCATTTCTGGTTGTTTTTCTGGTTGTTTTTTCAAACCAACCTTTCTGATGTATGGCTTTGCTTTGCATGGTAGAGTTTTAACTTGCAATCGCAGGTGTAGCAACAGATTATGTAAACTGACAATGGTTTTCTGAGTGTTCCTGAGTCCTCACAGTAATATCCTTTACACAATTATGTCAGTTTTTAATGCAGAGCCACCTGAGGGATCACAAGGTCACAAGTGTTCGGTGTTGGTTTTCGGCGTTGTCGCTTTAGTATAGCAAGTTCTTCAGATTCTTTGAATGTTTTGATTATATTATGGTCTGTAGATGATGAAATCACCAAATTCCTTGCAATTGAATGTTGAGAAACATTGTTTTTAAACCGTTGGATGATTTTCTCACAGAATTGTTCACAAAGTGGTGAACCTCGCCCCATCTTTGATTGTGAACGACTGGGATGGTCCTGTTATACCCAATCACGATATTAAACTGTTTAAGATTAACCTGTTTACCTGTGGAATGTTCCAAACAGGCGTTATTTGTGCATTCATGACCTTTCCCAGTCTTTTGTTGCCCCCGTCCCAACTTTTTTGGTACGTGTTGCAGGGATCAATTTACAAAAGATTGTATAATTTCAAAAAACAATAAAGTTTATCAGTTTGAACATTAAATATATTGTCTTTGTGGTGTATTCAACTGAATAGAGGTTGAAAACGATTTGCAAATCAATGCATTCTGTTTTTATTTACATTTTACACAACGTCCCAACTTCAACGGAATTGGGGTTGTACTTAAGTGTACACGTGTTACTTACTGTACACACTGTCTCACAGTGTTGATGTTTAAATTGAAGAATGCTATCACTATACTTAACAGATAAACAGTCAGACACTGTGCAACAAGTTGCAATTTGCACTGATATCATATCAGTGATATCACATTGATTATGCACAGGCTAGTGGACTCATAGGTTTTGAGATTCTGATTATACTGTGTTCCAGGTTTGGGACATACAGTGTTATATCTAATATCATTAGATTGACTGGTGTCATATAAGTGTACCTCATGTACACATCTAGTAGATACAACGGCACATGCACATTGCATGTAACATTCACTACAGTGTTTCCCCCAGCGCTTTAATACTAAGGCGGCCGCCAGAGTAAAACCCGCCCCCGCCTTTGCTACGTTTCCCCCCAAAAAAAAAAAAAAAAAAAAAACAAGAAACCAGAGTTAAAGTTAAAACGTGTCGTTCATACAACGCATGCCGCATGATGAGCCTGTAGATCAGTTATATTTCGCATGCGACGCTGCCTCGGCTCGCTAACACTGATCCACGCTGACAGTCTACTCCAGGCGTCGGCAACCTAGGGCACGCGTGCCAACGTTTGCCGATTTTGGATTAATTTAATCAATATTCAACCGGAGCGAGTCTGGTCCAGTGTTCACACTTCTGCGCTGCGCAATGCCCAATCAGTGTGTTTGCAGTGCTTGTGTGCACGCACGCGGAGCAGAGCAAGTTGTTTTGCTCCCAAAGCAGTAAAAAGTCGCGTTGCGCGGCTGTCTGGTTGCTGGTCAACGCATGCCGTCTGTGTCTGCAGAGCGCGGACCCCGGTATGTCAGCCTAACCAGACAACAACCACGCTGAAATTATGGCGTTTCGACTGTTATGTGGCTTCATACAGTTAACGTTAGCCTCTCTGTCAATATTGTTAGCATAACGTTTAGCTCGTGTGTGCTGCTGCTGCTGCTGCTGCGCGCGTGCGTGCGTGCGTGTGTGTGTGTGTGTGTGTGTGTGTCGGAGCGGTGTAGTTTAAGGCTCTGAGTTTGAGGGTGACCAGATGTCCCGTTTCTGTGGGACAGTCACAGGGTGACCAGATGTCCTTCTTTGCGTGGCACAGTCTCTCATTTCAAAGGCTTTTCAGTCATCCCACAAATTGAGACCCTGTCCCACATTGTGACTAAGAGACTACAGTTGGCAATTGTCCTAATAGTCCCATACAGTTGGCATTCTGTTGTGAAGTTCTCTCAATGTCTCTTTTCATGCTGGATGTGCTTTTAAGCCTGTTAAAATGTTAAAAAGACATGTCATGACACCCTATACCTGAAAAGGAAAGAAATTAATTATAAAACGTAATGGCCTTTCTGGTTCCTTAGTATAAAAGGTCAGGGCCTGGAGTCAGATGATGATAGTGGTGAAAAGTAGCTGTTATAGAGGTGAGTGGTGTAAACACATGAGTGAGGGGCTGTGTTGCTGTTTTTCACCCCAAAGCGTAGCCTACGGTATTGTAATTACATCACATGCACGCGCACATGCACGGACGTGCACGCGCACGAGCACAGACTCGAAGCCTCACCACCTTGACTAAACAATTTTCTGGGGGAAACACTGCATGTAACATTCACTACACGTGTTTGCTAAATCTGATCTATTATCACAATACTGCATGAGGCAGACTTTAATCTATATACCATATTGGTACTTGGTAGAGAGCAAGTTGTCTGTGCCTAAAATGTAGGCAGATCACTAGGGCCTGGTCGGGCCTATGGCTCCATGAAAAATATATAATATATATTGAATTATTTGTTCTGTCTGTTTGTGTATATCTATTATGAAAATGGTGGTGATTGGCATTTCACATTTACTCTGTGTGAAGTTCTCAAATTCTGCCCAAACCCAACCAGGCCTGACCCAACATTTTAGGGCCGGGTCAAGGCTAAAATCTCTGCTAATTAGTTGGGCCTTGAGCCTCATCAGTTATGGCAGAGGCTCAATTTTCATTGAGAACTCTAAAGATGCTTACAGACGGCGAGTAATAAATCACGCATTCTAATTAATTTTCAATGGGACCAGCGTTTTGTTCTCAAAAAACGACCTGCGATCAAGAGAGTGTGTAACGCCGGTCGTTTATCACACAGCATCCAGTGATTTGTGTTGCGCGCGTGCTTGTTTCGTGCACACGCGCACAATGTTTTTGTAAGCTCAATCCAATGAGCTTTTCGCCTGGCGTTAATCGCCGGGCGATTTTCTTTATGTCGGCACTGCAGAGAAAATCAAGAATCGCCGTGTTTAACGTTGCCGTCTGGAAAGCCCTTAAGAGAGATTGCTGCTTTATTTTATAGCATTTATGGCTAAGTGGTGACTTAGCCTTCATAATATTATTATTGAAAACAACTGGATTCAGATCTAACTAAACAGATTATGTTGTTGTACTTCCCTTTTTCATGGGTTGGGGTGTAAAAAGTAATATGTATATTACTCTTGATTCCAAGTAATGTCATATTATTACATTATTATATTACAAGGAGTAGTACACAATAAGTAACTTATTTGTCTCCTAAGTAACCAACACTGTCCATAACAGACAATATTTTCATAAGGGGGTACCGGGAAACATTGTGGCCAAATGGGGTTCCTTGACATAAAACGTTTTGAGAACTCACTGATCTAGAGGATGGACTGGAATGAACGGAATGGGGTCATTTTTTTCTTTGTCAGATCTGGTGAATGGAACATTCTTGATTTGGTCTGCCTGAGAGGGCTCTATGGCAGCAGGCCTCCTGAGCTGCAAGGAAATGCAACCAAATGGCCACCAGATGGGGATCCACAGCCTTCTATTCATTCCCTGCCAACCTACAGGCCGGGGCGCTTGAAATACTGTCTGGAAATCAGAGGGCAAAGATCTCCTGTTTAACTCAATTTGCCTGAGAAAAGATTCCCAGACAGACAGACAGACAGACCGAAGATTCCCAGACAGACAGACAGACACCGTCCTCCACTTTGTATTCATTTTACAACGGAGATGTTCTAAAGACTCAAATTCACAGCAGGGCCAGAGCAGAAACATATATTGGTGGTGTTAACAGTTGAGAGCCAGAGACTGTATTTCAACACTGCAGCCAACGCTGAAAACGATTTATTAAGGCTCAGTTCCCTGTTCTATGATCCTCACCAAGCACCATGAGCAAAAAGAAAATAAAACATTGTACTTGCACCTATTTCTTGGCATCGTGCAATGTATACCAGAGGTTAGCTCTGGTCCAGAGCTCCATTGCTTCTGAGTCTGACTTGCATTGGAGCTCTGTTGGTCTCCGTGCATTCGGCCATTACTGCACCCGACCAGCCTCTCTTCTCTAGTGGATATATAAAGAACGTTTTACCTACTCACCAAAATAAACACGTCTTGTGTCATTAGAAAGCCTACTTACCTTAGTGGTCGCACTCTGAGCGCCCCACCACACAGATAACATGGACTTTTTGGCCAAAACGTGATCGTTTTTCACCGGAAAAATAACCAGGATTTGCGCCCTCTACCGATATTGCCAATAGAAAAGTTCCATAGGAAATAT
This sequence comes from Benthosema pterotum, assembly GCA_039105355.1. NCBI lineage: Eukaryota > Metazoa > Chordata > Actinopteri > Myctophiformes > Myctophidae > Benthosema > Benthosema pterotum. The sequence continues at coordinate 51,515,950 of CM076968.1, forward strand.
TTTTCCTTCAGTGAAAAACGATCGCGTTCTGGCCAAAAAGTCCAATTTATCCATGTGGTGGGGGGCTAAGAGTGCGACCACTAAGGTAAGTAGGCTTTCTAATGACACAAGACGTGTTTATTTTGGTGAGTAGGTAAAACGTTCTTTATATATCCACTAGAGAAGAGAGGCTGGTCGGGTGCAGTAATGGCCGAATGCACGGAGACCAACAGAGCTCCAATGCTAGTCAGACTCAGAAGCAGTGGAGCTCTGGACCAGAGCTAACCAGAGGGTAGTAATTAAATATCATCCCTCTGTCACAGTATGTGACAGGCCTGTGTTGTATTACGCACCCTGTTTTGGCTATTTTGTATTTTCAGTGTTTTACCTACTGTGTCCTTGCGTTTTTGTAGTATTAAGTTCCTTTTTGCAGTTAGTGTCGTTCTTGCATTGTGTACCTGTAGCAGGTGGCTACAGCTTCTGTCGTGATGGCCTCCAAAGTCTAGTATCTGCCCCCGGACCAAGGGGATGTCCCTTAGTGGTTAAGATGTTGGACTTTCACGCGGGAGACCCAGGTTCGAATCCTGAGCGCTACATTGGTGCCGTGACCATGGCCGCGGGAACTATTTTACAGTAGCAGGGGCTGAGCATGGAAGCGGGGGTGCGCAAAAATGCGCGTGCACGCGTTTCATGCACGCGCATTTTTGCGTGTTAAAGTACTCTTTAATTTCCCTCTCCACACACAAGTTATGAACAAGATGCCTATAATGTGAAATAGCATATTTTTAGGCCTGGCCTACATAAATCACTTGTTTTGAACATATAGGCTGAATGAATAGGCCTACAGAATCCTCACGCAGGATATAATCACAACAAACGCTCAACAGCAACACAAACTCAAACAACTGACAGTTCCAAACCCATCATAAACGGGCATATGCCTATTTAGTCCACATGAGATTTAGCAAGGCGCAAAAAATATAAATTATAGGCTAAACAGAGGAGCTGAGGTCCAGTAGGAGGTATATTTTTATACTGTAAGTCCCAAGTCCCAACAGCAAGAAGTTGACAGCGCAGCGCGCTTGGGTTCGGCAACCCGTGTGTTCACATCATCATCATCATCATCATCATCACACAGCCCTCCCCGTCAGAATCGAACAAAACACAATACATAATATCTCACGTTAAATTTCAGCAGCAGGCAGCAGTTCAGTTGGCACGGCGGCCATAGTAATTAGTTAATACTATATTATTTCTCGCATATTTCCCATATTCGTAAATATTAGTGAGAAATATTATAGTTAAATAGTAAAGGCTTTAGCCTACGTTATACTCCAAAGGTGCTCTTGCGCTCCGGGGTGACGGCGATGAATTCCCTCATCCCCTGCTGAACAGCACTGGTGCTGCTCGACCTCCTCCTCCTCTCCCTCCGACAACTCCACGACATTATCATCCCTTTCAACAAAGTTAGCACTCGTCCCCTGTACATTGCTGCTGCTGGGACGAACGATTTTGTTTTGGGCTTGGGCCCACCAAAGAAATCACTTATCCGCTTCTGAGCCATGCTGACTGACAACACAACACTCACTGTTAGGCCCAGCTGACCGGTGGATTCAAACCGCGCACCGTGCGTAAAGGAAAGGTAACCGAAAATAGCCGTAAATAGCCGGAAACAGCGTCAGCAGCCGAGCAGAGGTAATGATGAATATAAAAACAAACACACCACCAAAAATGCATATTTTATTTTAGTCTCCATTATAATAAAGTGACATGTTTTATTATTATTGATATTATATATTTTTTATTTTATGTTATTTTTATTCTCCTGTTTTGGGGCGTGCTGTGCCTGGTGGAGGGGGTGCTTGTAGCTCCTGTCTGAGGGGGTGCTGTGTTTGAGGGGAGCGGGTGCTCCAGCCCCCCCAGCACCCCATGTTCCCTCAGCCATGCCCGTGACCCGGATCGGGTTTCCCCGTGAAAGGAGCTCAAAAGGGAGGTGAGTGTAGCAGGTGGTTACATCCTCTGTCGTGATGGCCTCCAAAGTCTACTATCTGCCCAACCACATTCACCTGTCTATGCACCTGTATGCACATTAACCTATTTGTCATGCTGTTTACCCAACACTGACTTTGATGTCGTCGGACGTTGAAAAGGAAATGCACACATATCCCCCTGCAGAGCAAAGTCTGTTTCTCAGCGAGGCGTGTGCATGCACACTGCACTGCAATGACACACTAATACTAACACACTTCCTCATACAAAGATCACTTTGCAGCTTCGTTATCGCAAGTGACTGATGATGACACAGGCAGAGGAAAGTTGAAGTTGTTTTGGACAGTGAGAGGTTGTGTTGGATCCTTCCCTGTAGTAGAGTCTCATCACAGCAGCAGCATCAGGGGCCAAAGACGGTGTTTTACTGGACCAACCAGGAGGATTACAGCTGGACCATAGAGACACCACTGTTCTTTACACAGTACGGTAGGTCAGTTGGGCCGGGTGAACCATGCGCTCTGTGCTTTGAGTGACTATACATGTAGGTCTGGAGACATATTAGAAACTCAGCTCTGTTTAAGATCCCTCTTATAATAGGCTTTTGGGTGCCTCCCTATTCAAGGCACCATCAAATACTATACCTTGTTTTGATTGTTTTCTACTTCATTTATCATATTCACATTGAGTGTTGTTTTTGTTGACCTTTGTTTCCTGTCTACCTCACAAAATGTTGTTTCTATTACCTACCTTCCAGCTACACTAACTGGTGCAATTAGTTTTAGTTGTGAGCTGCCCCTAATAAACAACAGAGACAGCACATTGGTTGCTATTCAGCTGATATTCTTTGAATTCTTTGAATTTGAATAAGACCCATGTCATGTAGATAGTATAGGGTGACCAGATGTCCCTTGTTGTGTGGGACAGTCCCCTCATTTCCAAGACCTTTCAAGTGTCCCACAAATGGACTGACTGGGTGACTGGGCATCATGCACCAGGGTTCAGAATGCCTTAATACTTATTAGGGCATTGTATTGTATTCTGTTCTCTCTTTTCCTGCTATAGATGTGTTTTATTTCTATAATAACCCGAGAAGTATTCCCCCCAATATATTTCCACATTCACATTGCACACTGTCATATACTACAAAATATGGTATTGTCCCCTTGTTTCCCCACTTGCCTTGTTCCACACATGCAGCACTTCTGTCCCTCAAATGAACAGCTTAGATCTGGTCACCCTAAAGTGAAGTCTAAGTAGTGAAAGTGAAAGCTGCAGGTGAAACCTCTTCAACCAGAACAGAAAACAGGAACTAGGTTGTAGGATGTACCATAGGCTACTGAAGCCTATTGTTTGTTCATGACTTTTCAGATTTGGTTTTGGTATTGCGAAATGGACCATGAAGTAGAATTCTCCTGAATGCATCAGGGAAGTGGTTCTCACCAGTGGAGACCAGGCGTGTGGTCCTTGAGGATATTCCAAAGTGGTCCCCAGCTAAATGATATGACAAGGGTTGTAAAGCACTGTATCTTCTACTAGTGGATGAAATGTATGCACTTAATATTTCAAGTATTTCAAATTATGTTCTAACATCTAATAATCCATGTGTCAGTTATCTGTTGGCCTATACTGTAGCTGTGCTATATGGCTGCGTGTGGTAAATGGTGCATTTATGTTGTAGCACCTTTATCCAAGGCGCTTTACGTAGCTTGTGCATCACAGTCATTCACCCATTCACACACACATGCATACACTGATAGTGGAAGAAACCATGCAAGGCACAACCAGCACAATGTCTTGCTCAAGGACACTTTGACTTTGGGGGAGCCCCGGGTTTGAACCGGCAACCTGTGTGTGTGTGTGTGTGTGTGTGTGTGTGTGTGTGTGTGTGTGTGTGTGTGTGTGTGTGTGTGTGTGTGTGTGTGTGTGTGTGTGTTACAGGTTACCTTTGTACACAGTTAAATGGATATGCTGGAGATTTTACTGTATAATTTCTCAAACAGTTTCACTTCCTGAGCTACAGCTTCCCTTTCATGGGTAAAACGAGAAAACATAAAATGGGGAACATCAATGAAAGATTTCATAATCTGTATATGGTAAAAGATGTCTCTGTGCGAGTGTTGATTTCGACAGAAGATTTTGATTTTTAGTTTCAGTCATATCTTAAATAGTTTTCATTCAGTATTCAGTCACATTTTTGTCCCCTGGAATATTTGGTGTTAAACTAAACCTAACATGTATTTTGGAGGGCCTCCTCGATGCCTTTGTAATAGATTACTTTACATTTGTTGAAAATAGCCCATCTACAACCTTGTACAGGTCCTTCTCAAAAAATTAGCATATTGTGTAAAAGTTCATTTTCTTCCATAATATAATACAAAACATGAAACTTTCATATATTCTCTATCAATTGTGCATCAAGTGAAGTATTTAAAAACTTTTTTTGTTTTAATCTTGATGATTATGGTGTACAGCTCATGAAAACCCCAAAATCCCATCTCAATGAATTAGCATATTTTTACGAGACCACTAAAAAAATATGTTTTAAACAAGAAATGTTGACTATCTGAAAAGTGTATTAATGTATGCAGTTAATACTTGGTCTGGACTACTTTTGAACAAATTATTTCATCAATGGGGCGGGGCATGGAGGTGATCAACCTGTGGCACTGTTGAGGAGCTATGGAAGCCCAGTTTCGCTTTGATAACGGCCATAAATGAATTTGTATTGTTCCATCTTATGTCTCACACCTTCCTCTTGACAATACAACCCAGATTCTCTGTTGGGTTAAAGTCAGGACAGTTGGCTGGTCAGTTAAGCGCAGTAATACGATGGTCAGGACACCAGTTAGTAGTAGTTTTGGCCTTGTGGGCAGGTGCCAAATCGAGCTGAAAAGGAAAATTAGCATCCCCATGAAGCTTGTCAACATACCGAAGCACAAGGTACTAAAAGGATGGCTGAGTTTTCAGTTTTCAGCCGATAACATGGCCTAAATCATGTGTTTTGCCATGTCCAGTCTCCAGTCCATGTTATTGGCTGGTGTTGATCCACTGACAGTGAAAACTTAACAATGGTTTCAACACAGCTATCTTTTTAGAGTACCTTGTGCTTCAGTATATTGACAAGCTTCATGGAGATGCTAATTTTCCTTTCTAGCTCGATTTGGCACCTGCCCACAGAGCTAAAACTACTAGTAGCTGCTGTTCTGACCATGGTATTACTGTGCGTAACTGACCAGGCAACTGCCCTGACTTTAACTCAACCAAGAATCTGGGTTGTATTGTCCAGAGGAAGGTGTGAGACATAAGACTGAACAATACAAATTAATTTACAACTGTTATCAAAGCAAAACTGGGCTTCCATAACGCTTCAACAGTGCCACAGGTTGATCACCTCCATGCCCCGCCCCATTGATGAAATACTTTGTTAAAAAATAGTCCAGACCAAGTGTTAACTCCACACATTAACATACTTTTCAGATAGTCAACATTTCTTGTTTAAAACATATTTTTTTAGTGGTCTTGTAAAAATATGCTAATTCATTGAGATGAGCTTTTGGGGTTTTGATGAGCTGTACACCATAATCATCAGGATTAAAACAGAAAAATGTTTTTAAATACTTCACTTAAAGCACAATTGATGGAGAATATATGAAAGTTTCACATTTTGTATTATTTTATGGGAGAAAATGAACTTTTACACAATATGCTAATTTTTTGAGAAGGACCTGTAGATCTGCTATTTTCATCATGCACCCAAATGTAAAATGAGTCATTCATGACTGGATCTCAATTACGGTACAGATTTACAATCCAGATCAACTTACATTAAGTAAAAACATTGCAACTCTTGTCCTTGTCCCTTGTCTAGGGTAGTTGACATTTATGGTCCTATTAGTCCAGTGGCTTTCAACCAGTGGTCTGGGGACCACTAGTGGTCCTTGAGAGGGTTCCAGGTGGTCCCCAGGCTAAACGATGGAAAGTTGCTTAACCAGTTGTAACTCTGAGTGTAAAAATGACACCAAATGGACCCTTGCGGGATCTGTAGGTTTGGCTGTTTTGATTTCCCAAATCCAGCCTGGAATTGTGGACAAAAGCAAAAATAAATCTTTAGTGTTAGGGTCTGTGGGGCTAAAATGTCCTCAAATGGTGGTCTGTGGCTCAAATGCCGGAAATATACGGCAGTGGTCCCTGGGATCAAAAAGGTTGAAAACCCCGCTCCTGTGCTCCACAGTGAGCAGAGCTGCTCTCTGGTGCAACAGAAGGATATATTGTGTTTCAGTGCCCTCCAAAGGCCTGTGTTGTCCTTGGCAGCTCTGTGCTGTATGTCTCACTTGCTCTGGTAATGTGAGAAGAATAGCCTCTTACTGCTGGCTAATATTACATATTAAGGGATTCGTTTAGAGTGGGTTTAATGGCTGGTTAGTTTGGAGGAACCTTTTTGTCCTTGTCATCAGCCAAATGACTGTATTCAGAGATTACATGAGAGAGAAGCAGAATGAAAAAATGACAAGGCACACACAGATATAACCAAAGCGGCCATTTTGCTAATACGACCTTGTTGTAAACAACTTATAGGGCAGGGCAGGTGCAGACTTGTTGTCAGGGCTGTGTGGAGCGAGGCCTGGGCCTGGATACAGTATCACCTCCTCTGGAGCTAAACTGCAGGGACCTTTAAAGAATATAAATAAAATTGCTATTGTTGGTTATATAGGCTTATAATTCTTTAGTGGGAAACATCAGTGTTATTTCTAAAAATGTTAAAGGTAAGAGGCAAAGTTTAAGCCAAAAATCAAAATAGATATATAATATATATATTGCCTTTTCCCCCTTTACATTGCTTCTACTTTGATGCTGCAGCTGTTTCCCTGCAGACAGACACTTGCTTCGTCCTGCAGATGGTCCAGAACTTTGTTGTTGTCAACAGATCATGAAAACAAAACATTTGTCGGGCTCCGAACAAGGCAGAGCTAATGTGTGAGGGGGAAGGGGGTTGTATGGGGGTGAGGCAGCATTACAGCACAACAGTCTCCATGCAGCAGATTGATAAAGAGCCAATAGAGTGCAGGTGAGGTGGAGTTAGATTCTGTTTTTAAACATGTCTGTTTACAAACGTGTTTGTACACACTAAAGTTGCCTCTATTATCTTTAAATTAATTTCTTTCCAAATATTTAACTTTTGTTTAAGGTTAAAGCTCCATCTCAGTTTAGCAACTTTGAATTTGCGAGCTTTGCAAACATAGATTATTGTCATCAAATTGTCTGTTACCGATAAGTTACCAGCCAAGAGACACCTATCTGATGTCCAAAGTGAACCCTGGATGGGTGGGGGAGTGTACACACACACACACACACACACACACACACACACACACACACACACACACACACACACACACACACACACACACAGGCCCTATAGTACAACTCTCAGTTCCCAGAGGCTTAAAATACCCTGTGTGTGTTTGTTTTGTGGCCAGGGACGGATCTAGGCATGGACATGGGGGGGGGGCTAACTACAATTTTGGAACCACTAAACCAACAGCATTTCATCATTGAAAACAGAAAACTCTCTGAGTCAGACCTCTAGCTTTATGCATGCTGCGTGTCTGTTGATGCTCTTTACTTGACTAATAAAAGTCCTGTAACTGAAAATGGTATGGGTGCAGCACTGCAGCCGCCCCCATACCACTTTCTCTTGCCCCTCCAACATGTTCTCCCCCCCCCCCCAAATGGGACATGTTACATCCGCCCCTGTTTGTGGCCAGTGGGGGGTGGGTGTATGGTGGTGGGGGTGTGTGTGTGTGGGGGTGTGTGTGTGTGGGGGTGTGGTGGGGGTGGGGGTGGGGGTGGCAGCCTGTACATACAGTTGCATTTCACAGGATAGATATCCCCCCAGACCAGAGAGCACTCAGAGTGACCCCGATGTGGAGCGGAGCGACGCTCTCTGTCTCATATCCTCTGTGTCCTCAATGCACAGAGCAGACCACGGGGGTGTGGATGGAGACCCACTAACGTGTCCTCAAAGCATCTACCGCCATGGTTTACAACCAGTGGTCTGGGGACCACCAGTGGTCCTTTCAGATCAACCTTTTTGATACCAGGGCCAAAATGGACCCGCAAGGGTCCATTTGTTTTCATGTTTACACTCTCAAAGACTTACATCTGGTTAACCGACTTTCCATCATTTAGCCTAGGGACCACCTTGTAACCTTATCACACAATCCCCTTTAATAGTACAAAGTACTTAATTATATATCCATATTCAATTCACACATGACTCTTGTGTGGACACTGGACATTCTGTGAAATTAAAAGAGTGGGGGGGGGGGGGGTCCCTGGAATATCAGATTCCTATCAAAAGGGGGTCCGTGCAGCCCTTGAGTAACCACTGCCCCCTATAGCTTCTACGCAACTGAGGGTGGGACGGGTTTATAATGCTAGTAGTGAGATATTTCCCATGGGCACGCTCCACTGCTGTCATTTCAGTCATGCTATTAATAGTGAGCATGTTGTCTTCCCATGCAGTCACTAGTGCACTGCACTAGTGCATATCCAGTTCTCTGTCTCAGCAGAGCTTACATAGGCCAATGGAAGGACAGCGGAAAGAGTAGGAGTCCTGATGCAATGGTGACTTGTAAAGACTTGTTATTTAGCTTAGCTGTTCCACTACGCATGTCCAGACTGATAGCTGGAGATCTCCTCCTCCTCTCCTCTCAAATGCATTGATTATGTCCTTAGTTATATAGTAATTGATTGCTTTTTCCATCCATCTAAAGCAGTGTATTCAACCATTTTGATACCAGGGCCCACTATTCATTCAGCATTTGAGCCACGGACCATCATTTGGGGAGGTTTCAGATCCCAAAACTAAAGTTTTTTGTTTGTTTTTGTCCACAATTCCATGCTGTATTTAGGAGAGATAACAGGATGCCTATGAGAACACCTAGTAAAGGTTTTGGGCCCAAACTACTCTTGTAAAGTAAATATTAGTAAAGATTTGGGTAAATGAAGATTTAGATTTAGGCAAGAGATAAAGTAGATCGCTAGGAATGCCCTCCTAGCCTAAAAAAAAAAAAAAAACTCATTGCTGCTGCAGCAGACAGAGGATGGTTAGAATAGAATGTCTGTGAAAACCCCCAGCTGGTGTGTTGGTAAATGACATGGTGTCTGTGGGTCAGATGGACCCACAGTCTAGCTGACTGCTCTCAGTTCTGATGACTCATGGTGATCCCAAGGCTCTCTCCTCTCATTGTTAAGCCCATGGAGAGGAGGGTGTGTCCCTGCTGCTTAAATACAGTGTTTCACTGTCAACAATAGGAGCAAGCAAACAAAATATGAGCCTGGAGCTATGCTATAGGATGATGATAATAATAAAATAAAATGCGATGTCATGAGTGAGTAGCTCTGCCCGAAGACCGGAAGACTTTTTTCCAAGGGTTGGGAGTGATTAACTTTAGGATGAGGATGAAAGAAAAGGAAAAGTAAAGAATAAAAAAGAGACAACAAGGTATAACTACAAATTCATGCATACCTGTGCATCCAAACATTAAATACATGATTTTAGAAATAATTAAAGGTAATATATAGGCAACGTTAGTGTGTACAAACTCTTTGTAAACAGATTTCAATCTAACTCCACCTCGCCTCCACTCTATTGGCTCATTATGAAACTGCTGGAGACTGCTGTAATGTGATTGGCTCCCCCCACACCTTCACAACTCCTTGTCCAGAGCCTGACGAATGTTTTGACATGATTGATTTGTTGGCAAGAATAAAGTTGGTCTGCAGGGCAAAGCAAGTGTCTGTCTGCAGGGGAACAGCTGCAGAATATGAAAGTAGAAGCGATGTAGAGGGGATGTTTGGCTAAAAAGTGGCCTATAATAGCTTTAATGTTGAGTATAGGTGAGTATAGCAGCTGGGTGTAACACACTCTTAGTGTATGGTGTTTTCAACCAGTGGTCCGGGGACCACCAGTGGTCCTTGAGAGGGTTCCAGGTGGTCCTCAGCTAAATTGGTTAACCAGATGTAACTCTTGAGAACGTAAAAATGAAACCAAATGGACCCTTGCGGGTCCATTTGGTTTCATTTTTACACTCTCAAGAGTTAAAAAATATCTTAATTAGCCCATAAGTCTACACAACTAGAAGATGAATGGTCGTTTTGGTCTGTATGTTTTGCCTGTTTTGTTGCCCAAATCCAGCCTTGTATTGTGGACAAAAGCAAAAGAAATCTTTAGTTTTGGGGCCTGTGGGGCTAAAATGTCCTCAAATGGTGGTCCGTGGCTCAAATTCTGAATAAATTTAGGGCCCTGGTATCAAAAAAGTTGAAGACTAGTGCTAGAAGTGCTAAAAGACTAGTGTAGTGTCAGTGGGTTGAACTTGTGCAGGAGATTAAGGTGCAGAGTACAGTTGTTTTCCATGCAGGAGACCTGGCTACTGTCCAACCCAGGTATAGTAACACTGGGGCTCATAGTGGGATAGAGTAGAGAGTTGTTGTGTGTGTGTGTGTGTGTGTGTGTGTGTGTGTGTGTGTGTGTGTGTGTGTGTGTGTGTGTGTGTGTGTGTGTGTGTGTGTGTGTGTGTGAGAGAGAGAGAGAGAGAGAGAGAGAGAGAGAGAGAGAGAGAGAGAGAGAGAGAGAGAGAGAGAGAGAGAGAGAGAGAGAGAGAGAGAGAGAGAGAGAGAGAGGGGGGATTTGGGGGCAGGTCAGTCAGACCAAAATCCTTATTATCTCCCTTGGCCTCAGTAAGAAGGTATGCACTTTGGCTAAGAATTAGATGTTTGGTTCTCATGCAGAAGACCTTTATAGGTGGTTAAATCCACTTGCATATTTAGTAGTCTGTTATGTTGTTGCAGGTCTGTTGAAATCATAGTTAATTTGCATTTCAACGCTAAAAATATTAATGTTTTTCTTTTCTTTTTTCCTTGCAGACAAAGACTCAGGATGGCTGGCAGTCATCCACCAAACAAACACAAGAGAAGCTTTAGCTTGTCTTTCCACCGCAAAAGTGAGCTTCTTCCACTAATAATCCACTTTGCAAGTTATTATGAACATGTTTAATGGCAGCCCTGCCACATAAGGTCACCTAGATAACCTACGATTTAATTTTGAACCTATGAAATGTCATCCCAAGGGGACGAGGAGGGCGGTGGATTCACAAGACGGAGAGGGTTGAGGTCCTTCTCTTCAGTCAGAGAAACTTTCACCAGGAAAGGTAAAAGACAAGTGGTCTTTTATAATTAACTTAAAGGTCATAGCTATAATCACAGATGTCCTCAGCAAAAGTGTCTGTTTTGGTAGAGCAGGAGCCAATGTTTACAGCTTAAACATAGCATGACTCACCAGACCTTACTGTAATCTCCTTCTGTTTAGGTAGCAGTTCGGATAAAGACCCTGCATCTCCAGTGGACACTGCCCCTGCCCCTACAGGGGGCATTAGCCCTGCCCCTACAGGGGACAATGCACCTGCCCCTACTGCCCCTGCTGCCCCTGACAGAAGATGTACCTTTGGAGTATGCCTGAAGAAGACAGGGAAGTTGGAAGGTAAGACCCTCCCCAATCCGTCCTTGTCCAATAGGCATGTAAGTAGAGGAGAGTATTTGATAGGAACGTATTTGGATTGGCATTGGACAGTGACTAAACTCCACCCAACAGGGTGGTGTTTTGAGAAGGGCTCATTACACCAACCCCAATACTGCATTTAATAATAAACTAATGTTTAAAAGAGTCTGAGACATTCCTTGCCTACAGCAAGCTCACGTTGTGTGTCGTGTGCTTACATGGCTTGCTATTTACACTATTGTTATTCTTTCAAATGCTTCTGGGCAGTCTCTGCAATTTTTTTTTGGAAAACATCTATTATGATATTTAAAAAAAGAGGATACAGGCCTACATGAGTATATAAAGTATATAAATGTAGTCTGGAGAGTGGAAGAGGTGGGCCTATGTTCTAGTACAGGGGTGGCCAACCCGCGGCTCGCGAGCCACATGTGGCTCTTCAGCTGGTTACATGTGGCTCTTAAGGGGCTTCCACATGAAACCGTCAAAAACGCTCGGCATGGCGCAGTCATTCATTCCCTATACAGTGGTGCCTAACCACTCGACCACGGACTGATTCCTAGTTGACTGCGGAGGTGTAGGTGTATCTTTTTTGACTTGTCATATACTTTTTTGGATTGTAAACCCTGTTTCTAAATACATGTCTATATGTTTTAATAGTGTGTCTTTGCATTGCACACTTGCACACACATGTCTTATGGCAGGAGAGGGGAAATCTATTTGTGACCATGACGGCCATCGCAACGGTTTTATAACCGTTGTGACCGTTTGATGTGGCTCTTTGCAGTAACACAGTGAAAAACGTGGCTCTTAGTCTATGACTGGTTGGCCACCCCTGCTCTAGTACTTGGAACTCAAGCAAAAACTATAAGACAGAGCACAATATCACAGGTGAGTACCAATGCTATTTGATCTTCTACTATCTACTGTATACACTTTGACTGAAGTAACTTTCTGAGGTTGAGCACTTGACTTTTGTCATCCACTCGTCTTGAGTTCGTCTCGAGTCCAGTCTCAAGACAAATTTTCATTGTCTCGTTGGTCTTATTTTTTGTCTCGCACTCAATTGTCTTGGTCTTGTCTCAATCTTGGAGCAAATCTCTTGGGTGTCTTTCGCCACCGAGACCACTCGAGACAAGACAATGCAAATCTATATCCATTGTGCGAAATTGAGGAGCCCATTCATAAAGACAGCTGTGTTATGGATGAGGCGCATATCACTATGGATGACGATGAAGCAGTCCACAAATCGACAGTTAGTATTGTACACTAACAACTAAAGTCTCTGTAATGTGTTATTTTGTACTATTACAGAGCAATCATTTTTTTCGTTTTGGCATCGACCTCTCTAGGTTTTGGCCTCAATTTAGGTGGTCTTGACCAGGGGCGGATGTAAGATGTCCCGTTTGGGGGGGCAAGAGAACATGTTGGAGGGGCAAGATAAAATGGTATGGGTGCGGCTTCATCGCCCGTGTCGCTTCGCGCCACGGGCGAAGAAGTTGCACCCATACCATTTTCTGTTACAGGACTTTTATTACACAATTAAGCATCAATAATAACACCAGTTGTTGTTGAAGTTGCAACAGACACGCAGCATGCATAAAGCTAAAGGTCTGACTCAGAGAGTTTTCTGTTTTCAATGATGAAATGCTGTTGGTTTAGTGGTGACACAGCTGTAGTTAGTAGCAGTAGTAGTAGTGTTTCAGATCATTTTAAATATAAGCACTTTAATTTGAAATATCTTGGGTTGTTTTGCATGCCATCGTGTTTGGTGGGGCAGTCTGGGAATTTAGGGGGGCATTGCCCCCCCATGCCCATGCCTAGATCCGCCCCTGGTCTTGACCAGAACACTAGTCGTGATACTGGTATCTTTAAAGTGGGTATGTCAGTAGGGGTTTCTTGTTTATGTTCCAGTCTATAACTATGATATTGTGAAAAACTAAACTAAAAAGTCAACATGATGATCATGATGCAACATGTTGAATGCAGGCAGGTAGGGATCTATCAGTGTGCAGTGCAGTGGGACATTCGCAGGAGGCGCATGCGGCGCTCTGATTGCACCGCAGGCGCAGCTACACTCACCAGTGTTGCCAACTTATTGGATTTGTCACTATATTTAGCTTTTTTCCAGACCCCCCTAGCGCCAAAATTAGTGAAAAAGGAAATTGGTTGACAGGCGCCAGAGATAAAACCCTCGTTTTACACCATTTTTCCTCCTATGACAGTGGTTTTCAACCACTGGCCACCCGGCTAAATGATGGACTTAACCAGATGTAACTCTTTGAGAGCGTAAAAAATGAAACCAAATGGACCCGGGGCCATTTGGTTTCATTTTTTACGCTCTCAAGAGTTAAAATATTCATCATGTGAATTAGCCCAAGTCTACACAACTAGAGAATGTAGAAGGTGAATGGTCATTTCGATTTATATTCCCTTCTTCTAGGCAAGCATCTAGCGCATTCTAGTGCATTTTGGAAGTGCCAATGGTGCATTTTGGATTTTGGCAGTTGGCAACACTGGCTACACACACACTCGCAGCAAGTAATCAGCAGAGCAGAGAGAGAGCAGACACACACAGTTTACGGTGGATCATCTGCCTGCAAACAAGCATGCGGTTCCAGGGGATACTACTGTTACTACGACTACCCTCCTTTCGCTTTCAGCAACCACCACCCACCGCAACAACCAGCATGGATATTAACATCATAATAACCGACTCTGTTTGCTGATAGAGATACAAAAGGAAAGAAGGGGGACAAAAACACCCTGCCTTACCGCGGAGTAAAGTTGTCAAGCAGCGTTTTCTCAAGTTATTTTGGGGGAGCAGCAATGAGTGAAGAGGTTAAAAGACGCTTTGGGAAAGGAGGACTGTCCCGTTTGAAGACCAGATGGAGTGAGTACTGCTATGAGACCCGACACAACAAGGATTTGGCGTGTATTTTACCCCGGCCAGCTTTTAAAACAAGTTATATTTCTCTTCTGTGTTACGTTTCGATGTCCCTCTGCAGTCCCATTACAGCAGATCGAAGCAGACCAGATCTATTCCTGGTACTCTGCTGTCCTATCCAATAGTTTGGAGTCGGTTTACTTTCAGCTGCCTCAAGTATCACGGGTTGACATTAGACATTAGGCTTGGTCCCGCTTGGTTAATGTTTGTTAGAGATAGTGTTTGCATACGGTGGTAGTTAGAATGATGATGGTGCCACTGCCTGCCAGAGCCCTGAGGGTATAGAGACAGAGTTAACGACAACTCCGTTCACCTCATGGGGCCAATCTAACAGACTGGCACGAGATTAGCCTCTTCAATATAGACTTCTTCTATTGAGAATGGGCACGACCAATAGGGACACGTCCCTGGGCGGAAGTAAGCAGAAATACATCGGGCTCGGACAACAGACCATTTTTAATGTTCTTAAATCCCTTTATTTTGATTGTTTTGTCAAAATAGTACAACGTAAACATTACAGAGACTGTAGTTGTTACCGTGAAATACTTTAAAACGGTTGACATGTTGCTCACATGCCCTAAATTTGCTTTTATTCACGCCGCCCTCGTTGAATACAACGCATTTCCAACTCCACTTTGTCCCTATTCGGCCTGCATGAATGGCGCCGAGGCGCTCAGATTCTCACCCCCTGGATGTCGCTTCTCCTTTCTACTGGACGGCTCTGTCCACTGCCACCTGTCGCCATAACACTGGCCATCCATCCAGCCCAGATGAAACGCCTCTGGCTGTGGTTTTAGGAGAACTACTGTCCTAACTGTCTGCACATATTAGGGCCTGGAATGTGTCTGCTGACATAGAGATGAACCAGGAATACCTTATAAAATAAATACATGAAACAAGCTTTAAAAAAGAGAAATAGAAACGCCTCCCAGACAGGGATGAGCCTATAGGCCTGACATACAGTACAGTAGAACTTGCATACTAGGCTAATAACGTAATGTAAAGTATAGACTAGCTCTGGTCCATGGAGCTATAATGGGCCAGAGCTAGTCTATACTAGAAGGCAATATATCAATAATAAGAGCTAAGTGTGGACTTGGACAAAAGTACATGATTTGAACATTTGATGAAAATGAAAGCCTGTTATTTCTACAAATGCTACACACAGCCAGTCACAGCCAGTCAGTTTTGAGAATAGAATAAAGAAGAAGCTGAAGTGTAAAGTTTGCTTTACATTTTAGAACAAATACCCATTGTAAGTAAGGTAGGTGCCCACACTTGTATCAAGACTGTTTGGCCCAAGTAGGACAGTCAAAGCTTTTACCATCATTTATATGTCAGTGTCATCAGTGTTGTTTAACAATTAATCAACGTACAGATCATACCTGGTCATTATGCGGCCCCGGGGGCCAAATGTGGCCCTTTGGCTGACTCTGACCGGCCTGTGAAATGGCACCGTGGTTTTCAACCAGTGGTCCAGGGACCACCAGTGGTCCTTGAGAGAGTACCAGTTAAATATGGAAAGTTGGTTAACCAGATGTAACTCTTTGAGAGCGTTTCATGTTTACACTCTCAAGAATTAAAATATTCATCATGTGAATTAGCCCAAGTCTACACAATCAGAGAATGTAAAAGAATGGTCATTTTTGATCGCTGTTATCCTGTTTTGTTTGTGAAATCCAGCCTGGTATTGTGGACAAAAAACAAATCTTTAGTTTTGGGTTCTGTGGGGCTAAAATGTCATCAAATGGTGGTCCTCTCTGGCTCAAACACTGAATACCGGTAAATAGAGGGCCCTGGTGTCGAAATGGTTGGTCTCACTCTAGCTCATGTGGATCCTGTAACATGGCTGCGTCGATCTGGAAAGTGATTGATTCCTTTGTTCTGACTGGTATATTTTGTAAATGAGATGAGTTGTGTGTTCAGGTGAAAGCTGCTTTTCTTTGCTGTTATATTTCTTCATACCTGAAACTGAAAGATGCATCAAATAAACTAAACTAAACTAAACCAAACTATCTTAGGGAAATTGTGAAGAATGCAGGTTTTGATGGTGTTCCCAGCGGTATGGCTCAACCCAGCAGGCCCTGCTAGAGATGTTGAAACATGTTGGAGTGCCTCAGGGCCAACATCACGCCCAGGCTGCGTAAAACGCATCACACACAGTACACACCCCACAGTGGAAGCATACTGTATGCAGTGCTATAGTACTTCATATGGCATGTAGCCATAGACTGTAAAGTAGCTTGCTGTAGTGGATGAATGCTTGCTTTGATGTATAGTTAATTGTCTAGACCAGTGGTTTTCAACCAGTGGTCTGGGGGACCACCAGTGGCCCCTTGAAGGGGTTCCAGGTGGTCCCCTGCTAAATGATGGAGAGTTGGTAACCAACATGGAAATCTTCTAGGTATATTAACTCTGGGGCAATCGTGGCTCAGGGGGAGTGTTGGGCAACGTGACTTGGGAGAGTAATATCTTTGCTTTACTTATGACCACTTAGAAAGAGTAATATTAAGAGTAATATCCTACATATTATTCTTTTCCCATTGGCAAAAGAATGGAGATGTAAAACACAATGTGTTTACACACAACTTGTAGTGTAGGTGATGTTTGCAGAATGCTGTGTCGGATTAGGATCTACAAACTATGGTGCATCTCTGTTGTTATCTGTTGATAGCTTACAAATCTGTTCTATTTTCACATCATGCAACAAAAGCTCATTTGTAATCAGTAATGAGGCGTGTTTTGGCAGAGTAACATATTATGGTACATGTTACGAACTTTGGCAGAGTAATATCCGCAACATACGGTAATAGCCTCCATTTGACTGATCCCATGAAGTGAACAGAGTTTGCGACAGCGTAACTCTGTCTATACTCTGGGCTGAATATTATTTGTGCCGAGCCTTCCTGTTACTGTCTGACTTTCTAGAGCCAATCAAATCGTAGCCTGGCTACAGCCAGACCGAATCAGCTGTTGGCAAAATAATTGCCTGTCAGAAGATTGGTCTGGAATAGCTCAATTGTACACCCATTTCCTACTCCAGAAAATGCGTTTGCACAGTATGCAAACATATTTGAATACTGTGTCCTGATTGGCCACCCCAACTCTCTGGAGTAGGAAATGGATGTACAATTGAGCTGTACCAGACTAATCCGCTGACAGGCGTTTCAGCCAGGCTAATCAAACGGTGGTTTAACCTCGCCACGCGACTGCGGTGGAAGCAGGCCAGCCTGGCTGATGACATGATGACAACAACATGCAGGCAGGAGAGAAACTGAAGGTTGCGAAAATGCATTGCTGTAATCAGATGGAGTGTCTTGTCAGACCATGTTAACGTGCTGCAACATTTTACCTCAGGTTAACTTATCGTAGGCCAAGTCGAGGCAAACAACAAGTAACAAGTCAAGAAATCAACTATTTGCAAAAGTCTTGGAGTATTGGAGCTTGAGAATCGGCTTTATTTGTCACATCAAAGGTTTTCAGGTGTAAAAGGAGTGGCTGTTTGTCTTTTTGCTTCTTTTATCGATAGTTATTGGTGAAGAACATACTAACATAGGAAGGGTGGAGAGAGAAGGGGAGAGATATGCAGGAAAAGGTTGTCATTAACAGGACTCGAACACGCACCAGTGAAGTTATTGTGTGTGTGTGTGTGTGTGTGAGTGTGTGAGTGTGTGAGTGTGTGAGTGAGTGAGTGACTGGTCCATCGTTTTATTTGTACACACACACACACACACACACACACACACACACACACACACACACACACACACACACACACACACACACACACACACACACACACACACACACACACACACACACACACACACACATACTCACACAGTGTAGGTATCATTATGCATGAACATTATCCTCATTTGCAGGTGGAAACATGTTCTTTTTAGAGGAATTGGCATCGCAATGCAGACATATACCGACATGACTGTATTTTAGAAACATTAGCCATTTTAACACGGTAACATTACTGGTACATGCATGTGTGTGTGTCGTGAGGCTGGGTTAAGAAAATGATTTTTAAAAAAAAGTTACGGCACTGCTGGGCAGGTGTTTTTAAATGTGAAACATGGAAGAATAAAATAAGACCAATTTTACATGATTTAGAAAAACGCACACAAAAGGAGGATCTTGGCCCCTGAAATAGCAGCTTTGTTTTTGTTGTTTTTGCGTGCTAGTATTCAGGTGGAGGCACGGTGAGCTGAACAGTGTCTCCAGGGGCGGATGTAACATTTCCCAATTGGGGGGGGGGGGGGCAGGAGAAAATGGTATGGGGGCCGCACCCATACCATTTTCAGCTACAGGACTTTTATTAGTCAAGTAAACCATCAATAATAACATCAGTTGCTGTTGAAGTTGCAACAGACACGCAGCATGCATAAAGCTAAAGGTCTGACTCAGACAGTTTTCTGTTTTCATTGATGAAATGCTGTTGGTTTAGTGGTGACACACAGCTGTAGTTAGTTAGTTAGTAGCAGCAGACAGTAGTAGTGTTTCAAATCAATCTGAAATATATTGGGTTGTCTTGCATGCCATCATGTTTGGTGGGGCAGTCAGGGCATTTAGGGGGGCATTGCTCCCCACCCCCCCATGCCCATGCCTAGATCCGCCCATGCCTGAGTGTCTCCCTGTTGTTGACAAACCTCTCCCACTATACAAACACTGTAGCTGTAGCTCTGAGTCCATTCTGTCCTTTCTGTAAATCCAAGGCAGCGCTGCCATCAAGGTGAGCTAGGGAAACCTGGCCTGTGTCCAGTTAACTCACCTGCTCTTGTCCAGTCACGTTGGTTGTTCTTTGTTTGACTTTAAATCTAAAGCAAACATGTGCCGTTAGTTGTGATCTCTGGCACCTTAATGCCATTAGCTAAATATGAATCATCTTCTCAAAGTCACTGCTAGTATTTAGTGGAGTTAACTTTCTGCTATACTGTCTACAATACTGTCAAAAATAACAACTTAATGGCATTCATTAATTTTGTTTAATCTGATCAAATGAATGAATGTGCACACTGACTCAACCCACTGAGTATTTTCTCAGTGAGGATAAAAATCGGTTTCATGTAGTTGTGCGTCTCCCTGTAACCAAAGCCATACAGACAGCTCGAGGGATCTACAAGCATTGGGGGCTTGTAGATCACCTATGTTGATAAATATAATAAACAAAACAAATCTATTTTCCCCCAGGATTTAAATGTTCAAATTTTGTACTGGAAAACATGGCATATTTTGGCATAGTTCAAATGGTGATTAATCATGATTAAATTAATTATCATGATTAATTAATTAAGCTGTGATTAATCTGATTATTTTTTTAATCATTCAACAACCCTACTGTTTTTGTCCTGTATTGAGACTGAGACGGGAATCGTACACGCGATGCGCTGTCAGGACAAAGCTTACATGTGACTATATGTGACAACAGACACCCCTGCAATAGATTTTATTTGTCAGAGTCAGAGTTATTGGTGCAGCCGGTGAGCAGTTATGGCGGTCCCAGGCAGACATTCAGACAGACATTTCCTTGCTTATAGTATAGCTGTTTGTGAAATTGGCACATTTAGGAACGCAGTGTGTTTAGGGAGTTCGATATGGTAGTTGGTTGAGAGACTAATCCTAGTCTGTTGTGCACATCAGTGCGATGCTCGCACCCACAGGATGTGCACGTGTGCACGTTTACTGCAGTCTTACTGTCCTCCTTTCATCTTTGTGGTAAAAACATGTGAAGCAGAAATACAGATAACTTTCCACGTCGGTATGTTTGTACGACGACGTGTCAGCGGTATGTACTGTATTTCTATTTACACCATACAAAATAAAGTGTTCAGAAGTTTGTCATTCCGTGGAATAGATTACTAATGTTCTAACGATATCATTCATTAGTGTTCTGTTCTTACAGAAATAAGTTTGATAACATTTCTGGGTTATGTACCCAGAAAGTGTTTTTGGTTGTGGTTATGTCATGTGATGATCTATACTCGGTTCCTGTGCATGCTGTAGAAGTTGTGGTATTTTGATGGAACTATCATACCAAGGAAATGAGATTGTTACTTTACTAATCAGTTTACATTCTCTGCGAATGAAACCAGGAAAATATCCTATCATATTTGATATGATAGGATTTGTCTATTATTTTCTGGCTAAAATGTGCACACAGACACATTTGTCTTCAACATGATTTTAGTAAAAATAATATATAAATTGTCTTCCTCCAAGCCAATCGGAAGAACGACGTTAACAGGAGTTGAGTTTCTGTTTCTGGGCCGTTTTCAAAGGCTGTTGTTCTCAAAATGTTGGCTGAATCTCTGTGGATCTTCTGGGATTATTTCTAATGTACTAATGGTGTCTTTCAGAAAAAGATGCAGGTGTAATGCTACAGTAGGTGAAGACGACTTCCTTCACAAATGTAATTATTTGGCAGCAGTGACTTTACCGAGTGTTTTCTTTTTTGTTAATGCCGGTCAAACTGCCATTCATTGCCTATCATTGCTTATTTTATCACATCAGTTCTTTATCACATCAGTTCTGATGTGATGACAGAAATCAGCTTGGCAGAGTTCAGGGGTCACATCATGTACCCAGACTGACACACAGGCAAATTGAACGTTTATAAAGTTGCTCTACAATTACAGGTTTGTTGACAGGAAGTAAATTACTCCAGTAGCTGTGCATGAACAACATGCATTGCTTTGTAACTTAACTTGCAGATTGTCAATAGTGGAGAATGACAAATGACAAAGTAAACTGAGTAAACCGTTGAAAATGGGTGGTTCAGATTGAAAGCTCCACCTCTGATAACTGCTGGGCTTTTTTGACATGGCCAAGTGCTACTTTAACTGGCAACTGTCAGACAGCGCAACGTGTTTTGGGTGACTGAAATGCTCCTGAGCCGCAGGTTGCTGACCCCTGCACTAGGACCTAGTGACCTACTAGGAGGCTCAGGAGGAGCAAAATGTATTTGTGGAACGGTAGTTAGCCCAACCGTCGTGACCAGTGGTAGTAAAACGGTCCACCGTTTTCAACGGTCGCAACTGATTTATAACTGTCGCGCCACCCGTTGCACCCGTTGGCCACCCGTTGGCCACCCGTCGCGACGTATGCCATGGTCGCAAGGTCCATTTGTCTCAGGGGTGGATCTAGGCATGGGCATGGGGGCGGGGGGCAATGCCCCCCTAAGTGCCCTGACTGCCCCACCAAACATGATGGCATGCAAAACAACCGAAGATATTTCAAATTTCAAGTGCTTATATTTAAAATGAAACTATAACTACAGCTGTGTCACCACTAAACCAACAGCATTTCATCCTTGAAAACAGAAAACTCTCTGAGTCAGACCTTTAGCTTTATGCATGCTGTGTGTCTGATGCAACTTCAACAACAACTTTGCTATAATTGATGCTTTACTTGCATAATAAAAGCCGCACCCATAGTATACCTGTAACCGAAAATGGTAAGGGGGCGGCTTCCGGGCGATGAACCATACCATTTTCTCCTGCCCCCCCAATTGGGAAATGTTACATCTGCCCCTGATTTGTCTGTCTATCTACCAGGACTGGTGGTGTACTATACTCTCTCTTTGATCTAAATGTTCTCTCTTTTTTCTTTTTCTGTTCTGCAGGTGAACAGCCCAAAATCCACAGCGATGCCAACGGGAAGGAGGGTAAGTCTGAGTCATGGTCTCAGGTGGACGGTTTAGACCAGAGGTGGGCAATTATTTTTCCCAAGGGGCCAAATGAGATACCTGAAATATTGTGGAGGGTCAAGACAAAAAGGCTGAACTAAAGTCTGCGTAATATTAATTTAATTTCAAGATAAAAGTAAGCTTAAGACCAACCAGTTTGACACCCAGGGCCCACTATTTATTCAGTATTTGAGCCACAGAGGACCACTATTTGATGACATTTTAGCCCCGCAGACCCCAAACTAAAGATTTCTCTTGCTTTTGTCCACAATACCAGGCTGGATTTCACAAACAAAACAGGCAAACATTGATCAATTATGAACATTCTTTTACATTCTCTGATTTGTGTAGACTTGGGCTAATTCAGATGATGAATATTTTAACTCTTGAGAGTGTAAACATGAAACATGTTTCATGTTTACACTCTCAAAGAGTTACATCTGGTTAACCAGCTTTCCGTATTTAACTGGAACTCTCTCAAGGACCACTGGTGGTCCCCAGACCACTGGTTGAAAACCCACGGTACCCTTTCACAGGCCAGTCAGAGTCAGACAATTTGGCCCCCGGGGCTGCATGATGCCCAGGTATGGTTTAGACTTTGATGGTTTACCAGTGGTTTTGTGTCGGGGCTCAGAATGTAATAAAGTGTTTTCTTCCAAAGCAAGGTTAAAAAAAAACAACAGGTTATCGGACCAAACCTGGCAGCAGGAACCCTTAAGTCTAATCTCTGTCATGGTTTTTAATCATGACAGAGCTTTGGTTTTATTGCGAACAGGGAGAAGTCAAATAAAGGTCTTTTTAGTGCAGGATATACGGAGATTATAGTTTGTTTACAAACTGCTGTGCTACTTCTCTGTCCACAAATTGCACGTTAGTAATATAATCCACCAGGGACCACCACGCAGTACAATACTGGGTTAATTTAATTCATCTGGTTGTAGTGCCATATAAATGCCATTTTGGTATCAAATTAGTCTCTAAATGAAGGAATGTAGAAAGTTTACTTCCTCTAGTCCAGAACAAAAGCCAGATCAAGTATAAATACATAATAATGATAAATGTAAAGGCTTAAAGCTAATAGAGGAAACTCTTTAGCCAAAAATCAAAATAGATTATATACTACTTTGATGCTGCAGTTTCCCTGCAGACAGACACTTGCTTCGTCCTGCAGGAATGTGCGGCAACATGGTGATAATAACAGAAAACTGTCTGGCAAATGAAGCAATTTAAGTGCTCTGTTCAAATTACCAGTTGGATTTTCTCGGCCGTTCATAATGTTAACCTAGTTAAAAGTTCGTACACACCTTCACTTTTTGGATTACATGTGCAGAAACAGGTAAGAATCATGTATTGTGGAAACCATGCACCCTGTCTGAACGGCGATATGAATAGCCTTTGATGTGACCTCATTTCAGAGCTACAGAGTGAGCGTATTGAGTGAGAGTATTGAGGGAACCTACTGGGACTACATGCATTTATAATTTGTGATTGATTTTCCTTTTATGCTGCCAGTAGTATGTGTATGAGGTAGGCATCGCATTTGTTTCTCTTTTAATGTTGTCATTTATGTGGTGAAAGAACTCACACCCAGTACTTGAGTGGAAATATAGATACTCCTCCTAGTCAAATATTATTACTGCTGCAGGTGGAATTTCCCCAGTCCAACGGTCCTGTGCTTGACGTGAAGAACTGTTGTTGTTCCTGCTTTTAATGACATCTAAAAAATATCCTCAAGTGACCAGTTTAGATCTGTTCTCCCTTCCTACAGCCTAAACCAGTGGTTTTCAACCTTTGTCATACCAGGGCCCACTATTTATTCAGCATTTGAGCCATTTGATGGCCATTTCACCCCACAGACACAAAACTACAGATTTCTTTAGTTTTTTGTCCACAATTCCGATTGAGAGTGTAAACATGAAACCAAATGGACCCCGCATGGGGGTCCATTTGTCCAGATGATGTAACTCTCAACTTTCCATTTAGCCGGGGACCTCCTGGAATCCTCTCAGGTAACCACTGGTGGTCCCCGGACCACGTGTTGAAAACCTCTTCCCTAAACAACAACGTGCTCAGTACTGCTCAAGTATAATGTACTTTGTTACTGTCATGTGACCTACAGTACGTCACATGACCGCTTGAACACTTTAAAATATTGAACACACCTTCAGTCTCCAGTTTCACTTCACAGTTCACACCCTGTGATGGAGACGATCCAAACGCACCTCAATCTAACACCACTTAGAGGAGCTTTTTTTTAGTTTTCCTTTAAATAATGTCCAGTCAGGCTTTTATCAGCTGCTGTTCAATAACCATGGACTGCCATTAAACGTAAGCTGGAGTCGTTTTCTTTATCGAATACTTGTTCAGTTGACGACCGCATTTTGCCCTAATGTTTGTGCTGAATTCTATATTTTCTGCTGTCCTCCTCCAGGAGCGTCTCAGTCCCATGAGGACGGCAGTGAGGACAGAGGACCTCTGAAGAGGATCAGTGCCATGTGGTCTTCGTTCCGCAGGCGTCCCAGACACGACCGTGAGTACCAGGCACTGTCCGCTTCCTCAACTTACACCATACTATAACCAAAAACACAGTTGACGACCACCTTTTCTTCACTGCTTATAACTACTGTACATAAACCAACTCCGTGGCCTTGTGGTTAGTGTGTCTGCCTTGAGATTGGGAGGTCCCTGCTTGGCACTCAGCATCAAGGGTTGGATTGGGGGTCAGTCCCTGTGATATACTAGCATCATGTCCAGGGGGTGTAGTTGTACATCAAGCTGCCTCATGCTACAGAAACAGGAGATAGGCTCCTGGGCCTTGTGGCTCGACAAGGTTTACTTTCTTATAACTATATAAGATAATAATATGCTGTATTCTCCCAAATATAAGATGACTCTGGTTATGAGAAGACCCCCATTTATTAGGACTCATTTGAAGAAAAAGAACATTGAATGTCAAATAGTTCAGCCCCTGAATATAATACAATGCTATTTTTTAGGATATTTCTAATGGGGAAAAACATAGTCTTATACTCAGGCCAATAGAGTAATAACTATATAATTCACTTAATAACTAAATAGACCAAATTAAATGAAATAATCACAGGCAGCATACACATCGACTGCTACCTGTGCAACAGATTGAGATGGTGATCATTAGCCTCTGTCATGTGACTGTTTTGGTTGTATGTTTATCACCATAGCAGCAGGGGCGGATGTAACATTTCCCAATTGGGGGGGTAGGAGAAAAAAATGGTATGGGTGCGGCTTCATCACACCCATAATATTTTCAGTTACAGGACTTTTATTAGGCAGTTAAGCGTCAATAATAACATCAGTTGTTGTTGAAGTTGCAACAGACACGCAGCATGCATAAAGCTAAAGGTCTGACTCAGAGAGTCAGACCTGTTGGTTCAGTGGTGACACAGCTGTAGATAGTTAGTAGCAGTAGTAGTGTTACGTTACATATCATTTTCAATGAAAGCATTTTAATTTGAAATATCTTGGATTGTTTTGCATGTTTGGTGGGGCCGTGGAGACAAAGGTTAGTTACTATTGGTGAATAAGAATACCGGACGTTTGTGGAATGCATTGGAGTCTATGGGCACACAGAGTACATGAGTGAACATAGACTGGGTGCTGGGCTAAAATAGACTTCAGCGGATAAGAGATAAGAGATGACCTGACCTGATGAAGATCTTGACGATTGAAACGTTGTCATTCTAACAATAAAGATAGTCTTTTTGTACCAGTGGTGTGCGGGCCCCATCTCTTATCCACACGAGTACATGAACCAAAGCATCATAGCGTATGGACTGTTAACACCTTGTTACGAGCTGATTTCTGCCTTCTAAATATTGTAACTCGGTTTTACTCTATGGCTCTGGGCTAAAGCTACTACACAGCTGTGTGTGTGTGTGTGTGTGTGTGTGCGCGTGCGTGCGTGCGTGCGCGTGCGTGCGTGTGCGTGCGTGTGTGTGTGTGTGTACTGTACATAACACACTCATGCAGGAATGTACAAATAGTTGGCTGCTTAGAAATATGTGAATAAGTGACTTCATGTGTTTAGTGTTGTGCAAGACAACATCATCCCATATAAAACATGGGTGAGAGAGTGTGTGTGGGTGTGTGTGTGTGTGTGTGTGTGTGTGTGTGTGTGTGTGTGTGTGTGTGTGTGTGTGTGTGTGTGTGTGTGTGTGTGTGTGTGTGTGTGTGTGTGTGTGTGCTTAGATCACGGGTTTTCAACCTTTGTCATCCCAGGGCCCACCATTTATTAAGCATTTTAGCCACGGACCACCATTTGATGACATTTTAGCCCCACAGACCCCCCCCAAACTAAAGATTTATTTTGCTTCTGCAATGACCATTAATCTTCTAGTTGTGTAGACTTGTGTATCCACATGATGAATTTCCTAACTCTTGAGAGTGTAAAAATGAAACCAAATGGACCCACAAGGGTCCATTTGGTTTCATTTTTACGTTCTCAAGAGTTACATCTGGTTAACCAATGTAGCTGGGGAACACCTGGAACCCTCTCAGGGACCACAGGTGGTCCCCAGACCACCTGTTGAAACCCCCTGGCTTAGATCACTAAGTACAACACCACCAGTTAACTCACAGTACCAAAGATGAGCTGATAAGATCAAAGTGAGATTGTAACAGGAACTAAACATAACGGTTTGAGGAAATGTTACACATACGAGGGGTGAAAAAGACTAATAACTAGGCATTGGGGCTCTAGACTGCCTCCCCCTGGCCAGCCGGGGCGCCTGATGGAGGGGACAGGAACTGGTTGGAATAACGTGTTCCTTCCAACCAGGGAAACTCCCCCCTGTCAGGTGAAAAGAAGGCAGCTTGGACTCCGGTGATGTAATCAATCTACTTTTCAAAATCATCTGTAAAGAATTTAAAACGTCTACGGTAGAGAGCCAGTTTCTAGAAGTCGGCAGTACTTGTGCGCTCTGCTTGCACACAAGTGTGCCATTGATGGCCTACATTTTTTGCATTACTTGAAAAACAAAACAAAACAAAAAGTTGTTTTTGTCTCTTATGCCTTTATTGATAGTATCAAGTAAAGAGAGAGAAAAGAAGGAGAGGGAGAGAAAGGGAAGGAACATGCAGCAAAGGTCGTCACGAGCGGGACTCAAACACACGGCCTGCTGTCAGGCCAAAGCCTTTCTGGACCGACTCGGCAAGCGGGCGCTCCGATAGAGTGCATTTCTAGTTTTTGATCAGTGTTTCCTGTTGTGGGTGGTGGAGGGGTGGCAGTGGCTCAGGGGTAGAGTCACCGAATGCTAACTAAGCAAGGTTGTCTGTTCAAACCCAGGCTCCCACAGAGTCACTGTCGATGTGTCCTTGAGCAAGACACTGAACCTTTAATTGCTGGTTGCAGGGGTTGCCACTAAGGTCTCCAAGGCACTTGCCCATCGGGCAAGTGCAAGTCAGGTTCTACTTGCCCTCAGGTCATGGTTACTTCCTACGTGCTTTAAACCAGGGGTTTTCAACAGGTTGTCCGGGGACCACCAGTGGTCCCTGAGAGGGTTCCAGGTGGTCCCCAGTTAAGTTGATTAACCAGATGTAACTCTTGAGAACGTAAAAATGAAACCAAATGGACCCTTGCGGGTCCATTTGGTTTCATTTTTACACTCTCAAGAGTTAAAATTCATCATCTTAATTAGCCCAGGTCTACACAACTAGAGAATGTAGAAGATTATGTCATTTTGATGTGTATGTTAATTTGCCTGTTTTGTTTCCCAAATCCAGCCTGGAATTGTGGATATCTAGAAAGCAGGGAAAGACACAGAGGCAGAGTGCAATGACTGCCTTCAAGACAAATTTATCTTGTGTTGTGTTATAGTGCACTAAGTTGCACACTTGCCCGATCGGGCAACCAGGTAGGAGTCTTCACTTGCCCCACCATTTTTTTTTACTTGCCCCGGGCAAGCGGGCAAGTGTTAGTGTCAAGCCCTGTGGTTGTGCCTTGCATGGTTTCCTGTGAATGTGTGTGTGAATGCGTGAATATGATGCACAATCTATGTAAAGCGCCTTGGATAAAGGTGCTAAATAAATGCACCGTTTTCCCATTTGCAGCTCTGAAAGACCTGGCCCCCCCGCCCCCCCCAGCGGACACAGACACCCACAGAGAGACCTGCTATGCCAGTGGGCAGTACTTCTTTGAGTACCTGGTGGTGGTCAGTCTGAAGTCTAAGGAGGGGAGCTATGAACCCCAGATCACCTACCAGTTCCCCAAGGTGAGTTCTACACACTATAGAGCTATGAACCCCAGATCACCTACCAGTTCCCCAAGGTGAGTTCTACACACTAGTGGCCAGCCTTTTTCAGACCAGGGCCCACTATTTATTCAGAATTTGAGCCACGGAGGACCACCATTTGATGATATTTTAGCCCCACAGACCCCAAATCTAAAGATTTATTTTGCTTTTGTCCACAATTCCAGGCTGGATTTGGGGAAACCAAACAGTCAAACATACAGATCAAAATGACCATTAATCTTCTACATTCTCTAGTTGTGTAGACTTGGGATAATTCAGATGATGAATATTTTTAACTCTTGAGAGTGTAAACATGAAACCAAATGGACCCGCAAGGGTCCATTTGGTTTCATTTTCACACTCTCAAAGATTTAAATCTGGTTAACCAACTTTCAATCATTTAGCCCGGGGAGCACCTGGAATCCTCTCAGGGACTACGTGTTGAAAACCACAGGTGTAGACTAGGGTGTTACAAACCTTTTGAAGGTCCACTTTGTTTTTGGTTTATATTATTGAAAGTGTTTCCAAATATCAGAACATTAATCTGGGATTTGACTGGAGTGAACTTTAAACAGTGCCATGCAAACCCACTGTCCTGGAGGTAATTCATGAGGATGTGATTCTACTCTGTGACAACACCTGATTGTTACATATGGAAGGAAGCTGTGGCAACAACGCCTGAAGCTAGAGGAAACACAACCTAGTTACTGTAGGACAGGATCCTCTTTCATGTTCTTTAAAGGGGAATTCCACCCATTTTCAACACTTTACTGTGCCATTAATATGCCTTAGAGATGTTGTGTGGACATGATAAAATACCCCCCCATCCTGTGTTTCCTAGAAATGGAGGTCTGAAAACAATGATTAACATGGTGAAACAACTTGATGACATCATCAACTTGTGTTTCACCATCATGTTAATGATTTTTTTCGGACCTTTTTTCCTGAGTGTACAAATGGAACGGTGAAATTCCCCTTTCCACCCATTGTGTTATACTTTAGTTATTCAAACGGCGATATGAGCCTGTAGATCTGCTACTTTTTGAAAAAACATGAAAATGTGGTGCAATTCTTTGAATTAAGCAACATTACACTAGAATGTGTGGATCAACGTGATTGTTGGCACGACAGCTTCACAGCTATATTATGTCTAGAATGCACTAAATACAGTGTGAGGGATGGTAGAACACACTAAACAAAACATGGTGGTGTCTTCCTGTTAGAGGTGATAGAACACTAAACACAACACGGTGGTGTCATCTTCTCAGAGGGATGCCATGCTGAGGTTCCAGAAGGAGGAAGAGGAGAAGACCCTGAAGGCCATCACTCTGTTCTGTTTCCCTGAAGGAATCAACTGGGCTCCGCTCACAGAATACCACAGGTGTGTACTGTAGAATACCACAGGTGTGTACTGTAGAATACTGTAGAATACCACAGGTGTGTACTGTAGAATACCACAGGTGTGTACTGTAGAATACCACAGGTGTGTACTGTAGAATACCACAGGTGTGTACTGTAGAATACCACAGGTGTGTACTGTAGAATACCACAGGTGTGTACTGTAGAATACCACAGGTATGGAGCACAGCTCTTGCCAGGCCACTGTGGCTCAGGATTAGGGATGCCACGGTGTGAGATTTCCCAGTACGGTATTGGAAACCGACACCTCGGGATTGCACAGTAATAAAAAATAAAAAAGGGCACTAGGGGGCGCTCCGTGAGCCGCCCATTGGGGAAGCCCATTGGGGAATCCCAATTGGGGAATCCCAATGGGCCCAATCATTGCTTTTATTATATTTTCTGAATTTGTAGACTTTTCTGATTTTGTGATAAAGGTTTGGACCAAGAAAGGTAACTGCCTATGGAAGGCACAGGTGTAATCTAAGAAATGGGATTGTAATTTTATTTCAATCTACTACAGAGGCTGAGAAATGACAGAAATGGTATTTTTTTAGCAGACGTTTTATTACATTATCGTAATTTCTAACTCTGGTGATTTTTCTAAAATTGTGATAATGATTTGGACCATGTCAAGTATTCTCCATGAAAGCCAAAGGTCTGAGCATTCAAATACTTTTTGGAATTTTGTTTCTAGATGCTTCAGAGGCTGAGATATCATTTTTTTTACTAGACGTTGACACTCCTGTCAAGTTCTACAGAAAAAGTCAGGTTTTAGTGGTATTTTTCTAACCGGACTTAGGACACAATGGGTTAAGCACCCACCAACACTGTATGGAAATACTTGCTTGAAAATCTCACGGTATCAATCCCGTGGCCTTTCCTACCGTGATACTACCGAAGTATACTGTGGCATGCCTACTCAAGAGGTCGAGCAGGTCGTCCAATGATCCTAGGGTCGTTGGTTCGAATCCCAGCTACTTACATGTCAAAGTGTCCTTGGGCAAGACACTGAACCACACCATGCTCCCACATTGCTTCATCTCGCGATGTGTTGCACGCTTGTAGATTGGCCATATCTGGCCTCTTGTCTTTGTACATGCAGCACTGACATGTGTCAGATTAATTCAAATCCGTCATTTTGTTCATCTCCTTCCAGTGAGACGTTCTCCTTTGTCCTGACCGACCTGAACGGCAGCAGAAAGAACGGATACTGCAGGAGATTACTGGTCAGTTTTTTACCCACAAACCACCTGTTCACATTTTACATTTTAAAGGGATATTTCACTTAAAAAAAAAAAAAAAAAACTTTGGTCATTGTATGGTCTACCCTGTCTCATGTGAACGCCCCAGGCAGTTTATAAGTTACTCCTTTCAGCATTTAGATATTTGGAGTATCCATCCATCCATCCATCCATCCACCTTCATCCGCTTATCTGAGGTCGGGTCATGGGAGCAACAGCATCACCAAAGAGCTCCAGATTTGGGAGTATTTAGATATAATTCATTTTAGCTGCCCCGTCTTATACAAGCCCATCGTTACTTCAAACACTGTGTTAACTCTTTGACAGATTGAGAGTAGGCCGAGTAGGTCGGTTTATGTTTCCAAGTATATATTAGCAATAAATCTCAGAATTTTAATGGCATATTTTTACTTCTTTTTCTTCTTTTTCTTAGACCGTTTTATTATCATCTCCTCCACCACCTCCACATGTGACTCCACCAGTCCTCCACTTTTCCTTAATCAGAGGCAACTCAGCGAGGCTCTTCCTGATTGGCTACCAAACAGTCCCGCCGGGACTGTTTGGTAGCCAAAGACAAAGCTTAGAGGGATTTCTGAATAATATCCAACTTTAAGGGGGAAAAGAACCGAGGGGATCGAACCCTCGACCTCCCCAGTCTCAGGGCCGACCCTCAGACCAGGAGACCACCCATACGGTGTTGTCTTAGTGTTCTTACTGCCATTGAGCCCAGTGGTCAGTACTATAATGATCAGTGTTGTCTGTCCCACTGCAGCCCAATGGTAATGGAGCTCGTCCACCAGAAGCATACTGCATCATCAGCAAGCTGGCATGTTTTGGCCTGTTCTCCAAGGTGAGTAAATAATTAACTTAATAATTCAATTATTACTTTGTAATACAATTGTCATACAATGAAATTGTCTTGGCTGGCATCGGCAATCATCTGTATTTATTCAAACTAAATTCTAAATTGTATTTTAGTTCAGTCTTTGGAATGAAAGTTCATTCAGTTTCCAGTCCTATTTTAGACTGTTTTAGTGTTAGTGTTTAGTTTTAGTTGACTAAATATCCTCCGATTTTAGACTAAGCACGACTCAGCATGTTTTTTTTAATGATTTTTGCAGGAATTGATGGCTATTTTCAAAGTGCAAAACGCAGCACGCTACCAAGCATAAAATGACCTCTCCTCCTCATAATTATAACTATAGTTTTTCCATAGACACAGTTTAGTCATAGTTGGCTGTGTGTGTTCTCTTTCTTGCTTCAGATCTTCGATGAGGTGGAGAAGAGGCGTCAGATCTCCATGGCCATGATCTACCCGTTCATGCAGAAGCTGAGGGAGTCTCCGTTCCCTGCACCAGGAAACACTGTGGAGATTAAGAGCTTTATCCCTGAGTCTGGCACCGAGGTGAGACTCTCCTCCAATCACAGAGCTTTATCCCTGAGTCTGGCACCGAGGTGAGACTCTCCTCCAATCACAGAGCTTTATCCCTGAGTCTGGCACCGAGGTGAGACTCTCCTACAATCATAGGCTCTGGGTTCAATCATTGGCTACATCAGCGGTTTTCAACCAGTGGTCCGGGGACCACCGCTATTCCATAGTTCACTACCACCCCTACCCCCCCGTTCTCCTCGCGTCCATTGCTGTTTCCCTCTCTACTTCCTACCTGGCTCAATTATAATAATTTCTGCTGCTTTTATGTTTATTTCCTATTCTATTAATGTCATTGTCTCTGTGGTTAGTGAAATCCGAGAGGAGGGCTGGAAAGTGCAGTGGTTGCGGTGGTATGAGGTCACCGAAAATCAAACTCTGAATAGGCCTTTACCGTTTTGTGGCGCACGGGGGGCTGGTGCAGCGGTTGGGGGATCAAATGGCGCCACTATGATGTCGGCGCAGTGCTTATACAAAACACATCGCTAGACTACACATGACCCATCTATAGCAAGCTTAATATGAAAACAATATTTATTGGCACACAGCGCAGAACAACGTCCCAAGCCAGCCATAAAAACACAACATTATCAATACACAGCAGCCCACACGTTAGAACGCAACAGAAGACATGATCGTTCTAACATAGCAGGCACATTATCAGAATACGATCCATTTACAGTTCATGTAGCCTATATCTCCTCCTCCAATTCGGCAACAACACCATATCGAGCCGCTTTTCTTTTCTGAGCCATTCAGTAAATAAACAAGAATGACGCGGACAGAAGAATGCGTCTCGTGCAAGGCGAAACGAGGAACAAGACGGTCACTGTAGCACGGGGTGGTGGTTGTTGATTAAGTTCTGTATTTCTCTGACACTGTTTGCTGTTGGATCTGATCCGTGTACGCAATGATCCAACTGCAGCCAGCCAGTGGAACGCTGTGCGCCAAGAGTGTCATAGTCATAGCGCATGCAGCTGCAGTAAGATTGGTAAATTAAGGCTGAACTCCGATAGAGTTGCAAAGGAAAGAATAACTTCTGTCCGTGAGTGACAATGACCAATATTACAGCTGATTATATACACACACGTTGCACACATAGAGAAAGAAAAAAGGGAAAACAAAGGTAAATGTTTAATTCCCCCTCCTTACTCCTTTCCCTCGGAGGAAGGGGAAATACAACTTATCGACTCGTGCTTTTTGGAGTCGACTCGTGTCATGAAAATCGATGTATCGAAGTATCGATTTTTCGGTTAAAGCCCTAGCTAGCTACAAACATTGTGGCATCACTGTGTTGTCATGTAGCTGTCTTCCATTTATAAACAGTAGCCTGAAGGAGTTAGCCAGTCCTCCCCTTTAATAACTGTCATTTACTGTGGGAAGCAGCCAAGAAAGAGCTCATTCAGAGAAAGGATGGAAGACTAGGAGAAGGAAGAAAGCAGTATTGGCAGGTTGTAATACAATGAAAAGGTTCAGCTGTTTGGTGTAGGGAGAGAGGGGAAAATGGTCCATGTATAGTCAAAAACTACTGTTGGACACAGACATGAATAAAAAGCTGAAATGTAAAAGGTTCATCTTTGTCCTCTAAGGAGTGTACAACAGTACATGCAACATTTCATGCAGATCGATGCAGGTACAACCCCAAATCCGTTGAAATTGGGACGTTGTGTAAAATGTAAATAAAAACAGAATGCATTGATTTGCAAATCGTTTTCAACCTCTATTCAGTTGAATACAACACAAAGACAATATAATTAATGTTCAAACTGATAAACTTTATTGTTTTTTGAAATTATACAATCTTTTGTAAATTGATCCCTGCAACACGTACCAAAAAAGTTGGGACGGGGGCAACAAAAGATTGGGAAAGGTCATGAATGCACAAATAACGCCTGTTTGGAACATTCCACAGGTAAACAGGTTAATTTTAAACAGTTTAATATCGTTATTGAGTATAACAAGACCATCCCAGTCGCTCACAATCAAAGATGGGGCGAGGTTCACCACTTTGTGAACAATTCTGTGAGAAAATCATCCAACGGTTTAAAAACAATGTTTCTCAACATTCAATTGCAAGGAATTTGGTGATTTCATCATCTACAGTCCATAATATAATCAAAACATTCAAAGAATCTGAAGAACTTGCTATACTAAAGCGTCAAGGCCGAAAACCAACACCAAACACTTGTGACCTTTGATCCCTCAGGTGGCTCTGCATTAAAAACTGACATCATTGTGTAAGGGATATTACTGTGTGGACTCAGGAACACTCAGAAAACCATTGTCAGTTTACATAATTTGTCGCTACACCTGCAATTGCAAGTTAAAAATCTACCATCGAAAAGCAAAGCCATACATCAGAAAGGTTGGTTTGAAAAAAAACAGAAATGCCTTCTCTGGGTCCACTATCATTAGAAATGTGGACTCATCAGACCACAGCCCACTTTTCCACTTTGTGTATAACCATTTTAAATGATATTGTACCCAGAGAAGGCATTTCTGGTTGTTTTTCTAGTTGTTTTTTCAAACCAACCTTTCTGATGTATGGCTTTGCTTTGCATGGTAGAGTTTTAACCTGTTTACCTGTGGAATGTTCCAAACAGGCGTTATTTGTGCATTCATGACCTTTCCCAGTCTTTTGTTGCCTCCGTCCCAACTTTTTTGGTACGTGTTGCAGGGATCAATTTACAAAAGATTGTATAATTTCAAAAAACAATAAAGTTTATCAGTTTGAACATTAAATATACTGTCTTTGTAGTGTATTAAACTCAATATAGGTTGAAAACGATTTGCAAATCAATGCATTCTGTTTTTATTGACATTTTTCACAACGTCCCAATTTCAACGGATTTGGGGTTGTATATGTAAAATTGTCTTGCCTAAGGGTGGCGCTATACCAGGCTCTTCTGGGAAATGGAACATTTGGAGCAGAGGTTCATGGTTGGCATCCAGTGTGTTTGCAAAGTTTGGCATCAATCAGGTTAACGGTGCCGGAGATTAGGGTATTTAAGTTTCTGTGTCTAGGCCTGGGACAGGACGAGAGCAGTAGGCATGGTCCGTCGCCGTTGCAACAAAAGCCCAACATAGTTAAGAAAGCAGGCGACGCCGCCTGGATCCACCTCTTCCACTGGCGTCTCTGGTTTCCATGGTGACGCTCCTCTACAGCGTAGCTCTCGTCCACGTTGTTAACACGACGCCAAAAGCCGCGTTCTGCCGTCGTAGGAGAGGGTAGGACGGCCGCGTGGCCGTCCTACCACCAAACTGCATCACTTGAGCTTCTGTCCTCCACTAGACACCAAACTGCATCACTTGAGCTTCTGTTCATACAGGCTGAATAGGGATAAACTTTGAGTTTAGAAATACATTGTTTTTGACAAGGTCTGTTGCCTGTTGAGTCCTATTCGCTATGATTAGAAGTCTATGTAGAAGAGCCTCCATTGGACTGGTCCCAGGAAGTGAATGGAGATGTAATTCAGTCTTACTCCATGGCTCTGGGGAAAAGAGTTGTTTTACTGAGACAGCATGCATAGTCTAGTCCAGTTAGGAAGTGAGCCATGTATCCAATTGTCCATGGCGTCACAGGCACTTTGAAATACTAAATATTTATATTAAAAAAAACGTCTATTACACGCATGGAGCTACCAGGTGTTTTGTTAAAGTAAGCTGTGGTTGCGAAGGGGCCGAAGTGATCCTTCAAGTATGAGAAGAGCATACTTGTATGGTGACTCGGGGAGTCTTTTTTTTCCCCCCACACAACAGTCTGACACAACGCTGGCTGGTTACTCAGACACCGTGGTTCTGGATGAACGACAAGAGAGAGAGACACGGCACAGCTCCGCGTACTGAGCACCTTTTAGGGTGACCAGAGTGTCCCTCTTTGCATGGGACAATCGCTCATTTCCAAGACTTCTCAAGCGTCCCACAAATTGACACTGTCCCCCGCTGTGACTGGGCAGCAGGCACCAGTGTTCAACTACTGTGTAGTCCCCTAATAGTCGGCTTTCTGTTGTCTCTTTTCCTGCTATAGATGTGTTTTTAAAATAATCTGGGAAGAACACGCCCCGTGGTATCACTTAATTTCCACATTCACTGCAGAGAGCCCACATCGCATACTGTCGTAGCAAAAAAAGATGATCTACAATCTCAAAACGCGTCACACTTTGACGTGGTTTGAGCTTGTAGATCAGCTATTTTTGATATATTGAATATATGAATTATTTTTGGCATATTGGCAGATGTTAAAGAATTGCTAACCACATTTTATCCCCTTGTTTCCCCACTGCCACTTGTCCCACACAGGCAACACGTCTGTCCCTATCAGTGGTTTTCAACCAGTGGTCATTGAGAGGGTTCCAGGTGGTCCCCAGGCTAAATGATCGAAAGTTGGTTAACCAGATGTAACTCTTTGAGAGTAAAAATGAAACCGTGTTTACACTCTCAAGAGTTAAAATATTCATCATGTGAATTACCCCAAGTCAACACAACTAGAGAATGTAGAAGATTAATGGTTATTTTGATCTGTTTCACTGCTTTCTTTCCCAAAATCCAGCCTGGATTTGTGGACAAAAGCAAAATAAATCTTTAGTTTTGGGGTCTGTGGGACTAAAATGTCATCGAATGGTGGTCCATGGCTCAAATGCTGAATAATAGTGGGCTCTGGTATCCAAAACGTTGGAAAAACCACTGCCTTAGATGAATAGTTTGGAACTGGTCACCCTTGCGCCTTTTTGAAGTGTGTGTTGTTCAGTGCAGGTGTGTACAGTGGAAGGTTTGTGTCTGGGCCTGCCCTCACTTCTACTCTCTCTCTCTCTCTCTCTCTCTCTCTCTCTCTCTCTCTCTCTCTCTCTCTCTCTCTCTCTCTCTCTCTCTCTCTCTCTCTCTCTCTCTCTCTCTCTCTCTCTCTCTCTCTCTCTCTCTCTCTCCCCCTCTAGTCAATCTATTACCTATTCTTTCTACCATGTGACATTCCAGCCCTCCTTCACACTCTGTTGCACAATCTAACCCAGTGTGTAATGCAGTACTCAAAGTGGGCTCCATGTAAACTAGGTTCTCATGGCATGCGATTTTTTTGCGATCGAGACCGACGATCGCGACCAATGGACCATCGGACGTGGCAAATGAGGTGGTAAATGAGTCCTGACCGAGTCGACCACTGCTATCAGTTGGCAAACCCAAAGACCGTTTTGCAGTCGTGGCAAGTATCCTCAGGTATCCTAGTAAAACGTTCGCCGGATTTGCCGACCGATAGTAATGTTCGCGAACGTTACGGCACTCATTTACCGATGGACCGATGGACCAGCGTTTGCA
This sequence comes from Benthosema pterotum, assembly GCA_039105355.1. Classification (NCBI taxonomy): domain Eukaryota; kingdom Metazoa; phylum Chordata; class Actinopteri; order Myctophiformes; family Myctophidae; genus Benthosema; species Benthosema pterotum. Next base: position 51,553,761 of record CM076968.1, read on the forward strand.
ACTTGTCGGTCACGGTCGCAAAATGATTTTGCTGTCTCTCCCAGGGCTTGACACTAACACTTGCCTGCTTGCCCAGGGCAAGTAAAAAAATGGTGGGGCAAGTGAAGACTGCTACCTGGTTGCCCGATCGGGCAAGTGTGCTACTTCGTGCAGTATAACAACACAAGATAAATTTGTCTTGAAGGCAGTCATTGCACTCTGCCTCTGTGTCTTTCCCTGCTTTCTAGCTATCTCTACCTATCTCTCTCCCAGGTTCATTTGGTTCCAAACTGTCATTTTGCTGGGGTCAGGGACCACTGGGTCTGTGACCACTATGGGCTAATTAAGATGATGAATTTTAACTCTTGAGAGTGTAAAAATGAAACCAAATGGACCCGCAAGGGTCCATTTGGTTTCATTTTTACACTCTCAAGAGTTACATCTGGTTAACCAACTTAGCTGGGGACCACCTGGAACCCTCTCAGGGACCACTGGTGGTCCCCGGACCACCTGTTGAAAGCACCCAAGTAGGAAGTAAACTTAAATGCAAAATTTACAATATATTTTTGGGGGGGCAAGTGACCATGACCTGAGGGCAAGTAGAACCTGATTTGCACTTGCCCGATGGGCAATTGCCTCGGAGACCTTAGTGTCAACCCCTGTCTCCTTTGCTTGCGCAGGCCATAGACAGCCTGGGCTAGTTGTTGCTGTTACACCGACAAGCCTCACCAATCCATAGAAGAAAAGCTGTCCTAGGCTGTACAGGAGCACTACAAACAGCACATTATAAAGTAGCACAAGGTTCAGGGTGTTGGTTTTCAGGTGTTATTGTAATCCTGGGAGCAGATCCCAGTGTAAAGAACAGAACAACAAAGGAGGACGGCTAGAATGTGTTTTCCTAGTCTGTTCCCAGCTCTCAGGGTAAACAGATGAGCAGAAAGGACTCTTCTCATCAATGAATAGTCCTCTTTATCCACGGCTTCTGTAAAGGTGGACACAATGACATGAGACCAACAGACTCTGTCTTCATGTGGTCCGTCTACATTACTCTGTGCTCGCCCTGGGGACCACCCCGTCCGCTATTCTTCTTCTTCTTCTTTAAACCTCGAAACCATTACACAAACAAACACATGAGGTTTGGTGTGCATAATAGTAGTGGATAATCGCTGCCGATAATAGGCCGCCGGCAGGGGCGGCCTTAAGGATCGGGGGGCCCCTTGCATGACGTCATCATATTAATAATTAAATAAAAGATTGATTTATTAACTATAAAACAACGGCTGCGCCGGCCCATTTTGGTCCGCGGCCCATACGTTGCACATCATAGCCTCGCAGGCAGCAACGCCTCCTCCTCCTCTGACATACGGAGCTCTGAGCTACACCTTTTCTCCGATCCATTTATGCAGGCTTGTCTTGGCAGAGCCTCGCGTCGCGCCTCGTACGCCATCTCTTGTCATGGATAACCACACTCAGTGACCACCACGCCATCTAACATGTAAAAGTTACTGGAGAAGTAACAGGCATTGTCCCTTGTGTTGGTGGGGAGACAGACGGACAGACTGTTCACTGCGCCAAGCCGCCGGCAACTTAGATGTGTAGGCCTACGTGAAAACATGTGGGTTCTATACGCCTTATAGAACCAGTTTCTCTAAAGTCCAAATAATAGTGGTCCCGCGTCCCCGGACCACTTTTGATAATCATAAACCACCGGCATAAAGTGACAAACGCAGCGAACCTCTTTTCTCCCACTCTCACTGTGTGTGTGTGTGTGTGTGTGTGTGTGTGTGTGTGTGTGTGTGTGTGTGTGTGTGTGTGTGTGTGTGTGTGTGTGTGTGTGTGTGTGTGTGTGTGTGTGTGTGTGTGTGTGTGTGTGTGTGTGTGTGTGTGTGTGTGTGTGTGTGTGTGTGTGTGTGTGTGTGTGTGTGTGTGTGTGTGTGTGTGTGTGTGTGTGTGTGTGTGTGTGGAGGGGGGAGTAGCCTGCTCGCCGCTGTGAGTGTGCGTTCACACCTAAGAAACTCATGAAACTAGTGATAGCATGGGTTTCATGACAGGGAATGACTGGAAATGGTTTCAAGATGGCCGATTTGAAGAAACTTTTGATTTCTTAGGTGTGAACGCACATTGATGCAGCTGCTTCACTACGCCGTACAACGGTGCGTAACCGAGAAATAGGCTAGCTGCAAGCCATTATAGACCGTATATATATATATATATAAATCGCGGGGCCCTTGGAGAATCGAGGGGCCCCCCTGGAGGCTCGGGGCCCCTTGCAATTGCAAGGGTTGCAATGTCCTTAAGGCCGCCTATGGCCGCGGCAGTGTTGGGAATATTACTTTACCTTGTCAATATATTACTTATTAATTATTACCTTCATTTTAAAGCAAATATTATATTACAATATTACTGTCTGTCTGAGCAAGTGTAATATATTAATATTACTATTACATATTACTTTGAAAAAACTTTTTGCAAAATATATAATTAAATATTTAGTGTCAATATTAATCAAATATTGCGTAGGCGAGTGGCATACCTACAATAAAGCAAGCGCACTTCTATACTATACTTAGACTTATATAGCGCCTTTCAAGATACCCAAAGCGCTTTACAGACTATCCCATTCACACCCTATCACCCATACATACCGGTGATGGTAACTACGTTGTAGCCACAGCTGCCCTGGGGCAGACTGACAGAAGCGTGGCAACCAATCTGTGCGCAACGGCCCCTCCGACCAACACCAAGCATCCACGCACAATCATAACTCATTTACACTGCATGTTTCATTCAGGTGGGAGGAAACCGGAGTGCCCGGAGGAAACCCACGCGGTCACGGGGAGAACATGCAAACTCCCACAGGTCGTACTGGGAATCGAACCCAGCACCTTCCGAGACCGGGAATCGAACCCAGTACCCTCTTACTGTGAGGCAGTGATCTTAACCACTCTGCCACCGTGCCGCCCTGACTTGCTTTCTGGCCAAATCCATATGAAATCAACTTGAAAAAATGTCACTCCTGAATGAATAATTTGATGACAAATGATAGAGAATAAGTAATTATTTAACTTCTGCAGTTGTAAAGATAATTTCACAAGAACATTTTCAACGAAACAGTTTGACACAAAGTAATATTGAAAGTAATGCAGTAATGCAGAAAGAAAAGTATAATATATTAGATTGTTTTTGTTAAGTAATATATTTATATTACAAGTTACTGCATTTTGGTAATATATTATGTAATATATTAAGTTACGTAGTGCACATGTCCCAACACTGGTCACCGGTTGGATGGTCAAAATGTCCAGGATTTTTGTCAGACACACATGTGACGACCCTAGTTAAAGATAATAGAGGCAACTTTAGTGTGTGCAAACACTGTCTATTGGCTCATTATGAATCTACTTGGCTAAAACACTTTCTGTGTTGGAAATTAAAAAAAAATGGCACCTATGTCTCAGAATAGCAGATCCACAAGCTCAAAGTGCATCACTTTTGTGTTTTGAGATGTGAGCTTGTACATCTGAAAAGAATACTATTGGTACTATTATCTGGTCAGAATGCATTAAAAAGATTCTGATATGTTGGATAGCTATTTTAATGTTTAGGGATACATGGTGACCAGTTGTTTCTTCAGAAGGTGTGGCTCTTTATTAGTAATAGAAACAAGAGACTTAGGAAATACCATGTTGAGCAGAGCAGTGCATGATGACTCAGTGTCGACAGGTAAATAAAGGTTGATGCAGAGACAGACAGTGGTGAAAAGACTAACCGTTCAGGAGAAGAACTGTTCATGCAAAATGAGCTAATAACACCGGCTGACTCTGCACATACTACAGCATGGCAGGGCATTTGAACGCTAAACTCAGTCAGTCACAATGTGGGACGGACAGACAGGGTCTTACTTTTGTGGGACACCTGCAAAGTCTTGGAAATGAGGGACTGTCCCACACAAAGAGGGACATCTCATCACCCTACGGATGACTAAAGTATGAGTCAAACTAAGTGAATTTCCATTTAAAAACTGTGGCTAATTAAAACTGTAACTGCCATCCAGATCAGTGCCTCAGTGTTGTTTACAGTATGTTATCTCTGTCCTGTGGTGTCCAGATCATCAGACTGACCCGTCCACTGGACTCCTGGTTGGAACATGTGAGCTTCGACACTCTGTTCCGCTGTCTGAGCGACGACGAGGTGATGGTGGTGTTTGGAGCCGTCGTTCTAGAGAGACGGATCGTCTTCATCGCAGACGAGCTGGGGTAATGAAGGCATTTTGTCTAGATTCTAGTTTCTGACACTATATTCTAGTTTCTGACACTATATTCTAGTTTCCGAGTCCGACACTATATTCTTGTTTCCATCTAGATTCTAGTTTCTGACGCTAGATTCTAGTTTCTGACACTATATTCTAGTTTCTGACACTATATTCTAGTTTCCGACACTATATTCTTGTTTCCATCTAGTTTTTGATGCTATTTCTGACGCTAGATTCTAGTTTCTGACGCTAGATTCAAGTTTCTGACGCTAGATTATTGTTTCCGACACTAGATTCTAGTTTCTGATGACTACATTCTAGTTTCTGATGCTAGATTGTAGTTCTTCTGAAAACCCTATGCTTCTGTATCAGTGATGCTCAACATATTTCATGCCAAGGACCACCAGAATTATCTATATTTTGCTGCGAACCCCCATCTGAAAACATATTGTTCTAGGGATCCCACTGAACCAAAGATTTGAGTTAAAAATGTTTGCTTCCAAAATAATAGCGCGAGTGGTGCCGTTATGAGTGGTGCCGTTTGTACTCTGTGCTGGTGAAATAGTGTCCCCTGCATGTACAGTAAACATATCATAGCATAGCATAGCAGTGGTCAAACCTGCTGCTTGAACTGACCCCTCCTGTCCATATTGTCTCTGTGTCCACCAGAACCTTATCCCAGGTCATCCATGCGGTCACAGCTCTCCTCTACCCCTTCACCTGGGCTCACACCTACATCTCCATCGTTCCAGAGATCCTCATCGATGTGGTCTCTGCTCCAACCCCCTACCTGCTGGGGGTCCAGAAACGCCTGCTGGACCTGGTGACTGACCAGAGCGCTGATGTGAGCTTACATTCATTCACACACACTCCAGAGGACCACTATAGTTGACACTCCAGATGTGTTTTTTTTTTTTTTATTATTGGAATCCTGAAGTGTTCATTTTAGCAACTAAATACAAATACATTAGACATACAGAAGACATCACTTAAATACTATTCATTAAGCTACCGAATTAGAATGAAGTTTTTAAAGCAGGTTGTGTTTGCATGTCTATAAGGACATTCAACTCCCCCAGGGAGTTTGCAACATTGTACTGTACATAACCCAACAACATTCAGTATAAGAATATCCAAGCATATTCAACTGGCAGCCTGTGGGCTAAATGTGGACCATGGGCGCCACCTAGTGGCCCCAGGAAGATTTTCGATTTTTGTGTGCATTTGTATTTGTATGTGAATTTTGATTTCAGAGATAGTAAAAGTTAGAGACCTATATGAAGGTGACCGTAATCCCCAAACTTTTTGTCAGAAAGATGTGAAACAACTACAAAATGATATCACTCTCAATTTGTGAAACACATTCCTCCAAAATGTTGTTCTGAAAGCTACACTGTGGGATGTTGTGGCTCTCTGACCTCCACTTTGGAGAGACGGAGAATGTGATTGGTCGGTCACCGCGGGCTATGAGCTTGTAGGTCTGCTATTTTTCAATAGCTAATGCTTTCAGTAGCTAAAACTAATGCTAGGTAATGCGTAAAACACCAAAAGGGGATCTTAAGAGTGTCCTGTCACAATGATCAAATGCTTCGGTCATTCATACCAACTACAGTGAACTTCTATCTCTGTCATTTCTTCTCACACAGTTGCTTGTGGTGGACTTGTCTGAAGACAGACAGCAGACATTCCTACATTCTGTAAGTTACACAAGTCTAGTTTTATATTTCAAATAAATGTTTGTCTATTTCAATTAAATGTGAGAGTTTTGAGTTGTCTCCCACAGCATGTATTTGATTGTTTTCCAGATTGGTGATGAGAAGGACATTCTGCCTCCTAAGCTCCAAGCAGAGATACTACAGGCGCTGAAACAGAGGAAAGAAAACGCTAGTGAGTAAAAACCGAAAACTAAACTAAACTAAAAACTAAAAACTTGAAGCAGGGCCAGATCTAGGCATGGGTATGGGGGGCAATGCCCCCTGACTGCCCCACCAAACATGAAGGCATGCAAACAAGCCAGATTTGAAAGATATTGATATTGATAAGATATTGAAAATATTTAAAACAAAAGACAGATTTTGTGTTACAGATACAGTATAAATACATACAGTAGTTATCTATTCCGTGTGTGTGTGTGTGTTTGGGGTGAATTTAACTGAAAATTACTGGGAGTACTTGACACTAAATACAGTAGTTTAAAGTTAGAATGAACCGTAAACGGTGTGGTTTGTATTATGGATTCTACCTGATTATCTGGCGCAGAGGAATCAGAGCATGATGTATCCCTTCAGGCTATGGGATGGCAAAAAGAGAGACGTCTCCACACTGAGCTATGCTACACACGACACGTGGACTGTTTGTTTACAATAGTCGCTCAGTTCTGCCACTCATGTTATGTGTCTTATTTCTACCATAGAATACCAAAGAATTCTAACGTGATTTAGTTTAAACCGAATAATACACTGTCTGGATGCCAGAATGGAATTAAAAATGGAGTATTTCCGACTGGAATCAAGGCAAATGTGTTTGTGGAAGACAATTCAGAAATGGGATAAAAAACACCTTAGTTTCTATTGGCTTTAATTGCTGTGGGCCTCATGATGTCGTCGTCGTTTATAGGAAGTAATGAAAAATCTTTTTTTTTTCTGGAGTTTTGATATAAAAATACACAAAAGTGAAGCGCCAGACCTCAAGTTTAATATTGCAATTATACAACAACAATTTTAATTTCAGCTACTGATTCTGTTGCGCTCTGAGAGAAAAGCACGGCTGAATTCATTGTTTTGATTAGCTGTTGCCATTACCGTGGTTTGAACTCTGAAGTAGAGTACTATAAGGGAGAGTAGTGACACGCTTCGATCTTGCACTTCACGCTTACACTGGAGCTCTGCTGTCAATGCAAGTGGATGGGCGAGAGTGGGTTGTTTGGAACCATCTAGAGCAGGGGTGGGCAATTATTTTTCCCAAGGGGCCAAATGAGATACATAAAATATTGTAGAGGGCCAAGACAAAAGGCTGAACTAAAGTCTGCGCAGTATTAATTTAAATTCAAGATAAAAGTAAGAGTAAGACCAACCATTTTGACACCAGGGCCCTCGATATATTCAGTATTAGAGCCACAGACCACCATTTGATGTCATTTTAGCCCCACAGAACCTTAGAAGGGAGGAGACCCGCACACCACCACTTACTGGTTCAAGAGCATTTATAAATGCTCTTGAACCAGTAAGTGGTGGTTGTGCGGGTCTCCTCCCTTCTAAAGTTTGCTGCTTTGTCTGCCCTAGACCAACGCACCTGCCCAAAACTAGATCGGGTGTGCAGAAGTACTCTCTCTCTCTCAGCCCCACAGAACCTAAAACTAAAGATTTCTTTCTTTAGTTTTTGTCCACAATACAAGGCTGGATTTTACAAACAAAACAGGATAACATAGATCAAAAAATGACCATTCTTTAACATTCTCTGATTGGACTGATTCAGATGATGAATATTTTAACTCTTGAGAGTGTAAAAATGAAATGAATGGTTTCATTTTTACGCTCTCAAAGAGTTACATCTGGTTAACCAACTTTCCATATTTAACTGGAACTCTCTCAAGGACCACTGGTGGTCCCTGGACCACTGGTTGAAAACCACGGTACCCTTTCACGGGCCGGTCAGAGTCAGCCAAAGGGCCGCATTTGGCCCCCGGGGCCGCATGATGCCCAGGTATGACCTAGGTGGTTTATTTGGAACCAACAGGAGTCACGTGATGCTTTTCAGCCAATCGGTGTCTCTGTTCACCCGTAGCATTAGGAGTCAACAGGAGTGCCAGTACTCTCCCTTATAGTTCTCTACTCTGAAGCACAGCTAGAAAGAAATGGGATTGCTGGGATTGCTTCCCTCCTAACCCCCCCTGCTGTGTCCTCTCCCCCCCAGCCGTAGAGGAGCTGAACAGCGTGGTGTCGGAGGCCTTCCTGCAGTTCTTTGTGAAGACGGTGGGTCACTACGCCTCGTACGTGAGGCGCGGCACGGCGCCGGCGGCGGGGGAGGAGGACGCCGCCAGCGGAGTGTTCCAGAAGCGTAGCTTCTACAAGGCCATCGACAACAAGACCACACGGCACTTTGTGAAGAAGTTCATCATGACGCAGATGTTTGACCTGTTCATCCAGGAGGTGGAGCAGAGACACACTGGGACACACCAAGGTGAGAGACGGAGAGTCTAAAGCTGTGGTTTTGAACCTTTTTAATACCAGGGCTAACTATTCAGCATTTTAGCCACAAAGGACCACCATTTGATGACATTTTAGCCCCACAGACCCAAAACTAAAGATTTCTTTTGCTTTTGTCCACAATTCCAAGATGGATTTGGGAGAAAACAAAACAGTCAAACATGCAGATAAAAATGACCATTAATCATCACCATTAATTAGTCTCTAGTTGTGTAGATTTGGGATAATTCAGATGGTGAATATCTTAACTCTTGAGGGTAAACATGAAGCCAAATGGACCCACAAGGGTCCATTTGTACCAATCAACATTGCCTGGCAGCTCTGTGCCAATGTGATTGGTTTAGCTCTGTTTGGTGAGCACCACTGTGGTGGTTAGTAAAATCAGTGAGGAGGGCTAGAAAGAACGGTGGTTCCACAGTATGGTGTCATATTGTAGGCAGCGGTTGCGGGGATCGCAGAACTCTGAATAGAGCTGCGCAGTCCCGCCCCTTTGATGACGTCGCCCGTGTTCCAGAAATGGAATCTTCATTCATTTTCCTCATAGACTTTTCAAAAATGCTTAAACACGATTGCGCCGCAGACAAAGCCAACTCGGATTGTGACAAATCATGACAACAAACACAATCTTATCATGCAATATCTAAATAGCAAGAAGTAGAAAATGGCAGGATACAACACATTCTGTTTCGTTTTTCATCTTAGAAATGATTTGATTGTCTCAAAAGATTGTGTGTCATCATGATTCGTCACGACCCGAGTTGGCTTTGTCCGTGGCGTAATCGTCCTTATATGAATCATTTTCGAAAGGTCTATGAGGAAAATGAATGGGGAATTTAATTCTGGGACAGGGGTGACGTCACGAGGGTTCGGGACTGCGCAGCTCTATAGGCCTTGAGTAGGTAGCCTTGATGATGTCATTGAAGTCCAGCTGAGCCATGAGGCCCATATAGGCAATAGCCTATCTCCTGTTTCTGAAATCACAGCATTCCACTAGTCATTTCTGCTCACAAAAGTATATTATAAAATATATTTAGGGTTTGTTTTTCTGTAGACAAAATGGAAGTGTGGAGAAGCTTTATGTTAGTCATGGTCAGTGTTGTGGCTGAGCTTTATGTTACTCATGACTATACTATTGTACTCTATTCTGTTTTTTAGCTTTTTTCTCCTCAATAGTCATTATCTGATGTCTATATCAATTCACAAGCAAGTAATAAGTAATCATATTGCCCAAAATGTCTATAAAATACAAAATACCGTGGACTGACTATGTTCTATTCTTTGGGCTTATAGAGCTAAAAAATAGTTGGTCATCATTGATAAAGATAAAACCTCAAGGTTTAAGTGGTTTACCTCCACAATGTTATACATTCTAGGTGATGTGTGTGATTTTTCACTGTCCTTTTTTTCTCTTCTGTTGTTTTAATTCTACAGGAATATTCCACAAAAAGATCGTGGAGTACCAGGAGAAGAAACGAGAGAAAAAGCCAAAGAAACACTAATCACTTTGGTAAAAAACGAACACTGTCTGTATAAGTGAACCATCATCTGTATATAAGGGATTAAGATGTGAATTTTAAAGGTTTTAAGAGTACATAATGTTGATGTTCTCCAGGTGTAAATAATGTGTTTTTATTAATTAATGTATGGTGTAGTTTCTTTAAATGTTGCTGCTACTGTATGAGGCACACAGGAGCCTTCTCTGAAGTCTGGAGTCATAGGAACCTTCACTCTGCTTCCAGAATGTATTTGTACACAAGGTAGTCATAATAACATACTTCACTCTCCTTCCAGAATGTATTTGTACTCAAGGTAGTCATAGGCGGAAATGCCAACTTGCATTGGCGCCACTAGAGACGAAACGGTACGCAAAGCCTACATTTGGACTCCTAAGTAGACTTTAGTCGGTAGGAACATATTTCACTCAGTCCTTCCAGAATGTATTTGTACACAGCGTAGTCGTACTGACCATTACTGGTGGAAGAGGCGAAGTACTCTGCAAAGCCAGCCTGGGCGGCGGGTACGCTTTAGAGACTATCAACGGTAGTCGTGGAAGTTGCTGTATTTACAGTCCCCAGTGAAACAACCCTGTTCAGTTCTCACTAGCGACTTTATATTAGCGGCTATTGGTGAGGTTTTTCACTCACACTTATTTTCAGGAAAAAAAGATTTTGTCAAACAAAGCAGTTATAGAATGCAAAGTGCACACGACTCCATCTGTTAAACATTTACAACAGCTTTGTGAGCAAAAAAAGGGAGAAATAAAATGTTTCCGTGGGGTATACATTTTCGGGAGCACCGTGCCGTGATTGGCTGAAGAAGTTAACAAATCGCAAGGTCCACCTTTTGATAATCTCTCAGCGGTACCATGTCTCCAGGCTTTCATTTCACAGCACAGATGTAAGCCTGGAGAATGAGACTACTGCAGAGCAGTGTTCATTATGTGAGATAATGCTAAGGTGAAAGATGCGCCCATTTTTCCACCGACGAAAACTGAAATGAAAATAAGCTACGATGAGTAAAAACTAAGGCTAAATATTTTGACAACTTTGGCAACAAATAAAAACTATTGGGACTAGTGGAGAAGAGCTCCAGTATGTCATACTCATGGTACATTCTGAGCTTTCAGTGTTAAGCATTGACGGCATCGCTGCCAAAATACATTTTAGTCAGGGTTATATTTATTCAAGATAGACTAACACTAAATTATTCCAGCTAACTAAAATGAAACAAAATATTCAAGAGACTAAAACTAAAATCAGGATTGCCGTCAAAATCAACATCGCTTTAGAGTAAAATGTAAAAACTGCTAGCAGTAAATGCCAGTGGTGCCATGCAGTGTACACGGATAGTTCTGATATTGTCACAGACTAAAGGCCAAGACCTCACCAATGCAATAAGTCACAACTCACAAAACATCTTCTATAGGGCCTGTCCACACCGATACAACTGCCACTGGGGAGGATGATTGCATGGAGTTGCATTGTTGTGGACTGGCTATTAAATAATAGGATCCCTAAGCTGGCTTACTTGCCCTTTATAACTTTCAATATTTTTTTGCCTAAATAAAGAATGTGCCTATATGGTCTAGCCCTATGGAATGCATGCATGAATAAGAAACAACTTAAAACGTAAGCATCGAAGCAACATTTTAAATACCTTCTATTAGCGCGTGTATCCCACATATTCCATAGGGCTGGACCACACGTGGACATATGACATCATCAACTTGCGACGAGAGTAGTTCCTATTTGCTTGCGTGAGCTGAGTGATTGCAGGTTAAAGGGGAATTCCACCCATTTTCTAAATTTTCCTGAGAGGAAACATCTTGATGACATCATCAGGATGTATTTTCACCATGTTAATGATTTTCTTTAGATGGTTCTTTTTTTCCTGAGAGTGTACAAATGGAACCAAATGGACCCGCTACATTTGGTTCACATTTGGACGCTCTCAGAAAAATATTGAAAATGGGTGGAATTCCCCTTTAAGAGGTTGTAAGAAGTTAAGGAATCTGCACTGTAAAAATCTTTAAGTTAAATATTTCCGTTTTGTATATAGCGATTGTACTGTGCATGAGCCATCCTGGCACTCCGTTTTTTTCACCTGCGTCACTATTCTAATCCTATGATTCCAGGGCTTTGGAAACCCTGTGGTGTTGACATTTCAAAAGGTCCCAGGCTTTTTTTAAAGTTCAATTTCCCTGCTGGTTCTTTTCCTGTGGCCAAGGTCTGTATCCGTCAGTGTGACGGGCAGAACCAAATCATTTCAAATAAAGAGTTAATTTTCAACGCTGCGTCTGCATTTTCTTGGTCAGTGTAATTGCAGGTAGCCTCTAACCAGAGTCTTAGAAATACACAGAGTTCTGCCATCTCCGTTTACTTCATGGGGCCAGTCCAATGGTTACCCTGGTCAGGTCCTACTAATTGAAAAAGAGAGAAATGCCAGCACTCAATCAATGTCCTTTCTTTTTGTCTTTATTTACCTCATTCGTGCAGTCAACAACGAACGCGTTTCGACCCAAGTGGTCAGAACGCTGAGGAAGACCACTTGGGTCGAAACGCGTTCGTTGTTGACCTTTGCGTATGCTTTTGGGTATACTTTTGGGTTGTTTTGGGTACTTTGGGGGTATGCTTTTGGGTACATTTGGGTAGTTTTGGGTATACTTTTGGGTTGTTTTGAGTACTTTTGGGTATGCTTTTGGGTTGTTTTGGGTAGTTTTTGGTAGTTTGGCGTATGCTTTTGGGTACTGTTGGGTAGTTTTGGGTACTTTTGGGCAATTAGTAGGACCCCTCTACTCTCCTACCTAGACGTCTAAGAATAGTGACAACCGGAAGTTGAACGAATAGTGACAGCCGGAAGTGAGGAAGTGAACTACTAAATGTATTGGAGTCTTTGGGCTCGCACGAGTACATGAACCAACGTTACGTGACTAGGCTGTTTTCTGACCCCCAATGTCGCAACTCTTCTACTAGATGGCTCTGCCTCTATCCAGCTGTGCATGTCCCATGGAGGTGGCAAGTGGCAACCCGGATAAAATCATGAATCATGTTCTTAAAAGAGCAACAATTTAATGAATCTACATCAAATCAATGGAAACATGTTAATAATCTTCAGTGAGCAGCAAAAATGGACTTCACATCAAACTTGACCTATAGTCTACTGTGGCAAAATGGCTAGTATACCTGTCACAGATAAAAGTAGTAAGTTGAAAGGTTCTGTAAACTTTTTTTTTTTTTTTTTTTTACTTGGTACTAGCAAAACCTTGACATTTTCAATAAATGTCCCAAATGAAAAAAGATAATATGTACAGCATTTACAATGAAAATGCAAATTGTGCATCAAAGGGCCTATATGAGGAAACGGTGCCAAAGATGGTCTAGATGGGCCAACTTGCATTGGCGCCACTAGAGGCGAAACGGTACTCAAAGCCTACAAATGGACTAATAGCGGTAACTACAGACTGCACAAGTGCACATTCCAACTTTCGGCCGGGGGTGTGATGTCACGTCCTCCTTTTTGCAATGGGTTTCAATGGGAACTTCCGTCTAGTTCCTGTCTGAATTTCGGCCGTGGGCGGGTCTTTCCTGCTGCCTGAGCACTGTCCGAAATTCAGACAGGAAGTAGCAGGAAGTGCCCATTGAAACCCATTCAAAAAAGGAGGATGTGACGTCACACCCCGGTCCGAGACTTGGAATGTGCAAAACCCCGTGTAGAGGCAGCCAGAGACCCTTCCTAACTCCTCAAATGTTGTGATAGTTCGTGATGAAGAAATTTCCAATGGGAAATTGGAAATGAATAGATTCCAACATGTCCTAATGTTGTCCCGCCCCCTTCAGGAAGTAGAGCAGGTTGGCCTCTCTTGCCATTGGCCTCTTGGACGGCGCTTGGCTCCCATTGGCTGTGCGGTGTTGCGTTGGCGTCAGATGCTTCCTGCCAGCAGTGGTGAGCGTTCCTCGTGATGTACGTGAGCTCTGACATCGTAGTGACTGTAGTCGTACAGGTGGTTGCTCTGGAGCACGGCCTGCACACGCATGTTCAGTTTCTGCACACAAACACGGGACACTTTTTTAAAAGTAATACAGGCAACTTTAGAACACGGCACAAACATGGCGTTTCCCCTTTATTTGCTGATGGGTTCTCAGATTGTTTTTTTTGGGGGGGGCCCAACAATGAGGAGTTTACTGGGGAATACTGAGGTTATTTTAACAGACTTAAACACACATCTATAGCAGGAAAAGAGACATCTGGTCACCCTACAGGGCCGTGGGTTGTGGACGTCAATCTATTCCAGAGAAACGACTGGTGCTGACTGAAACGTAGCAGTACAGCAGCAGCTCTTACCAATGACTATCTAAAGGCTCTTTCAGAGTCTGGAATTTCGGTGGCCACCGCGAGCACCGCTCAGAGCACCGCGACCACCGCTATTTCAAAGTCCACTGTCAGCACCGCACCGCGCTGTGGTGTGTTGTGTGTTTTCTTTTTTTAACCAGCCGTTAAAAACAAGCAACCACCGCGGTGCGGTGCGGTGGTTAGTAAAATCCGAGAGGAGGGCTGGGAGGTGCGGTGGTTGCGGTGGTATGACGTCATATTGTAGGAAACGGTGGTCGCGGTGGGCACCGAAAATCCATCTCTGAATAGGCCTTAATAAGGACAAGAAGCCAAGACACCTATGGGGGAGTCCACATTGGTTCATGGGAGGAAACAGACATGCTCAGTACATTCCAGGAAGTTTGACGCTTGCAAACCAAGGGCATGCCATTGGTCTCTTGGATGGTTTGACTTCCTGGAATGTACTGAGCATGTCTGTTTTCCTCCCATCAACCAATGTGGACTCCCCCATAGGTGTCTTGGCTTCTTGTCCTTATTAGAGAGTCATTGGCTCTTACCTGGAAGTCTTTGATGTAGGTGAGGAAGAACAAGACGAAGGAGAAAGCCAGAGACCACTCAGCTGCTGTGCTGACCAGATGGGCAGCGTAACCCTGTCAACATGGACATGATGTGGTAGTAAAATATCCAAACTGCATCTTGTTTTCTACACTCAAAAAGAAATAATTTGGAAAGATGGGTGAAGGAGAAAACTGTTCCAGCTTAAATTCTGCCACTGGACGGAAAGAGGGACAATGATGCTTGGTCATGGTTTGGTTTTCACTGACCTTCTCCCCTGGTGTCCATTTGAGTTTACTGGTCACCTCCACGTCTGGTAGGTCATCATAGAGCACCACTGATGAGACGAACACTGTGTGAAACAAGGAGAGATTCAACAGGTCATCATAGAGCACCACTTTCGAGACGAACACTGTGTGGAACAAGGAGAGACAGCGTTATAGAGGCAGGCGGCCTCCCATGCAGTGCTCAAGTGACTTCAGGTCTTCCATCTCACAGTGCGTTGTTAGCTTGACAAATAAATATTTGGCCGAGATTTCAATTGTCTGCTAGTGGAAATGACCGGCCAGATGGTACTCAACACCTACTAATGTATGCAGTGAAAACAGTACAAGACCTTAAATACATGCTTTAATTAAGATCATACTCTTGATGACATTTAAAAAAAAAACAGGATTTCAATGCAAATATCGCAAAAATAGCTGATCTACAAGCTAAAACTCAAAATGTGTCACAACACATTTTTAGCTTGTAGATCAGCTATTTTTGTACATGCAATGTTGCCCCTCTGGAGTAAGTGTGTAAATATAGCAGTACCAGGGGAATACTGGAGCTATTTTAACCTACTGTGCTTGAAAGCAGTATAACAGAAAAAGACACAACAAAAAGCCAGTTATTAGGGCATTTGGACACTGAACTCTTGTCAGTTACAATGTGGGACAGACAGACAGGCAGACAGACAGACAGGCAGACAGAGGCTCAATGTGTTGGACACCTGGAAAGTCTTGGAAATGAGAGGCTGTCCCACACAAACAAGCGGGACATCGGTCTACCCTTATTTTCTACCCTCAGCATTTCCTTAGATCTCCCTATTGCAGGATATGCGTTTTTGGTGTGTCACTTCATTGACAAATTTCATGACATTGCAGTAAAAGTAAAACTTGGGAAAACATTTCGGTCAAGGGGACATCCTAAACATATGAGAAAACTATGTCCCATTTAGTTATACCCCGAATAGAAAAGTCCTGCTCCTCTCCTGCTCAGAAAAGTCAACTTGCTATTTCCGCTTATTTAATATCTTATAAAATAGACTTCTGATCTACAGTAGAACCACATATTGGCATTCTGGCTCTTCTGGGATGTAGGGATAACTGTAGACCATATGTACAACTATGATGTAAAAACAATTAGCAGGGAGAAAATGTCAGAGGATTTACCCTCTTTCAGAATTGGCCTGTGGTGAGTAAATTTAAGGATCAATTTCACCAACTTTGCAGTAAAAGTAAATCTCGGGACAATCCATTAAATGAAAGGGACATCCTAAAGATAAGAAAAAACTATGTCCCGTTTTGTTATACCTCGGGGTTATACTTTTGGAGCTTTTGTTGCTCTACTACCTATAACGTACGTGTGAGGATGCTGGCCATGGTCCACAGCCCCACCACGGTGATAAAGGTACTAACGTACGTGTGAGGATGCTGGCCATGGTCCACAGCCCCACCACGGTGATAAAGGTACTAACGTACGTGTGAGGATGCTGGCCACAGCCCCACTACGGTGATAAAGGTACTAACGTACGTGTGAGGATGCTGGCCACAGCCCCACCACGGTGATAAAGGTACTAACGTACGTGTGAGGATGCTGGCCACAGCCCCACTACGGTGATAAAGGTACTAACGTACGTGTGAGGATGCTGGCCACAGCCCCACTACGGTGATAAAGGTACTAACGTACGTGTGAGGATGCTGGCCATGGTCCACAGCCCCACTACGGTGATAAAGGTACTAACGTACGTGTGAGGATGCTGGCCATGGTCCACAGCCCCACTACGGTGATAAAGGTACTAACGTACGTGTGAGGATGCTGGCCATGGTCCACAGCCCCACTACGGTGATAAAGGTACTAACGTACGTGTGAGGATGCTGGCCATGGTCCACAGCCCCACCACGGTGCGCGCCCACAGGATGTCCCGCCCATGGAAGCGCGGCTGCATGTGATAGGACAGTCCTGTCTGCACCAGGATGTACAGAGAGCCGGCGCCGAACGTTAGCCCCGCCCCCAGCAGGTGCACTGAGATGATGGCACTCTTCTAAAAAAGATAAACAATACAAAAGATAACATGAGATAAGACACAGAAGTTACCAGAGAGTAAACAGGAGATTGTTCAGCAGCTGTTGGATAGTATGCAGATACTGTAGTTACCATAGAAACAATCAACAGACCCTGTATGGCAGCAGAGGCGTCCAAAGGGTAAACTGACTAGAGCCCGGCCAAAAGAATCGGTCTATAGCAGGGCTGCCCAAAAGGTAGATGGTGATCTACCAGTAGATCACACAGGCCATGCAGGTAGATCACATGACAGTCTCCTAAAATGTATAGATCTGTAACTCTTGAGAGCGGTAAAATGAAACCAAATGGACCCGTAAACATCTGAATTACCAATTATCCACACAATTAATTATCCACACAATTATAAAATTGGTCAAAATGTTACTTTGACCAGACACTCTTAATCCCCTGGATTAAGAGTGTCTGCCAAAATGTTATTTTGACCAACGTTTTGCCTGTTCACTTTCCCAATTGTGGACAAAAACGTTATTAGCTTTGGGTGCAAGAAACTAAACTCAACATCACAAACTGTCAACTCAAACCCCCAAATACTGTTTTCAAACGTCAGTAGTAGCATATACAAGAAAACCTTCCAATTCTCCCCGTCTATTTTTCATTATAAGTGCATTATTCTTAAACACTATAACAGTAAGTAACACCATCACCACTATTTCAAAGTCAAACTTTCTAGGGGGGGCTTGAAATGGATTTTCAGTAATGGAACAATCACATTTTTGATGTGTAGATCTTGTTGAGCCGCTCATTTTGAAAGTAGCTCTCAAGTCAAAAAAGTGTGGGTACCTCTGGTCTATTGTATCGGGGGATCCCCCTTCTATCTATGATCCTATGTATCTGTGAACTTGTCACCGATATAATTTTAAAAAATGTACACTATTGCACACTGCTAGCTGCTACAGTGGCAAAGTGATGGTCACTGTGTCACAGCAATGGTTCTATAGAGTTGGCAAGTTAACAAAAATAAAGAAAGGATTGGTTTAATAAAACAGTTTGTCTGTACTACTGACTGCATGATCACATCGGCACAAAATCGTATCGTTGCAAATTGGTTTATCGTATGGTTCCCAAAATTGCATATCGGTCAGGCTCTAAAACTGACTGAGTGTGAAACTGGTCTACCGGCATGTGCACTTAAGCCCCTATGATTGATCCAAAATGCCACAGCCCACTTGGACTTTAACCAGCCATTCTCACATGTCACTCCCCTGGATTAAGTGTGTCTGCTAAATGCCTAAATTGTAAATTGAAACACATTCCACATGAGAAGCAGAAAGTGTCTTTCACGGGGCATAACATCACCATAATGATGATAACTGGTCAACATTGGGTAATTACCAAGGTGTGACTGTGTATGGGCTCTGACTGTGCATCGATCAGTATTATATCTATATCATCAGAATGTCTCACATATTTGTCTTTGATTTTGGATATTAGTATAGTATAGTATTGGCATAAGTGCTTTTTTGTCCCTCTGTATTGGCAAGCTAGAGCTTAAAACAACTGGAGCAGTGCCATTAGGAAAATATTTTCAAATATTATCACTGAATTTAGTTTGTAATTTCTATTTCAAACAGTATCACTGAATCGATTTTATTTTATTATATTATTTTTGGCCACACCCTTAATAATAAACGTACAGAAGTGTTTCATTCATATTCAGAACAAAAGCTAAAAGCTCAGAGGTTTTACCTGTACGTTAGCGACGATGCACATCCCCAGACAGCTGACCAGACCCAGGGCCAGACCTGTGAAGTTCAGCCGATGGAGTCTCTGTTCCCCTCCGATGGCCAAGGCCTCCACCTGCTTGTAGCGCACATACACTGTAGCTACACCTGTAACAAGCAAGAACACACCTACACTGTAACTACACCTGCAACAAGAACACACCTACACTGTAGCTACACCTGCAACAAGAACACACATACACTGTAGCTACACCTGCAAAAAGAACACACATACACTGTAGCTACACCTGCAAAAAGAACACACATACACTGTAGCTACACCTGCAAAAAGAACACACATACACTGTAGCTACACCTGCAAAAAGAACACACATACACTGTAGCTACACCTGCAAAAAGAACACACATACACTGTAGCTACACCTGCAAAAAGAACACACATACACTGTAGCTACACCTGCAACAAGAACACACCTACACTGTAGCTACACCTGTAACAAGCAAGAACACACCTACACTGTAACTACACCTGCAACAAGAACACACCTGCACTGTAACTACACCTGCAACAAGCAAGAACACACCTACACTGTAACTACACCTGCAACAAGCAAGAACACACCTGCACTGTAACTACACCTGCAACAAGAACACACATACACTGTAACTACACCTGCAACAAGCAAGAACACACCTACACTGTAGCTACACCTGCAACAGGAACACACATACACTGTAACTACACCTGCAACAAGAACACACATACACTGTAACTACACCTGCAACAAGAACACACCTGCACTGTAACTACACCTGCAACAAGAACACACCTACACTGTAACTACACCTGCAACAAGCAAGAACACACCTACACTGTAGCTACACCTGCAACAAGAACACACCTACACTGTAGCTACACCTGCAACAAGAACACACCTACACTGTAACTACACCTGCAACAAGAACACACCTGCACTGTAGCTACACCTGCAACAAGAACACACCTACACTGTAACTACACCTGCAACAAGAACACACCTGCACTGTAGCTACACCTGCAACAAGAACACACCTACACTGTAACTACACCTGCAACAAGAACACACCTACACTGTAGCTACACCTGCAACAAGAACACACCTACACTGTAACTACACCTGCAACAAGAACACACCTGCACTGTAACTACACCTGCAACAAGAACACACCTACGGTATGGTATGGATAATGTCTTAATTAGCTCGATATTCGATATTACCGGTATTGACGGCAATCAGAGTTGGAACGCTCCACCAGTCACCTACTTCTCAGAATTTGCGACTTTGATGGGTCAGAAACTGAGCGCTCTGCTGTTAAAGCTGCCTAAATAGGGAAAAACTGGAGTTGGAAATACATTGTTTCCAAAAAGCCTAGCCCAAATAAGGGCTAGTTTAGGCATGTGTGTAACATGAAAATTGTTTGTATAGTTACAATTAAGTCTCATTGCTCATATTTTAATAGAATACAGTATAATGTCGGTATTTGACGATATTCGGTATTCGATATTTTTCACAGACCCAACGATATTACTCGGTATTGATTTCCAATATCGCGATAAACGGTAATACCGGTATATTGCCCAAGACTGTTACTACTGAGCTAGATATTCATAATGGTTATTAATTCTACCAGTGGTTTTCCACCATTTTGATACCAGGGCCAGCTCCCTGCTTCTATGGGTCTGCCTTGCTCTGTGACATACAATGCAATCTGCCATTACTCGACCTGACCAGCCTCTCTTCTGGAGTGGATATATAAAGAACGTTTTACCTACTCACAAAAACAAACACGGCTTGTGTGATTAGAAAGCCTACTCTCCTTAGTGGAAACACTCACACGGATAAAATGGACTTTTTGGCCAGAACGTGATTGTTTTTCACCAGAGGACAAAATATTCCCTATGAAGATTATCTCTAGGCGATATCAGTAGAGGGCGCAAATGCTCGTTGTTTGTCCGGTGGAAAAACAACCAGCATTTGCATTAGAGTTCTGGCCAAAAAGTCCATTGGCTCAGAGTGTTAAGGAATGTAGGCTTTCTAATCACACAAGCCGTGTTTGTTTTGGTGATTAGGTAAAACGTTCTTTATATTTCCTCTCCAGAAGAGAGGCTGGTCGGGTCCAGTAATGACAGATTATATTGTATATCACAGAGCTCCAATGCAAGGCAGACTCATAGAAGCAGTGGAGCTATGGACCAGAGCTAACCAGTGCCCACTATTTATATAGCATTTGAGCCACAGACCATTTGAGGACATTTTAGCCCCACAGACCCCAAAACTTAAGATTTCTTTTGTTTTTGTTTTTGTTTTCAAAATACCAGGCTGTATTTCGGAAACAAAACAGGCAAACATAGATCAAAAATGTCTCTGGACCCTTGTGGGTCCATTTGCGTCCATGGAGCTCTCGAAGTGTATGAGGAGGTGTAATTGTATTCTAGGGGTGCTGTCATTCTCCGCTGCTACAATCTAAAATATCTAAAACCACATATTATACACATAAAAACAGTTAAGAGTTATACATCCTCTAAATGTCATTAACATATATTTTGCAAAAAGGATTTATTTCCCTTTAAGCACTTTAAGCAAAACACGAACATGTGTTCAGAAATCACAGCCATGAAACTGGATTTGCATGCTTTTGAAACGGATATAACCTTAAAGGTTTTCTTTGTAATACACGTAGTTGTGCAGTGGTATCACATGTCCCCAAAACAAATAGCTGTGCTATTTCCACAATGTGACACACACTGCATACCTAAGTCATCAAAGTCATTTACGTCTAAATCAGGCTTAATGCTGGGATCACACTGGCAGATGCAAAGCTACAGGCTACCATTCATTTTCAACGGAAATATTTAGTCTTAGTCAAATTTTAGTCATCTGAAATGTTTCAGTCTCCATAATGTCTGAAGATTTTTGTCGACTATAATGTATTTTGGCAGCAGGGGCGGATGTAACATTTCCCAATTGGGTGGGCAGGAGAAAATGGTACGGGGGCGGCTTAAAAGCCGCACCCAATGCTGTTGGTTTAGTGGTGACACAGCTGTAGTTAGTTAGTAGCAGTAGTAGTGTTTCACATCATTTTAAATATAAGCACTTTAATTTGAAATATCTTGGGTTCTTTTGCACGCCATTGTGTTTTGTGGGGCATTTAGGGGGGCATTGCCCCCCCCCCCATGCCCATGCTTAGATCCGCCCCTGGCCCCTGTTTTGGAGGCCTTGATTAAGTGGACAAGAGATCCTTGTCCACTGGATCCATATGTAGTTTTCCTGTATATTTCTCCTCTCTCAGCTGGTGTGAATGTGTGGTGACTGAGTGTGAGTGGCTGATTGGCTGAACCTTCACAGGTGTGTGGCTCCTGTTGACTTCCTGTGGTCTGTTTATAAAACTTACCTAGCAACAATGGCAACTTTAGATTTGTTTTATAATGGGATGAATCATTAACTCCCGAATGATGAAATGTTTCATCTGTGATCTGCTTGTATTAAACAACATGAAACTCATCAACATTGCAGCTGTGTGGAAAGCTTGAATTAGCTTCATTCTGTCAATAAAAGTGCTGGAGTTTGGAGGCACTCGTTTGTATTAACGGGTTAGGGTGGTGCCTCATGCATTATGTGGAAAGACTAAACAGGTGCTACACATTTCAGAGACTATTGGTTGAACTCCAGAACTTGGACTCATCACCTGCTGCAGAGAATGTATTGACTGAAAGTAGCTCATAACATATGTCTACAGTGGATTTTTATGACACAAGAGCTTTGCAGTTAGAGGATGATTCAACCGTTCCATACAGCTACAATGTTGGTGAGTTTACTGTTGTTTAATACAAGCAGATTGCAGATGATTTTTTAATGGGTGAGTCAATGGAGGTTATTGCAACTTTAGATTCACCACATCATAGAAATATCTAGAGTTGCATTGTGGCTAAAGGCTCTGCACTTTCAGATGTCTTCCAACCACCTAGTCATGTGTTTTAAGTGTTTTTAGTTAGACAAATTAGTTAACCAAATGGACCCTTGTGGGTCCATTTGGTTTACATTTACACACTCAAGAATTAAAATATTCATCTGAACTAGCTCAAGTCCAATAATTACAATGTAGAATGTTGATCAGTATGTTTGCCTGTTTTGTTTACGAAAATCCAGCCTGGTACTGTGGAAAAGCTCTGCGGGGCTAAAATGTCATCAAATGGTGGTCTGTGACTCAAATCCTGAATAAATATTGGGCCCTGTATGAAAAAGGTTGAAAACCACTGGCCTGATCAAAAACATTTCCTGTCATAGTTTTAATACTGCCATGACTCACTACTCACTGAACAGTGGGTATGGCATCAAAACAGAAATGTGTCACGTTTGTATTTATTTATTTACCTAAAAAGGATGAGATGCTCATCATGAAGCCAAAGACACAGCGCTCAGGGACGTCCAAGCTGGTGTCACTGGAAACACAATGCAAAGTGTTAGACAGCCAGAGACCTACAGCTTAACATTTAGGACTTTAGACCAGATTGTCTACAATCACAACAGTTTTCTGGAACAAGCCTGACTCAGAGTCTGACTCAGAGTTTTCTGTTTTCAATGATGAAATGGTTTAGTGGTGTGACAATTGTAGTTAGTTGGTAGCAGTAGTAGTGTTTCAAATCATTTTAATTGTAAGAACCTTAATTTGAAATATCTTTGAAATGTGTATTGTTTTACATGCCATCGTGTTTGGTGGGGCAGTCAAGGCATTTAGGGGGCCCTAAATGCCCTGATTTTAGGTCCTCTCTCCATCAGACGTCCCCACAGCCCCCAGCATGTATACCTGATGTAGGGGATCAGAGGGTCACTGTGACCCATGTATACCTGATGTAGGGGATCAGAGGGTCAATGTGACCCAGCAGCATGTATACCTGATGTAGGGGATCAGAGGGTCAATGTGACCCAGCATGTATACCTGATGTAGGGGATCAGAGGGTCAATGTGACCCATGTATACCTGATGTAGGGGATCAGAGGGTCAATGTGACCCATGTATACCTGATGTAGGGGATCAGAGGGTCAATGTGACCCATGTATACCTGATGTAGGGGATCAGAGGGTCAATGTGACCCAGCAGCATGTATACCTGATGTAGGGGATCAGAGGGTCAATGTGACCCAGCATGTATACCTGATGTAGGGGATCAGAGGGTCAATGTGACCCATGTATACCTGATGTAGGGGATCAGAGGGTCAATGTGACCCATGTATACCTGATGTAGGGGATCAGAGGGTCAATGTGACCCAGCAGCACAGCGATCACATAGTTGATGATGAACGTTCCAGACGACCAGGTCACCAATAACGCCGGGAGGACCGAGATCCCCCTCTGGAACCACCACATGACTACACACACGCACACACACACACACACACACACACACACACACACACACACACACACACACACACACACACACACACACACACACACACACACACACACACACACAGAGGAAAATACGTTTGAAACTAAGTGGCTGTTACTGAATATCACAGGGATGAAGGATTTTTATCCTTCAGAATTTTTATCTCCCAGAATTTGTGTCAGATCATGTCCCCAAATGATCTTGTCTTCTATTTTATGACAGTTTTACTGAAAATCCTGTGTTTTCAGTGGTTTTCAAACTATTTCATACCAGGGAAACCCCCTAAAATATCTATATATTTAAAGATTTGTATAGCACATTCTCAGTTTTTCAATATAAAGCAGTGGTTTTCAACCTTTTTGATACCAGGGCCCACCATTTATTCAGCATTTGAGCCACGGACCACCATTTGAGGACATTTTAGCCCCACAGACCCCAAAACTAAAGATTTATTTTGCTTTTGTCCATCTTCTAGTTGTGTAGACTTGGGGCTAATTCAGATGATGAATATTTCAACTCTTGAGAGTGTAAAAATGAAACCAAATAGACCCGCAAGGGTCCATTTGGTTTCATTTTTACGTTCTCAAGAGTTACATCTGGTTAACCAACTTAGCTGGGGACCACCTGGAACCCTCTCAGGGACCACTGGTGGTCCCCGGACCACCTGTTGAAAACCCCTGCTCTATACTCTATCTCCACATCTAGCATCCGGACCAGAGATGGTTTGATCTGTATCTGGGCCACGTGCATGTATGTATGCCAAATCTAGTTTTTGATCAGTTGAAGTAGCAACAGACACACAGCATGCATAAAGTTAAAGGTCGAGTTTTCTGTTTTGAATGATGAAATGCTGTTGGTTTATTGGTGTGACAATTGTAGTTAGTTAGGAGCAGTAGTTGTGTTTGAAATCATTTTAATTGTAAGAACTTTGATTTGAAATATCTTTGAAATCTGGGTTCTTTACATGCCATCATGTTTAGTGTGGCAGTCAGGGCATTTAGGGTGGCATTGCCCTGTACGGCCTTGTACGGTAACCTGTTAAAGAAAATAACAACAAAGAAACCAAAAGGCTTAGAGGAATGCAGGCCAACATACCTCCTTATCAACTCACCGTGAATTTAAAGGCAGTTCCAGTCAGTTCTCCATCCAGATTGGTCTACACTGGAATCTCCCAGACACCAAAAGTAGTTGGAATTCCAACGTGGAGAGACAGAAGATGTGATGCCGGACCTCGATCCCACCACGTGTGTCTGCTAAAAATAAACAAAAAAAATCTCTCAGAATTCAGAAAGAAATGGTGCCGAGTTATGATGAGAGAGGAAGTGGCTGAGACAGGAGGCAGACGTACACGAGGCGTGGAAAGTTTCGTTAGTACAGTAACGTGATGAAAGTTGTTGGAAGAAAGAAGAGAGAGAGATTGAAACAGAGACCTGAGGTTCCAATCTGCTCTAAGCCAAGGCCTTGTGACTTTGGTCTGCTCCAGCCCTACAGTCAGCTGACACTCCTTAAAGCATGATTTCACTTTCATTGATGCAGCAGACAGCCAAAATACTTTGGCGCTAGGGCCTCCCACACACATACCAGTACACACACACACGCACAGACACCCCCACACACATACCCCCCCCCCCCCCACACACACACACACACACACACACACAAACCAGTGTTAATTTTTGACACAGAAGTTGTGATCTTTCGTTTCAGTCATTTTTCCCTTGAATAACCTGGAGTGTTTTTAGTCGATAAAATCTACAGTTGTTTTATTTAGTAGACTTCCTGAGGCACTTCCTGAAGAACATCTGACCTATAAGCTTGTAGATCTGCTTACCTTCAGCATGCAACCAGGTGTAAAGTTGCATCATACTGGCCCCACCTTGGTTGAAAACAAAAACAAAATTATCTTATATGGTGCATTGGTGCAGCCAGGACAGCAATGTTAGGGGAAAAATAAATCAATGCTGGTGCACACACCCGACCAGTGTTGTAGTGGGACTTTTAGAAGTTCCATGCACCCACTTTCAATTTTTTTCAGAGAGTGTATAAATGTGAACCAAATGGACCCTAGCGGGTCCATTTGGTTCCATTTGTACACTCTCAGAAAAAAGGAAACTCATTAACATGGTGAAACAGATCTTGATGATGTCATCAAGATGTATTTCACCATGCTAATGTTTTTTTTTTAACCTCCATTTCTAGGAAACACAGAATGGGGGGGGGGACTTTTTTTTTTTTACCATGTCCACACAACATCTCTAAGGTGTATTAATGACATAGTAAAATATTGAAAATGAGTGGAATTCCCCTTTTAAGACACGTGCATGCACACTTGCATTTGTAGTAAGTATAGCATATACTTCACTACACCCCTGAAACCGACACACATTCCTCTGAGTATAATGACGATATAATCCAGGTTCAAAGGTTACTGCACTGTACTCCACTTTACTACTGTAAAACAAAAATAAGGATGCCATGAATCGACAAATCATACAAGGCGTAGATTATCATAAATATATCAATCTTTATTATCTGTTAAGGTGGTTTATCTGTAATGGTCGTTTAATCCCAAAAGTAATTATTTATTACACAGAAAAAGAACATTGATCAAACCAAACTCCCATTTAAACAAATTGCCTAACAATCCGTCTACAACATTTCTGCATGTTTCCTCTGAATTATGTCTACTTAATGGGGGGTGGGGGGGTATGACGAGTTACAGTAAGTGTTCGTTAGTTGTTTTAAAGGAAGTGTATTGACCGTATTCAATGGCTCAGATTATATTATATTTCAATGCATACTTTAGTTAATTGTTATCACAGTTTGAATACACATGGAAAGCTCTCAAAAATGGATACCTTCAACTTTTAAGTGACAATCAAAAGAAAGGAAATAAAGGGAAAAAAAATACTCTTCACATTCAAATTAACATAACCAGACAACCTTTATAATAACCATGTGAAGGAATTAGTTAGAGCCTGGTATCCAGTCCCATTTGCTGCGTTCCATGCAACTGAAATGTCACTTCAGAAATCATTCTGGCCAGGAGCCCATGATCCCCACAGGTAGGCGGGGCATATGAAGGTTGAAATGCAGCCTGGAATTCTGATTGGTCTGTGGTTTGCTTGAGAAAAAGTTCACTAGTTCACCTCCGTTTGAACATCGTCCAATCAGAAACAGTGTGGCTAAGTTAACAGCTGACATCAGGGAAATGCAAGTCCAGCAGACTCTGGCCAGACTGTTTTGCAAAGTGACATTTCAGATGTGTGAAACGCAGGGAATCAGGCTGGACGCCAGGCTAAAGGAATTAAGCAAAAACAACCTGTTTTTTTTGGCTGTGTGGTGGACGGTATTTGGCCACGAAACCTTTTCTCACTTCTGAATACGTCACAAACGGCATCGAAATGGAATGAAAACGGTGTGTGTGAGAAGCGGCGGAGAAACGAAGCAGCGGTTTCTGAAACCTGGAGCGTTTATAATGTATGTAACAGCAGTCAGCAGCAGTGGACAATGTTGTGCACGCTATCAGGAAAAACCATGAGGTTAACATGTGTTATCCATGTGGAGAAGAACAGACAAAACTGTTCTTTTTTTGGAGTGACGTCCATCTACAAACAACAGTTCAGTGCTTTTATTTCATGCCGGCGTGACTCGTTTTCACATCAAGGCTCCTTATTTATTCAGCATTTTGAGCCACAGATAACCATTTTGTCCAGGGGTTTTCAATTTTTTTTCCATGCCAGGGCCACTCTTCAGAATTTGAGCCATGGACCAGCATTTGATGACATTTGACATTTGACCATTAATCTTCTACATTCTCTAATTGTGTAGGACCTGGGCTGATTCACATGATGAATATTTTTAACTCTTGAAAATCTTATCGTCTCAGTCAGCTGGGCAGCATGTGACAAGATGGAATGATATGCAACCTGCTGGGAATAATGGCTTGGTTTTCAATAGAATCCACTGCTCAAGGACCACTGGTTGAGAGAGGGAGGAAAAAAACACTGATTCATGCCCAACACTTTACCATATCAATTCAAATACATTGGTAAGGTGAGAACAGTCTGTAACATGGGTTTTGAATAGCATTACCCCAATTGGATGGTACAATTTGAGCATGTAGATATATAATATTTGTAACTTAACGGGAACCCCTTCAGGTGTTTCACTTATTGAAAAATATCATAGCGTGCCACTCTGTAGCGGACTATGAGCTTGTGGATCTGATATTTTTGAAATGTTGTGGAAAAACTTTGCAGGGATGTAAATTTTAGGGACAACATTTTTAGTTCCAGTGAAAAGAAAGGTTTCTGGGGGATCAAATTCATATCATTTTGGAGCTATCTTGAATTTAAATAGTGAACTATTTGAGCAGCGCTGACATAGATCTGGCCGCAGTACAAAAATGTGTTAAATAAAACTCTTCACTTTATAATAATATGCAGCAATGACAGGGGCGGATGTAGCATGTCCCATTTGGGGGGGCAAGAGAACATGTTGGAGGGGCAAGAGAAAATGGTATGGGGGCGGCTTCATTGCCCGTGTCGCTTCGCGCCACGGGCGATGAAGCCGCACCCATACCATTTTCATTTCACTTTTATTAGTCAAGTAAAGCATCAATAATAACATCAGTTGTTGTTGAAGTTGCAACAGACACGCAGCATGCATAAAGCTAAAGGTCTGACTCAGAGAGTTTTCTGTTTTCAATGATGAAATGCTGTTGGTTTAGTGGTGACACAGCTGTAG
Source organism: Benthosema pterotum (assembly GCA_039105355.1). Classification (NCBI taxonomy): domain Eukaryota; kingdom Metazoa; phylum Chordata; class Actinopteri; order Myctophiformes; family Myctophidae; genus Benthosema; species Benthosema pterotum. The sequence goes on from CM076968.1 coordinate 51,582,790, forward strand.
TTAGTTAGTAGCAGTAGTAGTGTTTCATATCATTTTAAATATAAGCACTTTAATTTGAAACATCTTGGGTTGTTTTGCATGGCATTGTGTTTGGGGGGGCAGACTGAGTATTTAGGGGGGCATTGCCCCCCCCATGCCCATGCCTAGATCCGCCCCTGAGCAATGAGCACACAGGGAACTGATGTTTGTAGCCGGGATGCCAGGAGTGATGATGCTTGATTTCTACATGGTCACGTTCTGTGTTGTTGTTGTTGAGCAACCAAAGATAGACGATAAATAGCTCATGTTGCGATTTAGTAATGTGGTGAGAGCTTGTAGATCGGCTATTTACAACAAGTGCACAACACCGTCGGGCACTGGCCAGTATACAGCGCTGAGCAGAGAAGCACTAAGCATCGCTACGGTGCTGGTCTGCAGTCTATGGAAAACAACCAACTAAAACACAAAAAAATAAATAAAATAAAAAATAACTTGTTGTCACGATCCAGTGGAAACGACTCGAACATGGAGGGACGTCCCTTTCTCACTAGAAGCCAATTCTAGACTGAGTCAGATCTGCGTCACTTCAAGAGAGAAATCTGATTGGTCTGACAGGTCACATGACTCATTTAAACCAATCAGAGTCCAGGATCAATGGCCGTTTTTACGCTGGCAGCCAAATCTAGCCTGAATCAGATCTGTTTCACTTCAGGATTTGAATGGGATTGGTTTAAATGGTCACATGACTCATTTAAACCAATCAGATTCCAATCCAGAAGTGGCTCAGGTCAGATTCAGGCTAGATTTTGGCTGCCAGTGTAAAAACAGCCAATGTGTCTCAGATGTGATTCATGTTGGATTCGGCTGCCAGTAGAAATCAAACCAAAAAATACTCAACGTTGATTAAGACTTGGCGAACAACTTATTATACCGTTTGAAATTCCATTAGGGAAACTCCTCTCCTTTTTATGTGTGTGTGTGTTTTTTTTTCTGCTGACTGGAAGCATCACAACAAGACAATCACATTTACATCTGTGTAAATACTACTGATCTCTTTGAATGGAAAAGGAAAACAAAGAACAGTAGCCAGCCATTTACAGTACTGTGAAAAAAAAACATTTCAAATTTTCAGTTTGTGTATCGATCCATCGAAATACATACATTTTTTTTTCAAAGCATGAATGAGTTTACACCACGTTACATGTTGTGTGTGTGTGTATGTACTGTATGTGCAGGTATATCATGTTATAGTTTTCTCACCCAGAAAACACGGTCAGCACCAGGACCAATTAGTGACGTATTGATTGTGTCCAGATCAATGCAATCCAAGACTAGTCAAATCTGTCCCAGAATATCAACTGATTTCAACCAACGCAAATCCTGACCACTAAAGATGGACGTCCCTGGATGGATCAGACAGGGGCGGATGTAACATTTCCCAATTGGGGGGGGGGGGTTGTTAGGGTTAGGAGAAAATGGTACAGGGGCGACTTCACCGCCCGTGTCGCTTCGCGCCACATGAGGTTGCCCCCATGCCAGTTTCAGTTCCAGGACTTTTATTAGTCAAGTAAAGCATCAATAATAACATCAGTTGTTGTTGCATTACTAGTGTTTTCAAATCATTTTAATTATAAGCACTTTAATTTGAAATATCTTTGAAAATTGGGTGTTTGAATGCCATCATGTTTGGCGGGGCAGACTGGGCATTTAGGGGGGCATTGCCCCCCCATGCAGGTCAGCAGATGAGCTGATCTGATTTGATCTCACGTGTCGTCATGATCTTTATGTCATTTTCAGGACATCTTCACCAGATGAAATAATAATAAAGCTTATTCTGGGCCACTACAGACCAGTTATGATTGATTTAAAGGTATTATAGGCTTTATTTAACTTTTTTTAGACAAAAATCATAATGTCTATACCGTATTGTCCCGAATATAAGACAACCATGGATATAAGACGATCTCCATTTTTCAAGACTCATTTGTGTAAAAAGAACATTGAATATCAAATAATATAGTCACCAAATATAAGACGACTCCATTTTTAGGATATTTCCATTGGGGGGAAAAAAAAAACACTGTCTTATATTCAGGCCAATATTATTATTTTAAGTTAGTCTGGCGTCTGTCTTTAGTAGACAGGATTTGTATTGGTTGAAATCAGGTGATATTCTGGTGAAAGATTTGACTAGTCTTGGATTGTCTTGATCTGAATTCTGGACACAATCAGGGTGCAGTGGCGTTTCTAAGGAATTTGGAGCCCTAGGCAAGATTTCCCCTGATCTCATGGTCGCCCCCCTCCCATCATGGTGCCCTAGGCAACTGCCTAGTCTGCCTAATGGCAAAAAACGCCCCTGTCAAGGTGTCATAATTTGTCCCTATGCTGACTGTGTTTGGGTAAGACACCCCTCCCCCCACTATTTGACCTCAGCTCAGGGTTCATATAACCTGTAAGGAAAACGGTGCCTCAATAAGTTACCTACTGTAAATAAGTGACTTAAGTGACAGTGACATTCATATTGGTCAAGAAGACAAGCTAAGGTTTACTGTACAGGCTGCCGTTCATTTGGTTACACAGAAACTTAGACCCTTCTTAAACATTTTATGTACAGCGTTTCAGTCCCAAAATCAATCCAGTATATCAACAGTGGTATGGTAATTGTTTTTTTGTTTTTTTTCCTTTTTTAAAGCTGCATTCTGGGAATTATTTTAATGTTTATAAAAAACAACGAAAGAAAATTTACCAACTTATATGGTAAAAGTTTAAGTTATGTTAATACAATACAATACAACCGCTTCTCCAGTGAGAAAGTTTATTCCCTCGTATTGGACAGGACACCATCTGGTTAACTGGTAGTCCTGCCTGAACCTTCTAAATTAGCCCTTCTCTAAAGCCCCACCTCCCCAACAGGCCATATCGTTCCAATGCTGATCCAGATGATATGGAGGGACAAAACTTCACTCACATCATAACTGTCAGTGTTAGTTTAATAACCCCTTCTAAGCTTACGGTGGGGTAGCGGAAACTGACCACTTTTTTGGAAATAAATTGAAGGTTACGTGACTGAGCCACCCAGGGGATGGCGATAATACTAACAAGACTAGCCTGAGCATACGTTGTGTGAAAACTCCAGGCAGACAGTCACTAAGTTTTGAAGAACCCGGAAGGCTGCTGGAAGTGTTGCTTCCATAAAACACATTCCTGAATGAGCGCTGTGTTGAGAACAAGGAAAGGTAAAAAGATTTTTTTCTTTTTACCTTTCCTTGTTCTCAACAAGGAAAGGTTTGTTTTGCCAAACTATTAGTTTGGCAAACCAAATCAAAATCGTGGGTTTGCGATGGGCTTATTACAGTATCTGTCATAGCCTGGAACCAGCGTGCATGCTTTCCTGGTGCTCGTGCATGCCTGCATGGATTTCAATGACCTGCACTTCCAGACCTGACCACTAGGGCCTGGAGGGCGCCACTGGGGGCTTGGACAAGACCTGCCTAGCAACAGCTAGGCTGAAGTATCTGGATTGGCATTGGACAGTGAGGGCTAAGCCCCGCCCCTTAAAGGGTGGAGTCTAGGGAAGGGCTAATTCCCTCTGGAATGCTTGGTTTTCCCCCCAGACAGTGGGGAGAAGAGCCGGGGGCAAAAAAAATCCCAGGTGTTTAACACTGGCAATGACATCACCTCTCTCTCTGTCGGGAGAGGACATTAAAAGTAACATATAGGTTAGTAACCGTGGTTTAAATTTAGACGACGTCTAAACTCTCATAAATAGCCGGTTAAAGTACTGTTAAGTTACATTTTTAAATGGCACACGACAAAGAAATATGACAACAAATAAGTCTCCTATTCTTCTCTTTGGTTAAAAAGCATACACCAAAAGAGAGAACCGTAAAAAAAAATGAGAGAGAAAAAAAAAACAGCATTATTGCACACCACAGATTTAAATAAATTAGTTTCCATCTTTTGTTTTGTTTTGTAACTTGCCCTCAATGCATCCATCACATCATACAGTAATAATACGGAGGAGGCTCCTGACCAATCTGGACACACAGATATCTAACGGACCCCCATGACGCCTGTAATCCTAGGATGCCACAGGGGTGTGTGTGTGTGTGTGTGTGTGTGTGTGTGTATGTATCCGTCTGTAAATGCCTTCTATAGGTTGGCAGTGGTCCTGGTCACCTGCTTCCACCGTTATCAAGCCATAATTCCCAGGAGGCTGCTTATTAGCCGATCTTATCCACCAGGCATGTTGTCTGGGAGCAGACTGACACGATTTCATTGATGAGACGAAAACCCGGAAATCCTTGATCAGCACGGGCTGGTTTGGCCGCCTTGTTTTAAGCTCTGTCAGCTCAGCGTGGCGAAGTGCTGGAGGTTATGTTTAGGGTTAGGGTTAGAGGAGGAGAGTAAGTTCGGTCACGTGGGAGAGACTCGGGAGTAGAGCCGCTCCTCCTAGCAACAGTTGCTAATGTACTGTATCTGCATTGTCATTGGACAGTGAGGGCCAATGTCCTCGGGAGTAGAGCCGCTCCTCCTTCGACTGGAAACGAGACAGCTTAGGGTTAGGTGATTCGGGCATCTGGTTAGGATGCCTCTTGAGCGTCTCCCTAGGGAGGTCCTCGAGGCACATCCCACTGGGAAGAGACCCCTGGGCAGACCAAGGACCAGGTGGAGGGATTACATCCACTCTCTGGCCTTGGATCGTCTCGGCATGGATGGATACTAGTATATTGACCAAAACAACCACAATAAAGTAGCAGAATGTGCGTTAAAACGGACTACATCGCGGCACGCTTGCGGTGCAGTCTGGGGGCGGGGCTGGGGACGCTTATCAAGTCAGGCGGCTGGCAGCCAACATGCCTGGTGGAGGAACTGGACTTCATAAACAACCTACTGGGAATACTGGCTTGATGTTGGGTAGAATCCTCTGTCCTGGTGGTGTGAGCAACATAAATAAACCAACGACGGGGGAGTGAAGTCATCTCCTAAAACGCTCCTCATCCTCCTCCTCCCCCCTCCGACAAACCCAGAGTTCACTTCATTACCGTATGATCAGCTGAAGCCAGTGGGGGTGTGTTGGGGTCCCCCCTCTCCACTCGCCCCAACATCCTCCACCTGCTTCCTTCATGTCTGTCCCAGCCAGCAGGGGGAGGACTGGAGGACGCCTCCCTCCCGTCGTCGGACGCCGTCCGTCCATCCGTCCGTCTGTAGGTGTTATTTGGCGGAGGAAGAGGAGAGAGACGAGGGCTGGCCGCTGGCCTGCTTGAGCTTGAAGACGAAGATGCAGAGATGTGTGGCGATCTGGTTGCAGACACTGACGCTGTAACGCACCAGGTCCAGGGCTGACAGGAACTAGAGGGAGGAGGGAGAGGGAGAGGTTTTACGTTTAGATGCAAGAAAGTACCCATTTGTAGTGGTGTAGTTGGATGTCCTGATGCCACTTTTTCATTTCCGATCCGATCCCGATACCACAATTTTTGTGTTAGCCGATACCAAATACCGATACCAGAGAAGAATATATATAATAACATACAAAAGAAAAAATACCTTTTATATGAAGTCACCAACTGGGAATAACATACTCCTCTCTCAAATGTGCACTTGGGAAACTCCAAAGCAAACTCCACATGACCCAACATTTTACTTAACTGCCATGGTGTCAACCCCTTACCCCTGTGTCTGATCACTGGTTAGACAGGCATATTTGCCAATATGTGACCAGATAATGACAAATAAGGGCCAATACTGATACTTTTCCGATACCCATACAGTATTTGCCGATACAAGTATCGGGACATCCCTAATTTGTAGTATGATTGGCATCTTGACTTCTTTAACACGTTTAGACCAGAGATCCATGATTGAAGAATTGAATCAAATTAATCACACCTTTAAAATCATGATTTACCATTCAGCATTCAAACTATGTCCAAAATATGCCTGTTGTGTTTTCCTGGGAAAAAATCTGGGGGGAAAAATATGTTTATTTCTTAAATATTTATAAAAAATAGATGATCTACAAGCCCCCAATGCTTGTAGATGTGACCATGAGTTAATTGTGTTTTAAAAAATTTAATCAGATTAATCAACAAAATTAATTTAGCTAATTATATCGAAGCACATAGTTTGTAGATCTATTGTATGTTTTTTTCAGTTCAGTTCAGTTCAGTTCGATTTTATTTTGGTCATACAGTGGACATTTTCATGGCATCATACATCTGACAGTTTTACAGTGGATTGTCATGACCAAAAGGGTTTAGGCTGAAGCCAATGGCTTATTTTGCCTATCCCTAGACATCATCAGACTGGCGATTTTTATTATATGTGTGACTACAGACTGTGGGGGGACTTAAGTCAGGAGAGAAAACAGAAGGAGAAAAAAACAAAAAACAAAACAAAAGAGACAGTCACCCAAGCACACATCCGCAAGCATGCTAGCGCCTCACACACTCGCAAGCATACACACGCGCACACACATACACACCCAGACACACATACGAACACGAAAAAGGAATACATGGGAAAAGGTAATTGGGGAGAGGAAGAAAAGAAAAAAGAGAGGAAAACAGAAGGAGGAGCGAAAAGGAGAGGAGACGGCAAGAGAAAACTGATTTGACCACAGGGAATACAAAATCACACGAATAGGAATTTATATATTTATTTTATAGTAATATGAATACTGTATAAATAGATGTAGATTGTACATGTATATTCTTGTTGTAACAGTTATATCTAATTTTGCCATCATAATGACTAACGTTTGGGTTCGTATAAGAATAGTGTTTTATGTTAATGTTCTATACTTGTCAATTGTTTTGGATTTATATAATCTTTTAAATGTATTGATTGACGTACAGTTTTTTAAATCGGTTTCCAGTGCGTTCCATAGTTTGACACCTCTAATGCTGACACATCTTCCTTTTTTGTTTGTTCTTACCTTTGCACCCTTAAAAATAGCAAATCCCCTGAGGTTGTATCTGCTCTCTCGAACCTCGAACAACTCCTGGACACAGGTTGGAAGTAGTCTGTGATGTGCTTTGTACATTATAACTGCTGTCGTAAGGTCTACCAAGTCATGTAATTTTAGCATGTTGGACTTAATGAAGAGTGGGTTAGTTGGTGCATAATAATTTGCGTGATTAATTATTCTGACTGCTTTCTTCTGGAGGAGGAATATTGGGTTGAGGTTGGATTTATAGTTGCTCCCCCATACTTCCACACAATAACTGATGTGTGGAAGTACGAGGGAGCAATACAGTAAGTATAGTGATTTTTGATCCAGAATTGGTTTCATTTTATACAGTATTGCTATTGTTTTGGAGACTTTGATTCTCAGGTTACTTATGTGGGTTTTCCAATTGAGTTTATTGTCTATTGTGATTCCTAGGAATTTGGTGGCCGGCACTTGTTCAATCTCCACTTCTGCGAATTTAACTTTAATATGCTTATTGATTTTCCTATTACCAAAGATGATGTATTTAGTTTTACTTATATTTAGTGATAATTTGTTGATATCAAACCATTTTTTTACTGTCATTAGCTCTTTTTCTACTGTTACCAGGAGCTGCTCGAGGTTCCCTCCTGAGCAGTACAGGCTAGTGTCGTCAGCGAAGAGAATGCAGTTTATCTTATCTAATATTTCACATATGTCATTTATGTATAAAATAAATAATTTAGGTCCAAGTATAGATCCTTGAGGAACGCCAAATGAGATGTTTTGCTTTTCAGAGTCAGTATTATTTATTCTTACAAACTGATGTCTATTACTGAGATAACTTCTGAGCCATGTGTTTGCAATTCCTCTAAACCCGTATCTTTCCATTTTCTTCAAAAGCAAGTCATGATGAATTGTGTCGAATGCCTTACTCAAATCTATGAAGACCCCTACTGTATATTCCTTGTTTTCGATTGCTGTGGATATGTGTTCTACTAATTCCGTTACTGCCATGGAGGTGGACCTATTTGATCTAAAGCCATACTGGTGATTGCTTAGTATATTGTGTTTCTCTATAAAGTTATCAAGTCTTACCACAAACAATTTTTCTAGGATTTTTGAGAATTGTGAAAGTAGAGAGATAGGTCGGTAGTTAGTAAAATTATGTTTGTCTCCACTTTTAAAAATAGGAACTACCTTAGAGAGTTTCATACTGCTTGGGAAAACGCCGGTCAAAAATGATTGGTTGCAGATGTACGTTAATGGTGCAACTATACACTTTATGATTTCTTTAACGAGTGCCATGTCAATGTCTGTGCTGTCAGTTGACTTCTTGTTTTTGAACTGGTGGACTATTTTTAAGATTTCACTTTCGTTCACCGTCCTGATAAAAATTGAATTAGGATTTTGTTTAATTATTCTCTCGTCTAGACCTTCGGTATTACTGTGCGGTGGAATTTTGTTTGCGAGAGTAGGCCCAACATTTACAAAGAAGTTATTAAATTCACTAGCTATTTCCTTGTTCTCATTAATAATAGTATTATCTTTACAAAAATGATTTGGGTAATCAATACTTACCTGACCCTTTTTAATAATGCTATTTAGTATCTTCCATGTGCCTTGAATGTTACTCCTGTGTTGTTCCAGTTGTTTATGATAATATTCCTTTTTTTTATTCCTAATAATTAATAATAATAATAATTTTCTACAACTCCAAGAAACTTGTGGTCGGCAGGAAGCGTATTCTTTATAAATAAAGTCGGGGAAACTCGAGGTTTAGCAGTAAAACAGCTAAAAACAGCAGGGATGTTCTCACCAGCGCCACCCAGAGCACCAGGTACTCATCTATGAAGCTGTTGAAGTACTGGTTGAGGAACAGCAGTCCTGGACCCAGGAAGGCCAGATCGTTGAGGTGCATCTCACTCTTCGTCATGTGGGCCACCTGGAAAACAAACATTACTACGGTCACACTGCTGCTCGCTAAGTCTACATTACATTTTTGACGTCTCCATCTCGACCAGTGGTTTTCAACCCTTTTGATGCCGCTATTTATTCAGCACTTGAGCCACGGACCACTTTTTGAGAAGGTCTATAGTCTCTCAGACCAACACTAACGAGTATCATCATTTGTGCTGATTGGTGATTAGATTGAGTTTTGTCAGAGAAGCAGCATTATAGGCTTAGTAATGGAACAAGTACAATGTAATGGATTGCATTTTTATAGCGCTTTTCCAAGTGCTCAAAGCGCTTTACAATGGTCCATTCATTCATACATTGGGAAGTAGAGCGGCGAACAGTCAACGCCAGCGTCCCCACTTCCCACATTCACACACCAATGGTGGCAACAAGCTCACACCAACCAACTCATTGGAGGCAATTTGGGGTTCAGTGTCTTGCCCAAGGACACTTCGACATGTAGACAGGAGGAGCCGGGATTCGAACCGCCGACCCACGGGTCATTGGACGACCTGCTCTACCTCCTGAGCCACAGCCGCCCCGATGTACTGTAACAACAGTTTTTAATGGTACATGGAGAGCCAATATTTTCTGATGGTAGAGATGGTACAACTACAGTATATACTCCAGTAGTTGGAGTAGAAGGAAGCAGTGATGAATGAATGTTGGATTTGTTTTTGTTTTTTTGTTTTAACTGAAATCATGCTGTCCATGTGCTTCAGGGAGGTTTCTGTTTCTCACCACTAGTTTGTTGGTGATCTTGGCGGAGACGAAGCCGAAGGCCAGAACGTAGAGACAGGGATGTTTCTGGAACAGCTGCACCGAAGACTTCTTGTAGATCATGAAGGCCAGGATGATGACCGCTCCGATGTGGAAGAACGGTCCCAGAACACTGGTCCCCTGAGACACAAACAGCACCACACAGAGGTGTTTTAGTATGCATTGTACCTTCGCTTAGTTATTCATTTTCACATTCTTTGAGGGCATGCATTGTCGGGTATGGACATATAATGACCACAGATGTGGTCTAAAAGTGTGGAAAAACTTATCCTACATGATAGCAGGAAAAGTCAGTCATAGTCATAGAGAACCACAGTGTGACATCAGTACCAGTAGAGGGCGCCAAGTCCACAGGTTTATGGACTGGATTTGCATTGAGGTGTTTAGATCAGCTCATATAAGACAAAATCTTAGTTCCAGGGACAATATTTTAGTCAAAGACAAAATTTTAGTTTAGTTTAGATGACCTCATGTAAGGACTATGTTTGAAGTATAAACAAAATCATCCCGGACATTACATGAATAATCAACTAACTCTTTGACTGATAGCAGAAAAGCTGGACTAAATGGTAACAAAATAATTTATAGAAAATCCGCTGCTCTAAATTTGTGCAAATGGATGAGATCTAAAGACAGCTTAAAGGTGTCTACTTTAAGAGAATATTTGTATTTTCACATTTCACTGTTTCCAGAGCTCATTCAGAGATAAATGCATTTAAAGTTAGATCATTTATCATTTATCATTTATAGTTGTAAAGTGTGTGAGGTGTTTTCTGGGTTTTGTAGTGCAATCATCAGCACTTAAAGGACTTCATGAGGTGTTGTGCAGTGAGTTCATGAGATTGTTAATTAAACAAAACCTAAAAACAATTTTTGGAGTGATAAGCAGACACCATACTAATCAATCACTCGCCGTGGTAAATCTGTTAAGGAGTTAAAAAATTCCCTAAGAACAGACTGTATCAAATGAGTGTTATAAACAATACAGAGAAACCTCCCCGACAATTTCACCTAGACCGTTGGTTTCTTTTTGGACCACACTTATTATACGAGACCATTTTAAAGAGGAGTGTGCGTCATTCTCTCCATATAGAAGCAGTTCCTTACTGCTATGGTGGATCCGTTCTTCCCCACTCCTCCTGTGAATATGACCCTGAAGTAGTTGGAGCAGGAGAAGATGGCTCCTGCTACCGTTAACAGAGCTGGGATGATCTTCACCTGGATGTTCACCAGAGGAATCTATAGAGGAAAGAAAACCAGAAAAACAACAGTGAATACTACATTGTGTGCTCATATATAGTACATGTATATTAGCAGACATGCTGTGGCTAGTTACAAACTAAATACGGGTAATATGCAATTTGGGGGATCATTGCAGCACAAACCACACTACACACGATCATGAACAACTAACTTCAGTGTTTTCACTTGTGGTGGAAAAAAGTTACTTAAAACTTACGTAAACTTACTTAAAACTTGAATACTGCAATGTACTCAACTGCAAGTAAAATTCCTAATTTTTATATCCAATGTACAAAGCCATTGGCATAAAAGTAAAAATGGTGTTATTATTACCGAGAACTGCCAAAAAGCCGTTCCTCCAAACGCAGCCAGAACGTACATGGTTATGATGAACATCTGCACTTCAGTCACATCAATGCTAGAGAGAGAGAGAGAGCAGGGGAATTATGAGCCATAAATAATTAAGTTATATAGAGACATCAAAAACACAGTATGTACACACGCACATGTAACGCCCAGGATTCAAACCCGGGTCTCCCGCGTGAAAGTCCAACATCTTAACCACTAGACCAAGAGGACATCCCTTTGGTCTGGGGGCAGATACTAGACTTTGGAGGCCATCACAACAGAGGCTGTAGCCACCTGCTACACTACACTCACAGCCCATGTGAAGCATTAACAAGCTGGCATTAAGAATTCCGGCTCATTGTGTCGGTACAATGGTGTCCCACACACCCAGACAATAGCAGATCTATAAGCTAACTTGTAAAGATAAATATAGTTTCAGCACAGGGCCGCTGTATAAAAGAGTTATAAATAGATGGATATAAATCTAAGATTATCAGTGAGTCAAGTTCAGTGGTTTTTAACCAGTGGTCCGGGGACCACCAGTGGTCCTTGAGAGAGTTCCAGATGGTCCCCACTAGATGTAACTCTTTGAGGGCGTAAAAATGAAACCAAATGGACCAAATTGTGGGTCCATTTGGTTTCAGGTTTACACTCTCAAGAGTTAAAATATTCATCATCTGAATGAGTCTACACAACTAGAGAATGTAGAAGATTAACAGTAATTTTGATCTGTGTGTTTCCTGGCTGGTTTGTTTCCAAAATCCAGGAATTATGGAGAAAAAACAAATGAAATCTTTAGTTTTGGGTTCTGTGGGACTAAAATGTCATCAAATGGTGTGGTCTGTGGCTCAAATGCTGATTAAATAATGGGCCCTGGTATTAAAATGTCTGAAAACCAATGGTGTAGTTAAACCACCATTATTAAACTCACTCATTGTGTGCGGCCTGCATAGTGCATCCAGTACAGTACCAACTCACATGCCACTGGTGGTCCGGGGACCACCAGTGGTCCTTGAGAGGGTTCCAGGTGGTCCCCAGCTAAGTTGTTTAACCGGATGTAACTCTTGAGAACGTAAAAATGAAACTAAATGGACCCGCCAGGGTCCATTTAGTTTCATTTTTACACTCTCAAGAGTTGAAATGGTCATCATGTGAATTAGTCCTAATCTACACAACTAGAAGATTAATGGTCATGGACAGAAGCAAAGGAAATCTTTAGTTTGGCGGGTCTGTGGGGCTAAAATGTCCTCAAATGGTGGTCCGTGGCTCAAATGCTGAATAAATGGTGGGCCCTGGGATGAAAAAGGTTGAAAACCACTGCAGTACAGTACCAACTCACATGCCAAAGTGTAGGGTTCCTGACACACAGGTCTGCCAGTGTGCCTACATAGTGCATACAGTACAGCAGGGGTTTTCAACAGGTGGTCCGGGGACCACCAGTGGTCCTTGAGAGGGTTCCAGGTGGTCCCCAGCTAAGTTGTTTAACCAGATATAACTCTTGAGAACGTAAAAATGAAACCAAATGGACCCTCGCGGGTCCATTTGGTTTCATTTTTACACTCTCAAGAGTTAAAATAGCCATCATGTGAATTAGTCCTAATCTACACAACTAGAAGATTAATGGTCATGGACAGAATTAAAGTAGATCTTTAGTTTGGGGGGTCTGTGGAGCTAAAATGTCCTCAAATGCCAGTCGGCCTGCATAGTGCATCCAGTACAGTACCAACTCACATGCCAAAGCGCAGGGTTCCTGACACATAGGTCTACATAGTGCATCCAGTACAGTATCAACCCACATGCTAAAGCGCAGGGTTCCTGACACATAGGTCTGCCAGTGGATCTACATAGTGCATCCAGAACAGTACCAACAGTACTTACATGCCAAAGCGCAGGGTTCCTGACACATAGGTCTGCCAGTGGATCTACATAGTGCATCCAGTACAGTACCAACAGTACTCACATGCCAAAGCGCAGGGTTCCTGACACATAGGTCTGCCAGTGTGCGCAGTAGAACATGAACATTGGTACTTACATGCCAAAGCGCAGGGTTCCTGACACATAGGTCTGCCAGTGTGCGCAGTAGAACATGAACATTGCCACGAAGCAGCAGAAGAACATCCAGTCAGGGTTGGTGCCCAGCTGGATGGCGATGCAGGTCCCCAGGACCACGAACACTGGGAGGACAGGAGGAGGGGGACAGGGAACAATAATGTACACAGAGCAGTTAAAACACTGTAAATGTATGTTTGCAGGCCGCATTGTGTTGTCAGAGTTAGTTCATTTTGGGCGGGAACATCTTTTAGTGTTCTAAACGTTATTAGCAATTTACTTAGCATTATTATCATTGTTTCATTCTTGCCTCTCCTATCAAGAATGGACAATTAAAGCAATACTCAAGCTGCTTACACTTTATTCAGGTCACAAAATAAAATCATAATAATAACTCGACTGGCTTCGTCACTCTCATGTTCATTCATTCTAGTGGTCTGGTGTAACACTCAAATTGGTCCGTGCGGAAACAAGTAGCCAACTAACAATCCTATTGTTACAATCATCGTTAACAATACTTAGCATCAGCATTGCCTAGCATTATTGGCAGTAGTTTGGATTAATTATACTACTTTAGATATTGAAAAATATCACATCTACAAGCTTGTGCTTGAGCTTGTAGATCTACTATTTTGGGAAATGGTGAAAATGTGGTGCAAATCTTTTTTTTTTAATGTACAATTGGAGACATTTGATATGAAAAATATTTTTTTATCGACTACTTCGGCTCCTATGAACAGCCCAGGCAGATTATTGAGTTCATTGATTCAGTAATTAGATATCTGATATCCATTTTAGCTACCATGCTCCCTGCTTATACAATATACAGTATATCCACTGCAAACATGGATAATGCACATTGATTTTGTTTTACATTTCTCAATAGCATAGGTATTATTTATCTCAGGTTTAATATATAGGCTATCAATATTCAACCTGAGAAGATTTAATTTCAAATGGAATTTGGTATCCCAGTGAATATTGGTACAATACATACGCTTCTATAATATCGGTGATAGGCTACTTGACCAGTAGTATCTTTATTGTGCTGACAACTTGTTTATTGCTTGTTTCTCTCTCACAACAGCATGCAGCAGGCTGTAAAATACTGTGGAACCAAAGAAAAACAAATCACCATCACACCAGTGCTCGTGTCTACCACCTCAGTGTTGTATCTCCCTAAGTCAGTGACATGTTTTCCCTCTGTAGTGTGAGTGTGTTCTGTCTGCTGTGCTGTCATGTGGTACATTTTTTCCCCTACCTGTAGAGAGAGAGTCACAACCGTGGTCAAAGAGCTCCCCCAGGGGAGTGCTGCTGTTGGTCCGTCTGGCCTGCTTCCCGTCTATAGCGTCCAGAGACTGGTAGAGGAACAGTCCCACAGCACACGCCATGTACACCCACAGAGGAGCCTGAAAAGAGAAAAATGGAGGCACTCAGAATATATGTGACAGCACCTGGTACTTTGTGCCTCATGTAGGCCAGGATCAATTTTCTGTTTTTACAGATTATTAAATATACAATGTAAGCTTTTATATGATGCATCACTCAAGGAAATTGGAGCATTTTTGTAGGAGTTATGAGCATTTAAATCTGAGTGTCCCAAAATAGTAAAACTGAGGAAATTGATTTGAAGTTTCAGAAATTTTCCCGACATGGGGAACAAAGCACCAGATCTGATCACATATACAGTGCATGCTAGCCGCAATGCATGACTCTAGGTTTTTTTTAATAATGGGATGAATCTAGAGTTGCAATCATCTGTGATCTGCGAACAACATTAAACTCACCAACACAAAACTTGAATTAACCTCTATCTGCAAAGTGGTTGTTTGATAAAAGTCCACCATAGACATGTTATGAGCTACTTTCTGTCAATAAATTCTCTGCAGGTGATTGTTTTTCTAAGTACTGGAGTTTGGAAGCGCTCATCATTAGTCACTGAACGGCCCTGTGTACCACCTGTTTAGAATTTGCACATAACGCAGGTCGCACCAGCCCAACCTGTTAATACAAATTGGCTACGAGTGACTTTAAAGTCCAGCACTTTTATTTACTGACAGAAAGTAGCTCATAACATGTCTATGCTGGATTTTTAATTAAACAAACACGTTGTGGTCTAGAGCAGTAGTTTTCAACCCTTTTCACATCATTTATTAGGATTTTTTGAGCCACAGTCCCACTGTTTGATGGGATTTACCCTCAGAGAACCCAAAACAAAAGAACATTTTGTCGTTGTTTTCTCCACAACTACATTCTCTGTTGATGCATGGGGATATGGGAATGATCAATTAACTGGTTAATAGATAAGCGTTGGTTTTGAAAAAGACATCCGAGAATTCCCCTCAATGTCTAAACACAAAAATATACATTTTACAGAATTTTACGGTATATTCCGTAATCACATATTTAGGCACGAAATGAAAAGTCTTGTTTGTCAAAGTAGTATATGCAGGCCTCTTCAGACACACGGCTGGCAATTCAGTTTTAACGAGAGGAGAGGCCTTCATTTTGGACGTGCGGGGAAGTACAGGAGGCAGGGGGTGATTATACGAGTGTATTTGTCCTGTCTCTAAAAGGACCTTTAGTCTTAGTAACTGTACATCAAGACACCTCATTCTACAGAACAGAGGAGATAAGATGGCGCCCTATGGACCAAAACAAGGCTCATCCAAAGACTTTACTTATCATCATATCTGGTAATGGGCGAGGCCCACTTAGGATACTATGTTTCTTTCTATATCTGTGGTTCTTAGACTACTTCAGGTCAGGATCCCAAAAATACATGTGGTTTCCCCTGTATGAGCTTGTAGAGGCTGTAGATCTGCTCCGTATTTTCCAATAGCTGTAGTGTAAGACGAAGCGGTTCCCACCAGTCTTGTAATAGTTTTGGATTTTTTAATTTTAGTTAAGTTTTAGTTAGATATTAGAACAGATTGCTAGTTTTTAATTTAGCCATTGGCTGCTTAAAACTAAGGCTATATTATCTATAATTCCAGTTTTTGTTACTTTTGTGAACACGCAATACAGCTGAACAGCTCACAGTCACATTCTTGGTTATTCTGTATACACCTGGGATTTTCAACCATTTTGATACCAGGGCCCACTATTTATTCAGCATTTTAGCCACGGACCACCACTTGAGCAGATTTTAGCTCCAAAGACCCCAAAACTAAAGATCGCTTTTGTCCACCAGGCTGGATTTGGAAAACAAAACAGTCAAACATACATACAAAATAACCATTAATCTTCTACATTCTCTAGTTGTGTAGACTTGGGGCTAATTCAGATGATGAATATTTTAACTCTTGGTTGGTAAAAGTGAAACCAAATGTTTCACTTTTTACCAAAAATCTTTCATTGGTAGAAAGTGAAACATTTGGTTTCACTTTTTATCATTGGTTTCATTTGGTTTCATTTTTACCATTGGTTTCATTTGTACACTATCAAGCGTTACATCTGTTTAATCAACTTTCCATCTGGTTAACCAACTTAGCTGGGGACCACCTGGAATCCTCTCAAGGACCACTGGTGGTCCCCGGACCAGTGGTTGAAAACCACTGCTGTATACTCTCGGGGAATAACAGATGGACACAATGATTAGCATGAAAGTGTAAATGAGCACATTGACTCTATAATGAGTGGTCACAGCTCATACAGTAGTACTACTGTGTACACCCCCCCCCCCCACACACACACACACACCACACACACACACACACACACACACACACACACACACACACACACACACACACACACCGGTCACATGGAAGGAAGGACAGTTCCTGCTTCAAGTAAACACACAGAACACACCGCAACACTTAGACACAACGTTTAGCCATGCAGGCCAACAAAGTGTTACGCATTGGACAGTTCATTGTCTAAAGATAAGATAAAACTAATCATAAAATTACAGTGACTAAACAATCATAGTAATAAACAGTAGCACACTATATATCATTTGCTGAGTCTCTAGAACAGTTTTCAACAGAACCACGGATTCCAGGGGGTTAAAATAATCATCATCTGAATTAGCTCAAGTCTTGTCAACTAGAGGATGTAAAAAGATTAATGGTCATCTTGCAATTGTGGACAAAACCAAAAGGAATCTTTAGTTTTGGGTCTTTGTGGTGTAAATGTCAAGTGGTGGTCCATGGTCCATGGAGTAAATAGTGGGTCCTGGTATGAAAAGGGTTGAAAACCACTGCTCTAGAATACTAGATAGATTATACGATTATATCTTTATTATATATTATTGTGCTTTTTTTGTTAACTTATGCGGGAATGTTTTAGTAATATATCACAAGATTTTTTATTTAGTTGACTAAAATGTATTTTGGCGATGCCTCAATGCTGTCCTAATGAGATTTTACTCAAAACATCTGATCTACAGGCTTTCTACTAGCCATTTTCAGCATGCAACCAAATATAAAATGGCATATATCTCCACTAGTCCCTCCCTAAAAGTTTAGTGCATTTATTTGCTGACAAAACTAGTCTTAGTCATCATAGCTTAGCTTTCAATTCCGTTTGTGAAAAGAGGAAGTTGACGAAAATGTTTCCTCAATTAGTAGTCAAAATCCACACTAATGTACCTGAATAGTAATGCTACACTAAAACTGGTATTTCTTTTTTTTTACTTCTGTTTTTAATGTTGCTATTCACCAAAAACGTAGATATACAAGCTCACAGCATAAGGCAGTGGACCCGCAAGGGTCCATTTGGTTTCATTTTACACACTCAAAGAGTTACATCCGGTTACCCAACTGTCGATCATTTAGCTGGAGACCACCTGGAACTCTCAAGGACCAGTGGTGGTCCCCGGACCACCTGGTTGAAAACCACTGGCATAGGGCACAAGGTGTCAAAATGCAAGCTTAACGTGCGTCAGCTATAGTGTGAGAGCGACTGGTTTAGAATGTATTACTACGGGCCTCAGTCAGGTCCTCAGGGGTTAATAGGGACTTTAAGCGGTACTACGGCGAGCCTCTAGTACGGGAACAGGAACTCTATCGGAGCTTGATAGATAAACCTGCTTGCCGTAGCAGCCGTTCCTACTACAGCAGAACCTACACTTTAACGTAGTGTCCACAACGCCTGTTTGACACACACTGCATAGACATGTCACCATGGTAACCGTTGCCGTTGCGGATGGCTGTTTGCTGCATGATTTTGACAGATGGTGATGCAATGTCCAGCCGTACTTCCTGTTAGAGTTGCCGTTCTAAGATGCGGCAGCTTAAAGACCCTATTGTGTTCAATAGGTCAGAGCAGTCTGGT
This sequence comes from Benthosema pterotum, assembly GCA_039105355.1. Lineage (NCBI taxonomy): Eukaryota > Metazoa > Chordata > Actinopteri > Myctophiformes > Myctophidae > Benthosema > Benthosema pterotum. The sequence goes on from CM076968.1 coordinate 51,601,358, forward strand.
GACTGGCCGTGCGGGGCGGGGTGCGGGGTGGGGGCCCAGTTGACTTGCAACTAGGGGGACGTGCACATGGACGTCAAAGGGGGCTTCATTCAGCCCCTGCCCCTCAACCCTTCTGTATAACAACTGCTCTCTCCAGACCCCCAACACACCACTTAGTATGCTGTCCAGGTGCATGCCACGTACAGTATATACCACATATGTCAAACTCAAGGCCCGGGGCCAAATCAGGCCCGTGAATGAATTATCTTCGGCCCGCGGGATGATATTGAATTAGTATTAGAACTGGCCCATGATAAGAAATGGATGCAACTAATTGTTTTACTTCCTCAACTCAGTCTCATTTAACTATGAAAGCAGCACTTGGTGAGGATCATAGAAGGAAAAAAAAATCCCCAAAAAATAGCAGGTGTTCACGTCTCATAGCGCGCCACGGAGTGGCGCGCCACGGTGTGGCACGCTATGAGACGTGAACACCTGCTATTTTTCATTAAAACTTAAAACTGTTTTTAATGCAAGCAGTTTCATCTTTACAATTATCTTGCCATTAAGAGACATTGATTTTTGAAGGGAAATTATTTTTTTGCTGCTTGACAGTGACGTCATTGTAAACCGGTGTTGAAACACAGACCGGGCCCTCGACTTGTACCAATTTTTCTATTTTGGCCCACTCTGTATTTGGGTTTGACACCGCTGGACTAGATAGTAGGCTCTGGCCTGACGGCATGCCACGTGTTCAAGTAAAAAGAAATATTTAAAAGGAGCATTCGGTGATTTGGGTGATTTTGAAAACCCCTGGTAACAAGATGTGAACCTGCACACACTCTACAGTGTGGGTGGGGGTGTTGGGGTGCAGCCAACAACACCTACACCACCGCCCACCCGCACTCCATCCTGATTGGCAGAAGTCCCCTCTAATCCTGACTGGACGAAAGGCCCCAAACTGAAACTAGAGTTTTTTGACCCCAGGAGGGGTCACTGGGGATAGGGAGGAACTCCTTATATGGTCACCACACTATATAGTCGGAGTCTTTTGCCAAAAAAGAAAAAAAAAGTAACAATATTTAAAATAAGTGAAATCACTTACTATACTGTGTGTGTGCAACTAACACACACACACACACGCACGCACGCACGCACGCACGCACACACGCGCACACACACACACACACACACACACACACACACACACACACACACACACACACACACACACACCACACACACACACACACACACACACACACACACACACACACACACACACACACACACGCACACACACACACACACGCACACACACACGTGGCACTTCAGGACTGGCAGCACTGTGTTATAAAATTATGATTTCATAATAGTGTCGAAACAGCTGCTTATGCCAAATTACATGTCTCTAGGCCATTGACGTGTCATCACACATGCTCTGTGGCTCATAGAACAGTCAGCATATAATTTAGATTAGGGTGTTTACATCCTAAAACCCCTTGCGGGTCCATTTGGTCTCATGTTTACACTTTCAAGTATTCTCAAAATATTCATCATCTGAATTTTGGGGTCTGTGGGGCTAAAATGTCATCAAATGGTGGTCCGAGGCTCAAATAAATAGTGGGTGCTTGTTTAAAAATGGTTGAAAACCACTGCCTTAAGAGAAAGAAACTGAAAGACAGACAGAGAGGGAAGGGTAAAATGGGTGGTGAATGAATGAAAAATAAAAAATAAATATCCTTTCAGTGGAACTACAAGTATATTCATTAGCTCTGTTTTTGGTTCATCGTCGCACGTCATTCACTGCACAACTGTCACAATCCTGTCACAATCCTGTAGAGCAGGGTTTTCAACAGGTGGTCCGGGGACCACCAGTGGTCCTTGAGAAGGTCCCAGGTGGTCCTCAGGCTAAATGATGGAAGGTTGGTTAACCAGATGTAACTCTTGAGAATGTAAAAATGAAACCAAATGGACCCTTGCGGGTCCATTTGGTTTCATTTTTACACTCTCAAGAGTTAAAATATTCATCATCTGAATTGGCACTGCTTAATTAAGAAGTTTACACTGGTTTGTTGGCAAAATACAGCCTGGAATTGTGGACAAAACCAAAAGAATTCTTTAATTTTAGGTCTTTGGTGTGAAAATGTGATCAAATGGTGGTCCGTGGCTCAAATGCTGAATAAATGGTGGTCCCTGGAGTGAAAAAGGTTGAAAACCCCTGCTGTAGAGATTTGTTTTTGGCCTTTGTGCCTTGTGCGATCTTTCAAAGCCAAAGCTTGAATGAGCCCTTCACTAAGTCCCTCCCCAATCCAGCCTTGTCCAATAGGCACGTTAGTAGAGGAAAGCTTGACCCATACTTACAACCCGTTGCAACAGTTGCAAAAGTATGTGGATTGGCATTGGACAGTGAGCAAACCCCGCCCTAAAGGGTGGGGTTATGAGAAGGGCTCATTGACGTTCACTCTGAAGCAATATCAGGTCTGAACTTGATGTAATCAGCACCACTGGCATCACTCTATTTTATCATGTTCTACCTTCCCTATTCAACTCACGTCTGATTCATTGATTGCAACTTAATAAACCTACTGTATGAGTGGGCACACTTCCTTTGAACTTTGCGCGTTCCCTTGAAATTCTTGACATCCCATTTCCCAGTAGTTGACGACACTGATGTGTCATTAGCCCTCACGAGAGAGCTCAGTTTTCTGACCTCTCAATGTTGCAGTCCGAGTATCATTTGGGCAGAGCCTTCATGTATTCATCTGTAATAAGTGACTTGACAGTGAGGGGACAGTGTGGACGACTATCTAGAAATGAGCACCTTGTGAACTTATTCCAAGAAGTAGAGAATCACCCTGGACCCCAGCAGGGGAACTTATCTGAGGAAAAATACCTTTGGTGCAACTACAATAGAGGTCAGTGAAAGATAACCTTAAAGGTAGGGGAAGTGATTTCAGTTTTGTCAGATATCACCCCCAAAAAAAAAATTCTGGTAAAATGCTCTATTATAAGGTGTGGAAACCATATATGAAGTCCCCCCCCCCCTCCCCCACGTTAGCAGAGGAGCTAATAAAAGTTCCCCAGGTGGTGGGTGAATTCTCCTCCAATCAGGATTGAGCAGCAGGTTCACATAGTGTAGCTACTGTTGGACGCCCCTAGTGCACCAGGCTGGTACTACACCATGAATTTCAAATCACTTACCCTAACCTTAACGATTGAATACTTTCCAACCACTGATGTGTTGGTACTGTTATTTGGATTAATCACATTCTTCTGGGGGCAAACATTCTGCCGTCCATCAACCATGTGGTCTGTGGTCCTACAGCAGGATTCTCTCTCAAACAGCAGGGCATAACCCCAGAACGGCACGGGTTCGAATCCAACCATTCGCTGCATGTTATTTGATCTCTCGTTGTTTCTATGTCAGTGCTACTCAACTATTTTACTATTTTGAACCATTTCATTCAAGGAGCTCCAATCTGGAAAATATGTATGTTTCCCTGGAACTAAAAATCTCCCTGCAACTAAAGTGTTGTTGTTCCTGGAACTAAAATTTTGCCCCTAGAACTGTAAAGTTGTCCCTGGAACCAAAATGATGTTCCCCGAACAAAACTTCTCTGGAACTAGACTTTTGTCCCTGAAAGAAAAAAAAAGAACAAAAAACGTGTCCCTGGAAATAAATGTTTTGTCCCTTGGAACTAAAATTGACCACAAATTGTATCTAAATTTAAATCACTGTAAGATTTGCATGACATTTCAAAAATAAGCAGTGATACAAGCGCAGGGATACAAGCGCAGGGATACGAGCTTGTAGATCTGCTATTTTTCAAAAGCTAAAACACCTGAAGGCGTTCCGTCTCAGAAAGGGTTAAACCCACACTTTTTTGAATTGAGGGCTACTTTCAAAATGGCTGGCTCAACAAGATCTACACATCAAAAATGTGATGATCCCTTTGCTGAAAATCCATTTCAAGGCCCCTAAAAAGTTCGAGCGTTGAAATAGTGGTGATGGTGTTACTTACTGTACTGTTACTATACTATACTAGTACTGACGTTTGGGGTTTGAGTTGACAGTTATATATTCTAGGCCTGTCATGTGATCTACCTGCACAGCTTGTGGGATCTACTGGTAGATCACGATCTAACTTTAGGGCACCCCTGATATAACCGAATGGGGGTTCAAACAGGGGGGTAATCGCCTCACGATTACCTGCTCGGTGGCGGTGGGGCAGTAGTAGTAGTAGTATCATTACCTGCTCGGTTGCGGTGGGGCAGTAGTAGTAGTATAATTACCTGCTCGGTGGCGGTGGGGCAGTAGTAGTAGTAGTATCATTACCTGCCCAGTGGCAGTGGGGCAGTAGTAGTAGTAGTATCATTACCTGCTCAGTGGCGGTGGGGCAGTAGTAGTAGTAGTAGTATCATTACCTGCTCAGTGGCAGTGGGGCAGTAGTAGTAGTAGTATCATTACCTGCTCAGTGGCAGTGGGGCAGTAGTAGTAGTAGTATCATTACCTGCTCAGTGGCAGTGGGGCAGTAGTAGTAGTATCATTACCTGCTCAGTGGCAGTGGGGCAGTAGTAGTAGTAGTATCATTACCTGCTCAGTGGCAGTGGGGCAGTAGTAGTAGTATCATTACCTGCTCAGTGGCAGTGGGGCAGTAGTAGTAGTATCATTACCTGCCCAGTGGCAGTGGGGCAGTAGTAGTAGTAGTATCATTACCTGCTCAGTGGCGGTGGGGCAGTAGTAGTAGTAGTATCATTACCTGCTCAGTGGCGGTGGGGCAGTAGTAGTAGTAGTATCATTACCTGCCCAGTGGCAGTGGGGCAGTAGTAGTAGTAGTATCATTACCTGCTCAGTGGCGGTGGGGCAGTAGTAGTAGTAGTATCATTACCTGCTCAGTGGCAGTGGGGCAGTAGTAGTAGTAGTATCATTACCTGCTCAGTGGCAGTGGGGCAGTAGTAGTAGTAGTATCATTACCTGCTCAGTGGCAGTGGGGCAGTAGTAGTAGTAGTATCATTACCTGCTCAGTGGCGGTGGGGCAGTAGTAGTAGTAGTAGTATCATTACCTGCTCAGTGGCAGTGGGGCAGTAGTAGTAGTAGTATCATTACCTGCTCAGTGGCAGTGGGGCAGTAGTAGTAGTAGTATCATTACCTGCTCAGTGGCGGTGGGGCAGTAGTAGTAGTAGTATCATTACCTGCTCAGTGGCAGTGGGGCAGTAGTAGTAGTAGTATCATTACCTGCTCAGTGGCAGTGGGGCAGTAGTAGTAGTAGTAGTATCATTACCTGCCCAGTAGCAGTGGGGCAGTAGTAGTAGTATCATTACCTGCTCAGTGGCGGTGGGGCAGTAGTAGTAGTATCATTACCTGCCCAGTGGCAGTGGTGCAGTAGTAGTAGTATCATTACCTGCTCAGTGGCAGTGGGGCAGTATATAGTAGTAGTATAATTACCTGCTCCGTGGCAGTGGGGCAGTAGTAGTAGTATTATTACCTGCTCGGTGGCGGTGGGGCAGTAGTAGTAGTATCATTACCTGCCCAGTGGCAGTGGGGCAGTAGTAGTAGTATAATTACCTGCTCTGTAGCGGTGGGGCAGTAGTAGTAGTATCATTACCTGCCCAGTGGCAGTGGGGCAGTAGTAGTAGTATAATTACCTGCTCAGTGGCAGTGGGGCAGTAGTAGTAGTAGTATCATTACCTGCTCTGTGGCAGTGGGGCAGTAGTAGTAGTATAATTACCTGCTCGGTGGCGGTGGGGCAGTAGTACACCAGCACCAGCGTGGTGACGATGTTGACAGCCAGGCCGATGATGGTGATGAGGTTGGGAGCGATCCATGTTGGCACGTGTCCCACCAGCCACTCCCAGAAGTGCTGCATGAGCGGCTCCAGCAGGGAACGCCCGGCGCTGCTGTACTTGTGCTCTTCCAGCTTCTTCAGCTGATGGACGGAGAGCGGCGGAGAGGGCATCTGGACCAGCTTACTGACCACGCAGCTTATACCGCCGCCGCCTAGGGGTGGGAAGATAGTCTTAACTCAAAGAGAGCCTTCACAGTAGATCTACGTCTCTCTTACCGTTATTAAATAATAGCTATGAACGGTGTTGTTGAAGTTGATCTACATTGCTCTACATCGATCGTTTGATAGCGACAGCGAACAGCGATGCCAGCTGAGGGACCAAAATAAGAGACGGCCCGGAAGGAAGATCCTGTGTGCGCTGATCTAACTTGTCCGACCGGAAACATGGACCGAAATATGATATATGACTTTTACATGAAAATCGCTAGTACTAGAAAATGAAAAAGTGCTGGCACTTTATGCTGCGATTCGATTGTATATATCAATATATTGCATTTGTTCCCACAAACAACTGTGCTTTTATTATACTAGAACATTTTAAAGGGGAATTCCACCCATTTTCAAGATTTTTTTCCTGAGAGCGTACAAATGGAACCAAATGGACGCGCTACTATTTGTACACTCAGAACTCACACTAAGAAAAAAGGTTATAAAAGGCAAATCATTAACGAACACAACACAAACACAACTTGATGATGTCTTCAAGTTATGTTTAACCAAAAATGGATTTTGAACCTGGCGATTCATGTTGATATCATGGCATTAAGGGGATAGTCCACTTTAAAACACACACACACACACACACACACACACACACACACACACACACACACACACACACACACACACACACACACACACACACACACACACACACACACACACACACACACACACACACACACACACACACACCCACCAGACAGTTTAGCATTTGAAAACAACCAACATCAAACGACTAAATACTGAATGGAGTAACTTATTAACTGTCTGGTGTGTTCACATGTGACTGAGTAGAGTAGACCATGAAATGACCAAAACATTTTTTGTAAGTGGAATATGTCTAATATGTGGAATAAGTGGAATAGTATTGCGATAAATTGGCATATCGATTTTTCTTCCCCACCCTTACCTCTGCTGCGGGTGCCGCAGCCCACAAACAACTGTGCTTTTATTATACTACAACATTTTAAATAGGAATTCCACCCATTTTCAAGATTTTCTCTGAGAGCATAAAAATGGAACCAAATGGACACGGTGCACTCTAAGAAACAAGGCCCTAAAAGAAAAATCATTAACAAACGAAACACGAACATCAAATCTATCTAAATACTGAGTGGAGTAACTTCACAGTTGTCTGCTGTGTTCACATGAGACTGAGTAGACCATAAAATGACCAAAGGTTTTTTTTTGAAAGTGGAATATCCTTTTAAGAATTGCAATAAAGTGGCATATCATTTTTTTTTTGCCCACCCCTACCTCCTCTGCGGGTGCCGCAGCCCCCCGCCCCGGCCTGGCCCTTGCCAGCGGTGGTCTTGTATGGAGCGTCTCCTCCGGCTCCGTGGTCCGACGGCCATGCTCCTGGCGCCGGCCCGGCCGTGCTGCCATGCTGCTGGCCTGCTTTTGCAGTTCGAGACCGTAGATTCCTTTGGCCGGCGCTACTACTCATGGAGGAGGTTGAGGCCCGCTTTTAGCCTTGTTTTGCACTCCACCTGGCTGGCACTGGCTCTGGGGGGTCCCTAGTAGTAGTAATCCACGATTCTGGGCAGAAACGGGGCTGAAAATAAGGGAAAAAAATACAGTTGACTTTCTGATTCATGGAAAGCATGCAGGGCAGGATCTGGGTATGAGCATGGGGGGGCGATGCCCCCCTAAATGCAGTGACTGCCCCACTAAACATGATGCCATGCAAAAAATATATATATATATTTCAAGTGCTTACAGTATATTTAAAGAAACACTACGCTACTAAGTAACTACCACTAATCTCCACTAAACCAACACCATTTCATCATTCCAAAAACAGAAAACCCTCTGGGCACGTATGCCTGTCGCAACTTCTATAACAACTCATGGTTACAAACATAACCAACGTTGTGTAACTAGCGAGGAGCAAACTTTTCACTACGGGAATTTACGCAAACTCCCATAGTGAGCACCGGTTAATTAACAAAACCCAACTGATCGTGTGGGTCACAGAACTAGAGAAAATAAATAGAAGATAGATGTTGTGTTAAGATCGATATAACCATGACAAAATAGATGGTTATGGGTTATCTATTCAATGTGGGAGTTTAGAGTGAATTTAAACGGAAATGGTATGGGAGCGGCTTCGTGCCACAGCCCCCCCCCCCCAATTGGGAAAGGTTACATCCGGGCCTGACTGAAAGGGCAGAGCCTATGTAACATCCACATACTGTAGGTAACAGATTTTTTGTATTGAGTTGTACTGTAATTCTACTACCAATCAATCAACAACTTGGACAATACTGACAGCATAATCAAACCACTCCAGCTGCTCCTTATTGTCAAAAGCACATTAAAGCATCATTATTATTTCTTAAGAGGAATTTCAACCATATCATATCCACACAACATCTCAAGGTATATTAATGTCATAGTAATATGTTGAAAATGATTGATTGTGTAGAACCTATACATCAGTGGTTTTCAACCAGTGGTCCGGGAACCACCAGTGGCCCTTGAGAAGGTTCCAGGTGGTCCCCAGCTAAGTTGGATAACCAGATGTAACTCTTTGAAAGCGTAAACATGAAAACAAATGGACCCGCAAGAGTCCATTTGGTTCATTTAGTGGTCCATTTGGTTCATCATCTGAATTAGCCCAAGTCTACACAACTAGAGAATGTAGAAGATTGATGGTCATTTTGATCTGTATGTTTGACTGTTTTGTTTCCCAAATCCAGCCTGGAATTGTGGACAAAAGCAAAATAAATCTTTAGTTTTGGGGTCTGTGGGGCTTAGCTAAAATGTCATCAAATGGTGGTCCGTGGCTCAAATGCTGAATAGAGGGCCCTGATATGAAAAAGATTGAAGACCACTGTTCCCCACTGATTGTGTAGAACCTATACATTACACACAGACACACTACAGCTATAAACCACTTATAACAAAGTAACAACGCAATTATTTGCATCCGGATCAAAGCTGTAACAATGTAACAGCCTAATGAATGATCGTGCAACAGCATCCGGTGTGACATAATGTAGCCAGTACTGTAAATAGCTCGGATGTAACCAAATGTATCTATCGCTGGCTAACCGATCATCGAAGCTGCATTGACAGCTTAGCATGGTGACATTGTCCAGGCATCGACATCTTCTTACCGCTGATCGCTTGGCTGATGAGGATGAGGACGGTGCTGTCTGTCGCTTACATGGATGATGGGATGATGATGGTGGTGCTATCTGGACACGATCCGAACCACGGCAGGAACTATTACTATAAACACCAAGTGGATTAGTGTAAACGGGGCTGGTCGGAGGCAGGTTTTTGGTTGGAGCAGGTGGAAATAACACGATCCTTCCTTCCTTCCTTCCGCCGCAATGAGAAACAGCAGCAGCAGCAGTAGTACAGTCACAACTCTGTCAAGACACTAGCAGCGAGCGAACATGGTACTTCCGGTTGACGCAGTGTTGCCAACTGACAAAAATGCACTAGTGGCACTTCCAAAAATGCACTAGAATGCGCTAGATGCTCACCTGGAACATACAGATCAAGATGACCATTAATCTTCTACATTCTCTAGTTGTGTAGACTTGGGCTAATTCACATGATGAATATTTTAACTCTTGAGGGTGTAAAAATGAAACCAAATGGACCCGCAAGGGTCCATTTTTACGCTCTCAAAGAGTTACATCTGGTTAACCAGCTGTCCATCATTTAGCCTGGGGACCACTGGTTGAAAACCACTGTCATAGGAGGAAAAATGAGGGTTTTATCTCTGGCGCCTGTCAATCAATTTCGCCCCAACTCACCAGTAAAAAGCACTAGATTTTCCGCCAGGAGTTTTTACTAGGGGGGTCTGCAAAAAAAAAAAAAAAAAAAAAAAAAAGGCTAAATATAGTGACAAATGCGCCAAGTTGGCAACACTGGGTTAACTGTCTTTTCAAAAGAAAGGTCAACGTGTTTAGACAGAGCTCTATTTAGAATGGAGACAACAAGTCCTGCACTGGAAACAGTCAGGGTTGAAGGGGAGTTCCACCCATTTTCAGCTTTTTACTATGAGTCTATTATGTTAGAGGTGTGGACATAATAAAAAAAGTCCCCACATTCTGTGCTTCTCAGAAATGAAGGTCTGAAAAAAGAAATCATTTACACAGTGAAACACAACTTGACCAAGTTGTGTTTCACCATGTTAATGTTTTTTAGGATCTTGTTTTCACGCATTGAACCATTTGGTCCATTTGGTTCAAATTGAACCAAATTGAACCAAATTGACCATAGTGGGTCCATTTCGTTCACATTTGTATTTGTATAACTCCCTGGAAACTTTTGAAAATAGGTGGGATGCTAGAACCCATCTGCTATCATACTAGAAGTACAATATAGAGTAGTTTGTATGGTAGTTTGTATCTTATTTGCACCGCTTCCGTTGAAAACAATGAATTTCTAACCTCAGTTTGTCCCTCTTGTTTCTGACTGTTTCTGACCCCTCAATGTCGCGCCGCTGAGTAATGGAGACAACGTATTACCACCTCCCACACCACACTCTTACATGAAGTGCAGTGCAGACCGCATAGCGCATACACTACTCACCCGAGAGATTATCATGAGCGGGCTGGGACAAAACGTATGCTTTTATTTCGAAGGCAAAGGCGCTTGAAAGTGGATGTGTCCTTCCGCCACAAAATGGGCTGGGTCACTGGGCTGCGTAACAACCACATCAGATGGACTGTTATCAACTACTGAATGGTTGTACTGTACTGTATTGTATTGTATTTTTTTTTACCTTCACTTTACAGAAGTTTTTTTTTGTACACCTCTAAATGTCTTGATGAAATGAACAAGGTGACTATTATTGTAAACAAGTGAATTCAGTGTGTTCAATCACAGTTTTTCAGATTTGTTGTAGTTGTACATGAATTGTGGTGTAAATCTCTGTGAGCTACTGTTCAAATTTCATCCATCCATCCATCCATCCATCCATCCATCCATCCATCCATCCATCCATCCATCCATCCATCCATCCATCCATCCATCCATCCTTCCATCCATATTCATCCATCCATCCATCCATCCATATTCATCCATCCATCCATCCATCCATCCATCCATCCATCCATCCATCCATCCATCCATCCATCCATCCATCCACCCATCCATCCATCCATCCATCCATCCATCCATCCATCCATCCATCCATCCATCCATCCATCCATCCAACCGTTCATTGAATGAACTTGAGTTGATTCAATAATTACTTTATTACTATGTCGTGTTACTGTATATTGTAGCCTAGTAAGCCTATACAATCATTCAATTACTATTACCATAACTGGAACATTGCTATCTAGGCCAGTGGCCAGTTGACACTAATTAACCCCACAGACCCCCAATTGAAGAGATGCAGCTAGGGGTCTCCACGAGAAAGGATTTTAGGGCTCTCGCAGAGATTCCAAACCCTGAAATTGTAAGGACCCCCAGTATGACGTACTGCATGGTATAGTCCATGGTTTGGTTCCATTTGTACACTCTCTGCTGCGTAACAACCACATCAGATGGACTGTTATCAACTACTGAATGATTGTACTGTACTGTATTGTATTGTATTTTTTTTTTACCTTCACTTTACAGAAGTTTTTTTTGTACACCTCTAAATGTCTTGATGAAATGAACAAGGTGACTATTATTGTAAACAAGTGAATTCAGTGTGTTCAATCACAGTTTTTCAGATTTGTTGTAGTTGTACATGAATTGTGGTGTAAATCTCTGTGAGCTACTGTTCAAATTTCATCCATCCATCCATCCATCCATCCATCCATCCATCCATCCATCCACCCATCCATCCATCCATCCATCCATCCATCCATATTCATCCATCCATCCATCCATATTCATCCATCCGTCCGTCCATCCATCCATCCATCCATCCATCCATCCATCCATCCATCCATCCATCCATCCATCCATCCATCCATCCATCCATCCATCCATCCATCCATCCATCCATCCATCCATCCATCCATCCATCCATCCATCCATCCATCCATCCAACCGTTCATTGAATGAACTTGAGTTGATTCATTAATTACTTTATTACTATGTCGTGTTACTGTATATTGTAGCCTAGTAAGCCTATACAATCATTCAATTACTATTACCATTTCTGGAATATTGCCTTGCTATCTAGGCCAGCGGTTCCCAGACCTTTGACACTAATTAACCTCACAGACCCCCAATTGAAGAGATGCAGCTAGGGGTCTCCATGAGAGAGGATTTTAGGGCTCTCGCAGAGATTCCAAACCCTGAAATTGTAAGGACCCCCAGTATGACATACTGCATGGTATAGTCCATGGTTTGGTTCCATTTGTACACTCTCAGAGCTACAGACCCACCCATACGCCCCCCCCCCAAGCTCTGGTATTTAAGATGTCACAGTTGATTATACACATCTCTAAATCTTAGTCTACTCTAAACTAAAGCCATCTGCTGGGTGATCGTGGTAACTGCATTGCCATAGGCCTACAGGACAGGTCCCTTGACAATGTTATATTATTATTATTTTACACATTGTCGTAACTATTAATATGTTGTATTCATCTCAGTGTGTAATTAACTCAATTTAGTAGTCTATGCTATAATTTCACCTAAATATGATTCTTTTATATTTTTCCTTTAAAAAACAAATGGACCCTTGACCCTCAAGGGTCCATTTGGTTTCATTTTTACATTCTCAACTTTCCATCATTTAGTCTGCACCTGGAACCTTCTCAAGGACCACTGGTGGTCCCCGGACCACCGGTTAAAAAAAACCTGGTATACAGTGTTTTTATATTATTCTGTAGAAAGCCTGGAGACCATGCATCTCCCTTAGAGATAGGGTGAGAGGTTCAGTCCCTCATAAAAGACTCGGAAGGGAGCCAGCTTAGGTGGTACAGGCATCTGGTTAGGATGCCTCTCGAGTGTCTCCCTAGGGTTGTCCTCGAGGCAGACCCCGGGGCAGACCGAGGACCAGATGGAGGGATTACATCAACTCCCTGGCCTTGGATGGTCTTGGGATCCCACCAGGAGGAGGTCGCTAATGCTGCTCTGGACAGGGAAGTCTGGAGCTCTCTGGTGGAGCTGTTACCCCCGCGACCCGACCTCGGATAAGCGGGTGGAGATGGATGGATGGATGGACCATACAGTAACAAAACAACCACAACAATAATAATACTGGTAAATGCAGTTACAGGCTACTCAAAAATATATAAATACTGTACATACATCCAGAACCATGTTTTGAAAAACTCATGAATTATATTTGTTGTTGCGCGATATCCAGGGGTGGTGGATGGGGCATTGAGTAGTTAAACAGTGTTGCTGGGTAGAATTCTAGTTTATCTGTTGAATCCAGGATGCATGCTAGTGTAACGCCCGGGATTCGAGCGCGGGTCTCCAGCGTGAAAGTCCAACATCTTAACCACTAGACCAAGAGGACATCCCCTTGGTCTGGGGGCAGATATTAGACTTTGGAGGCCATCACCACAGAGGCTGTAGCCACCTGCTACACTAGCTCTAGAGCTGCATCCCTGAACAGACCCAGGGGTCAAAAGGTCAGGAGGAGGAGCCATTTACAAAACTGGAAACTCATTACCTTTGTTGACCTTGTTCTGTATACTACATTGTTAATTAACAACACAACTGGTTGACACTTGACACAGGGAAATCAGGGAATTTGATTGATTGTTTACAATACATTTCAAGCGCAACACAATACAATGACTGGAAAAACTGTGTCTTTTCATTTAAGAGCGGAATAGAATAGCATCCCTTGAAGCCATCTGTGAGTGGGACAACACAATAAAGCATTTCTACTTGTAAAATATGGCACACCATGCAGGGGGCGGATCTAGGTACGGGCATGGGGGGCAATGCCCCCCTAAATGCCCAGTCTGCCCCACCAAAACAACCCAAGATATTTCAAATTAAAGTGTTTATATTTAAAATTATTTGAAACACTACTACTAACTAACTACTGTGTCACCACTAAACCAACAGCATTTAATCATTGAAAACAGAAAATTCTGGAGCCTTTTTTTCTGGGCCTTTGTGGCGCTGTGGATGGGACCAAATCCTCTGCAGTGTATCTGACCCGGCCGAGCATTTACTACAAACATCATTGCTTGTGTTCATGCAACGCCCGGGATTTGAACCCGGGTCTTTGTGTGAAGACCTTGGTCCAGGGGCAGATACTAGACTTTGGACAGAGGCTGTAGCCACCTGCTACACTCACCTCCCTTTTAACCTCCTTCCACGGGGAAACACAATCCGGGATTCGAACCCGGATCTCCCGCGTGAAAGTCCAACATCTTAACCACTAGACCAAAGGGGGCAGAAAATACATTTCGGAGGCCATCACGACAGAGGCTGTAGCCACCTGCTACAGGTTGCTGCATTGACTAACAGGTTGTTGGGACAGTAGTTCACACACTTTACATGACAAGGAGTGTTTTTCATGCAAAACTAGACTGGCCATTGATTAGTCCCTTGAGCCCAAAACATGAGGTTGACTTGAAAATGGGCGAAGTGCTCCTTTATGGAAAAAATACGCGTGCATTTGCGGTGTTTGTCCACCAGAGGCGTCGTGGTATGCGTCTGGGAAACAGGCAGGCATGTTGCCATGTCCACGTTGGGCTTGTTTTTATGTAAAGTTGCTAGTAAAAATAATATTTAATATTATTGTACTATAGTGGAGGCCAGGCGGGTTGTTGCTTTTTGAGCCTTGAAAGTGCAATTGCTTATTTGGGGTTTTCTCTTATATATATTTTTTTATATTTTTTCTGAGAGCATACACATAGAAACAAAATAACTCTAACAGGTCAATTTGGTTCCTAAAATAAAAATCCTTAACATGGTGAAACAAAACTTGATGATGTCATACATAAAGTTGTCAAAGTTGTGTTTCACCATGCTAATGTTTTTTTTTCCAGACCTCTCCAGGGTATTGCAGGGGTTTTCAACAGGTGGTCCGGGGACCACCTGTCCACCTGTGGTCCCTGCAAGGATTCCAGGTGGTCCGCAGATAAATGATGGACCAAATGGACCCTTATAGATCTGTAACTCCCGAGATCGTAAAATGAAACCAAATGGACCCTTACGGGTCCATTTGGTTTCATTTTACACTCTCAAGAGTCCTATTTAAACATCCAAATTACTTAATTTTCAAGAATCTGCAGTTCTATGCGTTAAGAAAATGTAGAATTGTTATTTTGACCCACGTTTTGCCCAGTTCTCTCTCCCAAATTGTGGACAAAAACTTGAAAATGCTTGGTTTTGGGGTCGAGAGATTAAACTCAACATGAAATGGTTATGGTGGTCCGCTAAAATGCAGAATAAATAGTGGGCCTGCCGCCCTGCCCTGGTATGAAAAAGGTTAAGTTATTGTCATGCAGACTTCTTTTGAGGGAGCCGATTGCTCGTTTCTCTCCCACAACCTGGCAACATGAGAGTCAGACAGTAGTAGCAGTGTTGCCAACTTGGCGCATTTGTCACTATATTTAGCTTTTCCAGACCCCCCTAGCGCCTCCTGGTGGAAAATCTAGTGCTTCTTTTGCAGGTGATTTGGGGCAAAATTGGTTGACAGACACCAGAGATAAAACCTTAATTTTTCCTCCAATGATAGAGTCCTCCTTCCTTCCTAGAAAGGACCATTGGTAACCAAATGGACCCTTATAGATCTGTAACTAAAATGAAACCAAATATGCAAACCAAAATGTAAATAAAATTAAACCAAATCCATTCAGTTTCATTTTACACTCTCACTGTCAAGAATCTAAAATGTAGTAGAATTGCTATTTTTTTTTTTTACCAACATTTTGCCAGTCTCACTCAACATCGAATGGTGGTCTGTGGCTAAAATGCAGAATAAACAGTGGGCCCTGGTATGAAAATGTTTGAAAACCCACTGCTCTAGCGCATACAAGTGCAGGGGTTTTCAACAGGTGGTCCGGGGACCATTTTTACATTCTTGAGAATGTAAAAATGACATTCTTGAGAATTACATTCTTGAGAATGTAAAAATGAAACCAAATGGACCCTGGCGGGTCCATTTGGTTTCATTTTTACACTCTCAAGAGTTAATATTCATCGTGTGAATTAGCCCCAAGTCTACACAACTAGAAGAGTAATGGTCATGGAGAGAAACAAAAGAAAGATTTAGTTTTGGCGGTCTGTGGGGCTACATGTCCTAAAATGGTGGTCCGTGGCTCAAATGCTGAATAAATGGTGGGCCCTGGGATCAAAAAGGTTGAAAACCCCTCTTCTAGTGCATTTTGGAAGTGCCACTACTAGTGCATTTTGTATTTTGTCGGTTGGCAACACTGTCCAGTAGTAGTGCAGCAGACAGAGATCAGATCCACATCAACACACACAGATCTACCAGAAGGTAAGACAACTAAAACTAGACAAATATACCAAACTATGCGTTCAGAACACACACAGCTGTGGACCAAACCAACAGCAACACGTTGGACTTGTTCTTTAAACAAAATAAAACAAAACTAGAGTTAATATTCTACCCGTAAAGAGAGCCACAGTGTTGGAAAGCAGCAAGTTAGCCATATGCTAGCTTTTAGATGCTAATGTCTGCTTGGTAAGTTTTTTTTTCTCCACGTTTTTGACCTAAAAAGTGAACCAACTTCCAACTGGCCTTTTAGCGAATAACAAGCGATCTGCTGTTAAAAACTAAAGTTGTATTAAAGGTAGAACCATAAAGGAACACTTTAATGAAGTTAAATCCTTTATATGTCGGAACATTTCCTCCTTTACAACTCCAGCTGCTGATCTGTTGACGTAGATTATTATGTATCATCTGGAGCAGTGCGTTTTCAACCTTTTTCATCCCAGGGACCACTATTTATTCAGGATTTGAGCCACGGAGGAGGACCACCATTTGATGACATTTTAGCCCCACAGACCCAAAAACTATTTTATTTTTTTTTGTTTTTGTTGCTTTGGTCCAGAATTCCAGGCTGGATTTGGGCAAACAAAACAGTCAAACATACAGATCAAAATGACCATTAATCTTCTACATTCTCTAGTTGTGTAGACTTGGGATAATTCACATGATGAATATTTTAACTCTTGAAAGTGTAAACATGGAACCAAATGGACCCGCAAGGGTCCATTTGGTTTCATTTTTACGCTCTCAAAGAGTTACATCTTGTTCACCAACTTTACATTATTTAGCTGGGGGACCACCTGGAACCCTCTCTTGGACCACTGGTGGTCCCCGGACTACCTGTTGAAAACGTGTGTGTGTGTGTGTGTGTGTGTGTGTGTGTGTGTGTGTGTGTGTGTGTGTGTGTGTCGGTGCTGCTGCTTTGTTTAGGCGAGTTTCGGTTTTTATTTCTCGACGGGAGTTGAACCGGCAGCCGTATTGGTGTCACACAACACTGCTGCTGCTGGTGTGTGTGTGTGTGTGTGTGTGTGTGTGTGTGTGTGTGTGTGTGTGTGTGTGTGTGTGTGTGTGTGTGTGTGTGTGTGTGCGTGTGCGTGTGTCAGTCTTGAGGTCTATCTTTGTTTCTTCTCTGTCTCTTTAAACTACTAACAGCTTCTCTCAATTCAGCTTGAATGCAAAAAGCACTGTGTGGTTAATCTACGGTGTTTACACACCAGTTGTTTTCAACCTTTTTCCATACCAGGCCAGGGCCCACTATTTATTCAGCATTTTAGCCTGCATGTTAGCCCAAATGCATTTAGCCCGCATTTTAGCCCAAATGCATTTTAACACTCAAGAGTTGCAGATCTATAAGGGTCCATTTAGTTAACTGTCTCTCCCCCGGACCACTGGTTAAAAACTACTGGTTTACACTCATTTCACGTTTGTCCATTATTATTATATTATTATTTAGTCTCTTGGACCCAAATCTAGGATGACCAGTTGTCCCTCTTTGCGTGGGACAGTCCCTCATTTATAAGACTTATCCAGGTGTCCCACAGATTGAGCGTCTGTCTGTCTGTCTGTCTGTCTGTCTGTCTGTCTGTCTGTCTGTCTGTCTGTCTGTCTGTCTGTCTGTCTGTCTGTCTGTCTGTCCCACATTGTGACTGACAGAGTGCAGTGTTCAAAATGCCCTAATATGTGGCCTCATGTTGTCTCTTTAACTAACTGTGTTTTTAAGTCTTAAAATAATCCGAGAACTATTTCCACCCTCACTCCAGAGACAGGACACATTACACACTACAGCAGTTTCATATCTATCAAATCAAAAATAGCTATTTTTTGGGGCTTGTAGATCAACTATTTTTGCTCTGAAATCCTGAATTATTATTCTTTTGAATATGACATCAATCAAGATGTTAATAATTTGATAACCCTCTCGCCAAATAACATTTCCCCACTTGTCCCACACATGGCAATACTTAAATGAACACTTTGGATCTGGTCACCTTGCCTAGAATCAAATCGACAGAATATTTAGTTGTCGTTGGCTGTGAATTTGTCCCCATACAATCCCCAGGCTCTATTGATGTTGGTACTGCTGGAGAGATGACGATCAATATAAAACAAATACTACATCCTCTAAATGTGTTGGCTCCTTGTAAAAAAAGGGGAATTTAATTTCAGCATTTTACTGTGTCATTATGATGCCTATAAAATGTAGATTGAGATGACAGTAGTTAAACTCTTGAAAATGCAAAATGAAAACAACATTTAGTGATATACAAGTTAGTGATATAATGCTTCACCAATTGCAGATCTGCAAGCTCACAACCATGCACACAGAGCTTGTAGATTGGCTGTTCTCACTATGGCTGTTGAAACCGTTGATTACACTGACAATTTCAGTTAACTGTATACGTACAGCAATTTATCTGTTAAGGCTCATAACGTTGGGATTATTCTAACCATGTTGCTTGTTTACAAATTATAATAACGACCTCTTAATCCTATTTGATAGTTATTTGTTGTAGGACTAAACTGTCAGTGTAATGCATGTCTGCAGTCGCTCGCTTCACATAATCCAACAACACAGTCACACATGTATGATATCTCTAATTAAATATTTGGCATGTGGTGAAATTGTGTGGCCATATACTGTAGATAGGTTGAAGAACACAGCCAGCAAGGTTAGTTATTGATTAACACATTGTCACACACCATGAATACGGCACTATTCATTCATGGTGTTTATTTGGAAGCGTGTTTAAACAATTTGACTTCCTTGCAATTACGTTTCCTAGATGTCTGTATAATTAACGTTGACATATTTTCATTTTGTGTGCTCAGCTACCCATGCCTCTCAGGTCTACCTGTGTGCTGGTGTGTGTGGTGTCGCCTCCGTTTCACACCCCGAGTAAAACAAGACGCTGTAAACACAGGATTCTGGTTATAATGGACATTATTAATTCATGTAGGATCTTACCAGGCACACAATACTTTTTGCTTGACTTGTTAATGTCACAGTTGAGCTAGGGTTGGACACACAGCAGCAGCAGCAGTCTACCTGGAGAAACGGAGGCGTTTCGGGGTTGAGGTTCTGGCCAGAGTGCCGAAACGCGTCTGTTTATCCAGATAGGCTGCTGCTGTCTGTCCTATAAAATAAAAGAAAACTCATGGACTATCTGCAAGTGTGGATATTTCCTTTTTTACATTGATCTGCAGGAATCTGCACCCATCAGCTGTTGTAAATATATAAGACTGGACCCTCTGAGTAGAGAGCACTTACACCTAGTGGTTCTACAGCTAGGCTTGGGACATTCACTGTCAGTGTTGTAGTGTACAAATGTGAACCAAATGGACCCTAGCGGGTCCATTTGGTTCCATTTGTACACTCTCAGAAAAAAGGAAACTCATTAACTTTTTTACCATGCCCACACAACATCTCTAAGGTATATTAATGCCATAGTAAAATATTGAAAATGAGTGGAATTCCCCTTTAAGACACGTGCATGCACACTTGCATTTGCATGCGCATTTGCGTGCACCTGCGCAACACACACAGACACGCTATTAAAACAAGTATAGCATATTGAGAAAGATTTGCTTACAATGCATAATTGTGTCTGTAAAAGTAAATAACGAGACAAAAAACTTGGGCCTACTTTTGCCCCAAAAATATTCTAGATGTGAGAAGTGGCGGGACGCCCCCCGTGTCCCCCCTCCCCCTGTTCTCTGTATTGAAGATCATTTGTCTGAATCACTATTTATTCATGGACTTAAATACTGGAACAGGCCTCATAAACAAAAATACACAGGGCACACAAAATACCTAATACACAAATTACTGGCAATGAACGATACAATTGTAGTTGAAGTTTGAACAATCATCCTTTCATATCATGTAGATGCAAAAAATAAAATTACAAAATGTAATGTTGCTAGTTTCCATTGTGATATTCTGTATAATATTGTATCGTTCAGAATTGGCATCTGCAGATATGACCATGCAAATAATCCGAGATCGGCTATCATAATTTCATATTCATGCAATACACCCTACTATGTATAATTCCTTCTCTTCTTCAGCTTTCAGTTCCAAGTTTGCCAACAGACAAGAATCGCATAGCATGAAAAAAAGTCACCAGAATCCTGGTCTAAAATCAGAAACAGGCATGTGCACAAAACAAGTGCACTCGCACCAACAATCACTGGACGCTGTACGATAACGCACTGCGTCACACACACTGCTTTTTCGCAGGGCGTTTTCTAAGCACAAAGCGCTGGTCTCATTGAAGATGAATTAGAGGCGCGTTTTATTACTGCCTGTGTGAAAAGCCCTTTTATAATGACTCAATATTAAATAATCTACCTATCAGTGCCAACCCCCACCTCCACCACCTCAATGATCAAGGTCCAATGTAGAGTCTGACAGTATGCAAATAGTTTGATTATCTTACATTATTGAGATTAGGCAGTTATGTAATAATAATAATCACAACAAACATCTTTGGCTGTGTTTCAGTTCTATTGAGAGAACATCATAAACCCATGCAGGCTCAGCCTTCTCTTCCTGCAGCATCAGCCGCTCTGCTACAATTGGCAATCAATTTCTTCATTATCACAACAGCACTGTGTCAGTGTTATTACCTCTGCTGGGCCACAGTTAAACTGTTAGACGCATTGGGGTGTTTGTCAGGGTCCTGCCAGGCAAGCATTCTAATAATCCAACTATTCATTTCCAATAGCGATATCGACAGATACCGATATATGCAGGCTTTTGTGGTCAAAAAAATAATAAAGGAGAATTCAGTGATTTGTGCGATTTGGAAAAAAAAAACAGGAAAAAAATAGCACGTGCAAAAAGGCCTGCCCCGACTCGATCATAAATGGAGGAAGGTCCCCCATATATATTTTTTTCCTGATTGTGTGGCTCTATACATATATGTAAATGGTATTTTGCTGATTAAAAAAAAACGACATTTTTTTCCTGATGTAAATATATAATAATATATATATTCATGTTTAAAGCCTTTATTGGCCGATATAATATCGGGATGGCCCATATATCTGCCCATCTCTACTTGCAGGGGTCGACATTATAAATGGCCCGACTGGCCCAAATGGCTTGCAATACACGTTCGGACCACCAGATGGCCCACCACACTGGCCCGGTGGGCCAGTAGGCCTCAAGCCATCTAGCTTTCTTATATATCTATGGCTCTGTCCAGGGGCGGATTGGCACATATTTTCCCACCGGGACAATTTTGCCTTTGACAGGCCACCCTGGGGGGGCAGCTGGTTAACCAGATGTAACTCTTTCAGAGCGTAAAAATGAAACCAAATGGACCCCTGCGGGTCCATTTGGTTTCATTTTTTTGCCACTAGTGCATTTTGGATCTTGTCCAGGCTATTAGGTGGCGCAGGCCACCGGGGAAACTCCCTGTACTCCAGATGGCCAATCCGACCCTGGCTCTGTCTAATGAAACGCTGTGGCTGGCTGCTGCCAGACCTCGCTCGGCGCTTAGCCTCGATCTCCAGGCTTACATCCACGCTGTGAAATGAACTGCCGTGCACGTCGCTTGTCAAAACTAAAACCGAGTCATAGTGGGACAACGTGTTTGACATTTTTAGCGCTATAAACTCCGCCGCCGCGTCCTCCTCTGTCCACACTAGCATGGCTATTGGGCGAAGTTTGCCATGCGCTAACGTATCCTCCTCCTCCTCTTCCTCATCATCATAAATCATAATACCAGACGAACTTAAAGGGGGTTCTCCGCCGCGAAAAGTCACAGATCATGCAAGTTCATCTTCTTTCTTAATAATAAAAAACAGCCCAGTTGATTGTTCAGATCAGAAGTGGAAACGACGAGTGTTGTAGATTATGCGTGCGTGCACGCATGTAGAGCCATGCGTGCAGACCACGACGCGTTGTTTATTGATTATTAAGTCTAATATTTATTTGTATTGCCTTTTTAAAAGGAGCATACATAAATGTATAGGATAGGTATCATTTGTCTACCAATGTGAATGTAGGCCCATATTAAATTTACGGTAGGCCTATTAAAAAAATACTGGAGAGGCTAGTTAAAAATAAATAAATAAATATCCAGTTAAACTCCGGTTAGTCCTGTCAGCTAGTCGGCAACAAAATTAACCGTTACTGACATCCCTAATAAAAATACAAAAAAAAGGAAAAAGGGCGATTCCCCTGGGCCAGTGATTTTAATGGTGGGGCCAGTGATTTGGACAATCCACTGGCCCGAAGGGCCAGTGCCAAATTTCCCTTAATGTCGACCCCTGAGTTGTATTGTTTCACTAACATTTAGAGAAATCAAGGTAAAGTCAAGGTAGCTCAGACTGTGTGCAACTAAATGTACCCTTGCGGGTTCATTTGGTTTCATGTTTACTCTCTAAAGAGTTACATCTGGTTAACCAACTTTTTTATCGGGTTAACCAACTTAGCTGGGGACCACCTAATGGCCATTGAGTTACTTTATTAGGTGCTGAACAGATGGTACATCTGTACGCTGTGTGTGTTGTCTTGTTGCCCTGGTAGGTGTTCTGATGCCTGACATGATAACTGTCAGTCAGTCAGTCATAGGGTCTGTGTATTGATTGACACCTTATGCTTGTGCATAAGGTTACGGCATACCAGGGCATCATGCGGCCCGGGGGCCAAATGCGGCCCTTTGGCTTACTCTGACTGACCTGTGAAAGGGTACCATGGTTTTCAAGTGGTCCTTGAAAGCGTTCCAGTTAAATATGTAAAGTTGGTTAACCAGATGTAACTCTTTGAGAGCATAACAATGAAACCAAATGGACCCTTGTGGGTCCATTTGGTTTCATTTTTACACTCTCAAGAGTTCAAATATTCATCTGAATTAGCCAGAGAATGTAAAAGAATGGTCATTTTTGATTGATTGATTTGATTGATTTCTGTTTGCCTGATTTGTTTCCGCAAATCCAGCCTAGAATTGTGGACAAAAGCAAAATAAATCTTTAGTTTTTGGGGTCTGTGGGGCTAAAATGTCATCAAATGGTGTTCCTCCGTGGCTCAAATGCTGAACAAACGGTGGGGCCTGGTATGAAAAAGGTTGAAAACCCCTGGTTTAAAAGTCAGAGTTATAGTTTCAAAAAATGTTATTGCACTAAAAATGCTGCACCCCTAGTCCAAATTTACAACTCAATCAGTATCCGGTGGAAAAAAGATCCCTGCTGCAACACCCAGAGAATGACTCTTTAACACTGGTTCCTTTCTCCTCAGTAAGAGCCATAGATCAGCTGCGAGGGTCGCCCAGGCTAACTCTGTGCTCTTTGGGGCTCTTCCAGGTAACCATGGCGATGACGGGACAGAGTTCCTGCTCCTCAATGAGTAACCACACCAAGGAACGTGTGACCATGGCCAAAGTGACGCTGGAGAACTTCTACAGCAACCTCATCGCCCAGCACGAGGAGCGGGAAATGAGGTAATGGCACCAAAAAAACAAAAAAAAATCCATTCCTGGTGCTTTGCTTTTGTACTGGGATATCCAGAGATGAGGCCGTTACACGTGGCTATAAAACATTTTTGATCTGTTGATTGATAGTGTTATTACACAAAAAATGCATACATATGCATAACAAATGCATAACTCCTTAACAGATTTACCACAACTTTTGGAGAGATTGATTATTCTGTTGTCTGCTCTGCTTATCACTCCAAAAGTTGTTTTAGTCTTTGTTTTATTAACAAGCTCATTAACTCACTGCACACCACCTCATGAAGAAGTCCTTTAAGTGGTGATTGCACTACAAAACCCAGAAAACACCTCACACTTTACAACTATAATTGATAAATGATCTAACTTTTAATGCATTTATCTCTGAATGAGCCCTGGAAACAGTGAAATGTGAAGTCGACACCTTGAGCTGTCTTCGGATCTCATTTATTTGCACAAATTCACAACAGAGGAATTTCAGTGAACTGTTCCGTTACTATTGAGCCTAACATGAGCGAGCCTAGCTTTTCTGCTAATCTGTCGATTATATAAGGTATAGTAAGAGATTTGGGTTATTTGGAAAGCCCTCCGGTCCCCCCCGTAGCAAGATGTGCACATGCACACACTCTACAGTGAGGGGAAGTGCAACAGGCCAACATATACAGCACAGCAAGGCCCCAGAAGCCATGTCTGCATGTCAGAGATCTCTCCTACATGCAGCCTTTTCTAAGTGACCCCAAACCTTTGCACGGTAGTAGTGTATACCAGGGGTTTTCAACAGCTGGTCCGGGGACCACCAGTGGTCCTTGAGAGGGTTCCAGGTGGTCCCCAGGCTAAATGATGGACAGTTGGTAACCAAATGGACCCTTATAGTTCTGTAACTCTTGAGATCGTAAAATACGGGTCCATTTGGTAACATTTTACGCTAGATTTTTGACAATAATTTAACTCTTGAGATCGTAAAATGTTACCAAATGGGTGGGCCCGTAAGGGTCCATTTGGTAACATTTTACGCTCTCAAGAGTTAAATTATAGAATCTACACAATTAGAAAATGTTGAAGAATTGTTATTTTGACCAAAATTAAGTTATCTCTCCTAAATTGTGGACACAAACATGAAGACCCTTAGTTTTGGGTCCGAGAGACTAAACTCAACATCAAATGGTGGTCCGTGGCTTAAATGCTGAACAAATAGTGGTCCCTGGTATCAAAAAGGTTGGAAACCCCTGGGGTATACTGTTGACACCCTGTTGACACGCGTGTAGGTGCTGTACTAATGTTACAGTGGATTTCACACTGTAATCAGTGAGGTGGAGAATGGAGATACATGATCTGTTGTTCTTACAGTATATGGAGGCTCAGGTTCCTCTAAGGCTAGCGGATGGAAGGCTGTTTTCAAGGTATAGAATTATCTGTGGAATGTTTTGACATCTCCATCCTGCCTCTGAGGATACCCTGCATTATTATATAGTGACAGTATTCAGCAGCGTCAAAATGCACCATCGGCCTATATTCGGGTTTGGCCCGTATTGGCAAAAAAAAAAAAAAACAGTGTATGCAATTTATGCAATTCAAAAGTGCAAAATTATTATTTATGGAGCCATAGTAGTGGTTCTTATTTAAGTTTTGCCGTAATCATGTCTTTTCCGTAGCAAAAAGCAATGGTAGGGAAAAAAAGATGTATAATATTAATCATATTCAGCTACCTATTTGGTATTCCGTCTTTTGGTAGGGATGTCACGATACAGTATCGGTATCTGAAAAAAAATCGTCCCTTTTTTGTCGTATGGGTTCGTATCGGTATCAGAAAAGTATCAGCCTTTATTTGTCCTGTTGATTCTATGGCAGTTAAATAGAATGTTGTGGCATGTGCAGTTTGCTTAGGAATTGCCCAAATGTAATTGTTTTATTATTCCATCTTCTATCTTCTGGTACCGTATTTGGTATGGGTATATCGGCTAACACAGGAATTGTGGTAACGGGATTGGATCAGGAATGAAAAAAAGTGTATTGGGACATCATTTGTTTTTGGCAAACTACTACTCGGCCAAGAATTCCCCTCTTCGTGCACCCCTGCTTTGTTGCAACAACTTGTCGAAGACAGTGCCATTTCGTAGTTGGAATAAGCTTAAAACGCATCATAGGCAATGTTGTCCAACATCATTCTAAACATTTATAACGAGTGCCATGTTGCCTTAGTGATAAGTGCATTTATAATGGGTTATAAATGTGTTTATGACGCATTATAGACCTATCCTTAATGTCCAGTCCACCCATGTAAACAGGAGGGGTAAATTGTCCGTCTGATAATGTTATGTTGTTGAATGTGCCGTGCGTAGTCTTATATGTCGGGATATGTGTTTAAGACAACCACTAAACCAGAAGTGCTCACAGACTGGTAGCGTGCATGAGTCAGCCCCAGGGTGAAACAGTCACACACTACACCGCCTGCCTGCCGTTGAGAAACCACCGCTCAGACCCTGCCAGTTAGGAGGAGGGTGTGGTTGTGTATACTGTGTGTGTGTGTGTGTGTGTGTGTGTGTGCGCGTACAGCAGTTGGTCGTAATAGGAAGTTGGTAAACTACTGTAAAACGAGACGAGAGCGAGAAGTGACATTTCATTACAAACCCATTTGGGCTCTTTAGCAACACTAAAGGTTTATACTGTGTGTGTGAGGCTCTGTTGATCCAAAAAATGTGAAAACTTTCATGTTTGCGTATTTTATTTAAGGCTGAAAATAATGAGTTACTTAGCTAAATTAATTTTGTTGATTCATCTGATTAAAATTTAATGCAATTAACTCATGTGCACACACTGACTCAGCCCACTGAGTATTGAAAAAAAAAATGGGTAGAGCACGGTTTTGTGGAGACATATAGCTGTGTCTCCCTGTAACTCCCAAGAGATCTCCCAAGCATTAGGGGCTTGTAGGTCACCTATTTTGATGAATAGTTAAGAAATTAATCACAGGTTCTTTTTCTTTTTTTAAATGTTCAAATCCTGTGCAGGAAAACATGGCATATTTTGGACAGTTCGAATGGTGATTAATCATGATTAAATTAATGTTGAATGTGACACATAGCAGTAAAGTGACAGAGCTGAGTGACTAATTGTAAACAAACATTGCATACATTGTGTGTGTGTATATACAGTAGCTCAGCATAACCCGCCCCTCACGCTATGCTATCCCATTGCCTGAAGGCACGCATGTTCTGATTGGTTCAGAAACCCTCTGTGCCAGTTAATCGGGTGGGATCCATCAGGGGTTGACACTAAGGTCTCCGAGGTCTCTTGAGAACGTAAAAATGAAACCAAATGGACCCTTGCGGGTCCATTTGGTTTCATTTTTACACTCTCAAGAGTTAAAATTCATCATCTTAATTAGCCCAGGTCTACACTGTGTAGAAGATTAATGGTCATTTTGATGTGTATGTTAATTTGCCTGTTTTGTTTCCCAAATCCAGCCTGGAATTGTGGACAGCTAGAAAGCAGGGAAAGACACAGAGGCAGAGTGCAATGACTGCCTTCAAGACAAATTTATCTTGTGTTGTGTTATAGTGCACTATGTTGCACACTTGCCCGATCGGGCAACCAGGTAGCAGTCTTCACTTGCCCCACCATTTTTTTTACTTGCCCCGGGCAAGCGGGCAAGTGTTAGTGTCAAGCCCTGTCCATAATAAAACATAACCCACCGTTTTCAGTTAATTTTATTCCTTTAAGTTTCTGTTTTGGATCAAGAATCTTCACTTTTCATGCATGTATGTTTGTACTCTTGCATTCCAGGCAGCAGAAACTGGAGAAAGTGATGGACCAGGAAGGCCTGGCTGATGAAGAGGTGAGAGTCGACCGTTCATCACTCACTGTTTATTACCATTCAGCCACTGTTAAGCATCAATGGTTGAGCAATAAAGTTCTATGATGAATTTCCAAGGATGTTTGCTGACTGACAGGTGGTTCTCAGGAAATCTGCCGTCTTGCTGTTAAAGGACAACTTTGTTTTGTTTTCACTAAGGGTCATGTGTTAGGTTGTTATTAGAGAAAGTAAAAGGTGGGTGTTAATTGTTTTACATTTGCTGCTTTCTTTAGTTTGCTAATACAATCCTAATAAACCCCAGGAAATTAAAACTGGCCTTGAAAGTCCATTAGTCCACAGGATCTACTGAATGTGAAGTTTCTGTTTATTGATCAACTGTCCATTATGATGTTTTGGATAGAATTAAAAAAAATAATAATAATAACGTGTATACAATTAATGATGGTTTGTGATGTGCTTCCACTAGAAACGTATCCGTCGTTCTCAACATGCGAGGAAAGAGACAGAGTTCCTACGTCTGAAACGCACCAGGCTGGGCCTGGAGGACTTCGAGTCCCTCAAGGTGATTGGTCGAGGAGCCTTTGGAGAGGTGAGAACCTGTTTTTACATCAACGTGGAGTAAAACAGGCCCAGATGTAACATTTCCCAATGGGGGGGGGGGGTCCATTTGGTTTCATTTTTACACTCACAAGAGTTAAAATTTATCATCTTAATTAGCCCCTAGTGGTCACAGACGCAGTGGTCCCTGACCCCAGCAAAATGATAGTTTGGAACCAAAATGAACCTGGGAGAGAGACAGGAGAGATAGCTAGAAAGCAGGGAAAGACACAGAGGCAGGGTGCAATGAATGCCTTCAAGACAAATTTATCTTGTGTTGTGTTTATAGTGCACTAAGTTGCACACTTAGTGCACTTAGTGCAGGGGGGGGGGTGAAAATGGCATGAGGGCGGCTTCATCGCCCGTGTCGCATCGCGGCAGGGGCGATGAAGCTGCAACCATACCATTTTCATTTAAATTCTTCAGTTCTGTAAGTCTGTGACCCACGCGATTTATATGTTGTACAGGACTTTTATTAGTCAAGTAAAGCATCAATAATAACATCAGTTGTTGTTGAAGTTGCAACAGACACGCAGCATGCATAAAGCTAAAGGTCTGACTCAGAGAGTTTTCTGTTTTCAATGATGAAATGCTGTTGGTTTAGTGGTGACACAACTGTAGTTCAGTTAGTAGCAATAGTAGTGTTGCAAATCATTTTAAATATATATGCTGTCAACACTTTAATTTGAAATCTGGGTTGTTTGCATGCCAACGTGTTTGGTGGGGCAGTCAGGGGAGTCAGTTTACTATTTAGGGGGGCATTGCCCCCCCATGCCCATGCATAGATCCGGCCCTGGGCTGAAAGAATGTTCCTTCATGGTTGGTTGTTGTTGCAGTAGCTCTGGGTTATCTCTGATACAGGGAAAGAATCAACTTGACCAACATTGAACTTTGAGTGGCCTCAACGTATGCATTTTTTTTAGGTCAAAGTACACCGATAGACACTGAAATATTCATGTCACAACTGGAAACGGATGAAAACGGGAGGTCTGCACGGTTTCACAATATCACTAACCGGTCGATACGAGGCGTCTGGTAGTTTTTGTCCTTTTTTTGAGGGGCCACTAGCAGTGATGTGAAAAAGTGAGGATGTAAATTGGGTTGTCCTACTTTAAATATCCTACTACTTGGTTAGCGGTTCCTAATAGACAGAGGCATATTTTTTATAACCATTGTTAATCAACCATTGACAGCTTTTTAAATGAAGTGTGAAAATCATCGCCTGTGGCGCGAAGCGACACGGGAGTCGCCCCCATACCATTTTCTCCTGCCCCCCATTTGGGAAATGTTATATCCGCCCCTGGTATGCACTAGTGTTCGTAGAATGCATTTCTCTCTGTGTGTTGTCCAAGCTAAACTCTCTTGTGTTCCATGTGGTCTCCTTCAGGTGCGACTAGTTCAGAAGAAGGACACCGGCCATGTGTACGCCATGAAGATCCTCCGTAAGGCAGACATGCTGGAAAAGGAACAGGTGAGGAGCTGGAACCTTGGCATTTCCATATTCCAACTTGTTATCAATGTCCTGGTACTACAATTATAGCATTAAGCTCATTTGTATAGCGCTGTGAGATGAACATGCAGCTCAAAGCACTCTACAGAGCAATGGAGGAAAAAAGAAAAGCAATCATTGTGAGCTTGTAGATTGGCTATTTTTACTAAGCTGACTTTCTTCATGAAATTATTGAAAAAAAAAAGATCATGAAAATCATTCATGAAATTCATGAAAATGTTTCCTTTTTTGGGGGGAATAATTGTTGGTGTTTAAAAACAAAATTTCTTGAGGAAAAACTAACTCCCCACGTGGTCCCCAGCTAAATGATGGACAGCTGGTAATCAAATGGACCCTTATAGATCTGTAACTCTTGAGATCATAAAATGAAACCAAGGGACCGTTACGGGTCCCTTCGTTTCATTTTACGCTTCCAAGAGTTAAATCTGTAAATGTGTAAATATCTGAATTACTTAATTCTCAATAATCTACATTAGAAAATGTAGAAGAATTGTTATTTGTGACCAATGTTTTCCAGTTCTCTCTCCTAAATTGTGGATAAAAACTTGGAAATGCTTGGTTTTGGGTCCGAGAGACTAAACTCAACATCAAATGGCGGTCCGTGGCTAAAACACAGAATTTCATACCAGGGAAACCTTTTTTCCTGGTATGAAAAAGGTTGAAAACCCCAGCTCTAGTCAGAATGCCTGAGCTGACCTTTCCCTGACGGTGTGTTCGTCCAGGTGGGTCACATCCGGGCAGAGAGAGACATCCTGGTGGAAGCAGACAGCCTCTGGGTGGTGAAGATGTTCTACAGCTTTCAGGACAAGATGAACCTCTACCTCATCATGGAGTTTCTACCAGGAGGTAAAAGCTCTGTTCATTCACACAAGTTGTGAAAAAATGTGAAATATGCAGAAAAATGCGGAAAACACACAAAAAATGGGAAAATATGGATTTGCTATTTTGTGCGGAAATATGATCATATTGTTGTATTGCCATGTAATGCACTCTTTTGGTTGATTATGCAATGGATTCTGCTAGAACTGCATTCTGCCGATTATTTAAATGATCAATCAATTCATGGGATTATCTCTTATTTAGCCACCACCTTAAAATATGTTTTAGGTAATTTGACACCTGTTCTAACAAAAACGATGTCTTGTTCAAAAATAAATTTGATTAGCTACTGATTAGGCTGCGACTCAAATAAAAGACCAAGCCATACCATATGTTATGTACAATAACCATTCAACTGTGCATGTGCAACTATCAGCAGGTTGTAAAGGAAGAGAAATGGATCACTGCTCAATTGGTTTAGTTACACTCACAAAACACTTAAAAATCACACAATCAGTAAAAAAAAACTGTAGTATACTCAGGAGTTGACACTAAGGGCTCTGAGGCAAGTCAGGTTCTACTTGCCCTCAGGTCATGGTCACTTGCCCCCCAGGTTCCAGGTGGTCCCCAGTTAAGTTGGTTAACCAGATGTAACTCTTGAGAACGTAAAAATGAAACCAAATGGACCCTTGCGGGTCCATTTGGTTTCATTTTTACACTCTCAAGAGTTAAAATTCATCATGTTAATTAGCCCATAGTGGTCACAGACCCAGTGGTCCCTGACCCCAGCAAAATGATAGTTTGGAACCAAATGGACCTGGGAGAGAGATAGGTAGAGATAGCTAGAAAGCAGTGAAAGACACAGAGGCAGAGTGCAATGACTGCCTTCAAGACAAATGTATCTTGTGTTGTGTTATAGTGCACTAAGTTGCACACTTGCCCGATCGGGCAACCAGGTAGCAGTCTTCACTTGCCCCGGGCAAGTGTTAGTGTCAAGCCCTGATACTATACTGGACTTACTAGTATGCTAGTTGATGATCCGATCTATTGATTACTAAATTCATTGATAACTCATATACTGTAATTATCGATTTGATTACGATTAATCGTTTAACCGTTGCAGACCTAGATTCTGCGATTGCATAATCGCGTTTCTTTGGAGGGCCTAACAAGTAGTTTGTGAAGCATGGTGAGCTTGTAGATCAGTGTAGATCGACTGCCCCTCTGCCTCTAGGTGACATCAGGGCTTGACACTAACACTTGCCTGGGGCAAGTAAAAAAATGGTGGGGCAAGTGAAGACTGCTACCTGGTTGCCCGATCGGGCAAGTGTGCAACATAGTGCACTATAACACAACACAAGATAAATTTGTCTTGAAGGCAGTCATTGCACTCTGCCTCTGTGTCTTTCCCTGCTTTCTAGATATCCACAATTCCAGGCTGGATTTGGGGAACAAAACAGGCAAATTAACATACAGATCAAAATGACCATTAATCTTCTACATTCTCTAGTTGTGTAGACTTGGGGCTAATTAAGATGATGAATTTTAACTCTTGAGAGTGTAAAAATGAAACCAAATGGACCCGCAAGGGTCCATTTGGTTTCATTTTTACACTCTCAAGAGTTACATCTGGTTAACCAACTTAGCTGGGGACCACCTGGAACCCTCTCAAGGACCACTGGTGGTCCCCGGACTGCCTGTTGAAAACCCCTGGTTTAAAGCACCCAAGTAGGAAGTAAACTTATATGCAAAATTTACAATATATTTTTTGGGGGCAAGTGACCATGACCTGAGGGCAAGTGGAACCTTACCTGACTTGACCTTAGTGTCAACCCCTGGTATGGTGAGCTTGTAGATCAGTGTAGATTGAATGCCCCTCTGCCTCTATAGGTGACATGATGACTCTGCTGATGAAGAAGGACACCCTGACAGAGGAGGCCACTCAGTTCTACATAGCAGAGACGGTGCTGGCCATCGACTCCATCCACCAGCTGGGATTCATACACAGAGACATCAAGCCTGACAACCTGCTGCTGGACTCCAGGGTGAGGGAGAGAATCACACCACATCCACACCAAAAACATTGGTATCCTGGTCTGTAGCAAGGAGGGTTTTAACAAGGAACTGTCACGGTCACGTGACTGAGCTGCGCTATGACACTTTCATGGGAGCTAAAATTAAAGATACTACAAAGTACTGGCATTGGCGCTACTATAGGTGACATGGACTACAAAGCCTACAAATGGTCTCTAAGTAGTCATGGTTTTCTGCTCTCAGAGCCCCCCTATCTGTCGTATGTCAAACTCTAGATTACAGAGACTCTTCCTGACCCCTAACAAACAGTTGGTTGGTTGGGATAAAGAATAATTGATAACATACTGAAATTTCTCCTGATTTGTTTCGATAATGGAAGCCTTTCATGATCGGGTCCAGCTTTTAGTTCAATGTCCATGCAGTGAAAGAATGGATCATTGTGTTCACGTTCATTCTACCATTGGAAATGAATAGACTCCTTCCGGTCTCCGTATATTGTACCCACCCCCCTTAATCTAGAAACAGGGGTGTCAAACCCAAATACAGAGTGGGCCAAAATAGAAAAATTGGTACAAGTCGAGGGCCGGAGATACCGGTCTGTGTTTCAACACCGGATGACGTCACTGTCAAACAGCAAAAAAGTAATTTCCCTTCAAAGGTCAATGTCCCTTAATGGCAAGATAATTGCAAAGATGAAACTGCCTGCATTAAAAACTGTTTGAAGTTTTAATGAAAAATAGCAGGTGTTCACGTGAACACCTGCTATTTTTCGGGGGGAAATCTTTTTCTTCTATGATCCTCAGTCAGTCACCAAGTGCTGAGTTAATTGAGAAAGTAAATGAGACTGAGTTGAGGAAGTAAAACAATTAGTTGCATTCATTTCTTATCACGATGTGTGCAATATACCAGAGGGCCAGTTCTAATAC
The DNA here is from genome assembly GCA_039105355.1 of Benthosema pterotum. Taxonomy (NCBI): domain Eukaryota; kingdom Metazoa; phylum Chordata; class Actinopteri; order Myctophiformes; family Myctophidae; genus Benthosema; species Benthosema pterotum. The sequence goes on from CM076968.1 coordinate 51,634,967, forward strand.
TAATTTAATATCATCCCGCGGGCCAAAGACAATCCATTCACGGGCCTGATTTGGCCCCCGGTGCCTCTATAAAAACACAGTGTACACATCTAAATGCAACACATCAGACATTAACATCTTCTGTTATTTTCCAGAAGTCATTACTTTATAGAAGGTCTCACTTATTCAGAAACATTTGTGCAGGAGCTGCTCACTGAGCTCTCATTAGCCTCCAATGTATTCCACCAAACCTCTGGTTGAATTTTCACTCCCATGGTGCGACGAATCTGGAAATGCTGGGGGTATAGCGGTGCCTGCAATCCATACACTCGCTTCATTGGGAGCGACTGTTCTCACTAGCAAGATAACACTTGCTGTACATCCCATGTGTTTACATGCTATTGTTTCTCAACCATTGGCTAATAATAATGACTCAACCAGACCGTGTGCTGCACTTCCCTTTCTTCAGATACTCCCTTTTTCTGTTGAATTTGATCAGCGACTTGTCAGCAATTCACTCCATGTGCTACAAATCATCGTAGGTCACCTCACCAGGTCATTCAGTTCATGGTTTCTCAAATAGTGTAAAGTGGAACATGGATCTTACGTTACGAAATGCAAGGTCAGGGATAGAGCCCGACCGATATAGACTTTTTAGAATGATACAATAACCTTGTGATAAAGATCTACAACCACTGAAAAGAAACATTTTTAGAGACAAGAAAAAAAGACATTTTTTCTCTGAATTGTGCAAAGATGTTGTGCCGATATGATGATTATGCAGAGGTACAGTCACATTGGCAGTAGTACAGACAAACTGCTTTCTTAAACCAATGTCTTTATTCAAGACCTTTCTGTCTTTTTAAACGTATTTAGTCAATCTTTCAAGAAACAAACTGAGTAGAGTGAATAGTGACACAGACAAACACATACCAGTCCAACTCTCCAGCGTCATTGCCATAAACATTAATAACACTGTACAGGGGTTGACACTAAGGTCTCTGAGGCACTTGCCCGTCGGGCTAGTGCAAGTCAGGTTCTACTTGCCCTCAGATCATGGTCACTTGCCCCCCAAAATATATTGTAAATTTTGCATTTAAGTTTACTTTCTACTTGGCTGCTTTAAACCTTCCTTTTGCTAGTAGTGTACACTGTGCACTGTTAAAAACTGTTCAAAATTTTACTGGTGACATTTTCATGTCAGGTTTTAGTTTATATATGATGACCGATAGAAAGGGGCCCCCCCGGTAGTTAGGAACCACATGCAGTAATATAAAAAGCTCTAGTCTTGTAAGCTGCTACCTAAACCCACAATGCACTTTGAGAATCACAGGTTAACCTGATCTGTGGTGTTGTTGTTTTTTTGCAGGGCCATGTGAAGCTGTCAGACTTCGGCCTGTGCACTGGCCTGAAGAGAGCTCACCGCACTGAGTTCTACAAGAACCTCAACCACAGCCTGCCCAGTGACCTCAGTAAGCAAAGTAAAACAACATCGTTCCAATCATTACTCTCTACTATAATACACTAACCTGCTTCTAGAACGGTGCTCCTCAAAGCCTGCTGAAAATATAATCAATTTAAAATATCTCGAAATTTTGGTTGTTTGCATGCCATCATGTTTGGTGGGGCAGTCTGGGTATTTAGGTAGGCATTGAATCTATATTTAATGAATTTAGTTTTTATTCCTCTTTTCCCAGGGCCTCGCTTTTATAACCACCGTTCTAGAACACTGTGTGATTTTGAAATTTGAATCTGTTATCTCAAATCCTAACCACTCATGACACCTTGTGGTGTGTCATTCCAAATGACTGTTATGTTGTGTGATTCATGTTGATGATTACATCTGTGATTAATGTTGATTATTATTGCATGTTAACATAGACCAGGGACTTGCCTTGCTGTTGTTTTTACTAGTGGTGGGAATCGCCAGGTACCTGGCGATGCGATTACATATCGATTCTGAGGGTCACGATAACGATTAATCCCGATTAATTGGGCAATGTAACGATTTCGATTAATCCCGATTAATCATGATTAATCACTCACTATTAATCACTAAGTCACTGTGTAACTAATAAACAAAGTGTGTTCTAATCATTAAGGACATATATAATTTTCATAGTGCACATATTTAACTCAAATCTTTGCTTCTGCTTCCAAGGGTCCATAGAATATTTTCACATGGGGGTCCGCGACCAAATAGAGTATGGATGTACCCACATGTTTTTCATACCAAGGACCCCCAAATTGACACTAATTTAGCCCACAGGCCCTATTTGAAAAGATATGCAAGTAACACCCATAACAGAGTAGTAGTACTTTCTTTGCAGGTCTAGCCATGATTCTCAACTCTTCACATGCATTTGTCTATAGAACCCCATTTAATGGAATTGCTATCTATGGGACCCCATTTTTTATTTTAAAATCAATGTTAATTTAACTCTGTGTACAAAATTGAACCAAGTGGACCCGTTATGTACATACTCCTGGTTCTCATTTGTACACTAGTCTCAAGGACCCAGGGGGTCCTCGGACCCATTTTCGGAAGCACTGCTTTAGTTTTGGATTTGGGATGATGTTGAGAGGACACTGGAACTCGACACAACTCAACGTGTGCAAGTTGTTGCCCACTGACTGACAGACAAGACAACCATCGTGCGGACACAGCTGCCCATGCATGCAGAAAAGGCAACTGGAATTACGAAGTCCGTCTGAACTTTTATCTTTAAAGAATTAACATCCAAATTCGGTCGTGGGTCGTACAGAGCAACGGAGTCCAGGCCGTGTTGCGCACTTATGGAGCCCAACAACTACAGCGTCAATGCGTCACGTCTCGGCCAGATTTCCGAGATGGTCGACGCTGTGAGCTTTCTCGAGTTCCCGTGTCCAATCAACCTCGTACAATTCATAGCGTTCCATTTCTGGGATATTTTTTTATTTTTATACGATTAATTGTCCCCACTAGTTTTTACATTGTATAGCTGAGTGATAACATGTATATTTTAGGATCAGGGGAGGAGCTTTTACAGATGAGTTGTATACTTCTGTTCACAGCAATGCAGAACATGAACTCCAAGAGGAAAGCAGAGACATGGAAGAGGAACAGGAGACAGCTGGTGGGTCTCAACTCTCAATATATTCACAGCTTTTTAAATTCATTACCGGTTCAACACTTCAAAACAACAACAATCAAAACAACATAATAGTCACAACTTAGTACATGGTGCACATTTCCAGTTCCACATTTTGGTTGCATAAACACAAAATTAATTTAGGCCCTTATTTGTGCTATATTTAGGTAGAACAGAGTTGGTTGCACTGCCTCTAGTGTTGTCATTAACACCAAGGAAGTATTTGGAAAGATACCTGGGTATGTTGGTACAGTATCGGAGAGCTCTCTTTGCCACATTTTGTGTGCAGTGGGTGCATATTCTCATTCATTTCACTCATAGTCTTTTTGAAAATGGTTAATATAAACACGATTATGTTGTGCACAAAGACAAATCATGACACAACCACCACAATATTATCATGCAATATGTAATTAGCAAGGAGTAAAAAAAAAACAGTATTTTGCTTCGTTTTTCTTCTTAGAAATTATTTGATTGTCCCAAAATATTGTGTGTCATGATTTGTCACGACACGAGTTGGCTTTATTCGCGGCATAATCCTCTTCATGTAAATCATTTTAGAAATGTCTATGAGAAAAATGAATGGGGAATCCACAGATCAGGGGCGACATCACAAGCTCTATTGCAGTGTCTCTGTCACTCACTCTCTCTCTCTCTCTCTCTAGTCCCAACCTCTCCTCTCCTCCCCGTCTAGGCCTTCTCCACGGTGGGAACTCCGGACTACATCGCTCCAGAGGTGTTCATGCAGAACGGCTACAACAAGCTGTGTGACTGGTGGAGCCTGGGCGTCATCATGTATGAGATGCTGATAGGTAAGACAACAGGCTGTGTGACTGGTGGAGCCTGGGCGTCATCATGTTATATAGGGGTTGACACTAAGGTCTCTGAGGCACTTGCCCATCGGGCAAGTCCAAGTCAGGTTCTACTTGCCCTCAGGTCATGGTCACTTGCCCCCCAAAAATATATTGTAAATTTTGCATTCAAGTTTACTTCCTACTTGGGTGCTTTAAACCAGGGGTTTTCAACAGGTGGTCCGGGGACCACCAGTGGTCCCTGAGAGGGTTCCAGGTGGTCCCCAGTTAAGTTGGTTAACCAGATGTAACTCTTGAGAACGTAAAAATGAAACCAAATTAATTTCATTTTACACTATCAAGAGTCCATGCAATTAGGAAATGGAGAATTATTGTCAATTTGGACATTCACAATTGTGGACAAAAATGTGAAAGTTCTTAGTTTTGGGTGCAAGAGACTAAACTCAGCATCACAAACTGTCAACTCAAAGCCCAAATACTGTTTTCAATCGTCAGCAGTAGAATATACAACAAAACCTTCCAATTCTCTATTTTTCATTTTAAGCGCATTATTCTTAAACACTATAACAGTAAGTAACACCATCACCACTATTTCAAAGCCCAAACTTTCTATAGGCCTTGAAATGGATTTTCAGTAATGGAACAATCACATTTTTGATGTGTAGATCTTGTTTAGCCGGTCATTTTGAAAGTAGCTCTCAAGTCAAAAAAGTCTGGGCACCCCTGACTTAGTTGATGTTATTTCTAAAGTGCATTTAAAGGCCCTAGTGTGGCCGACCAGAACCAGAATGATCAACAACACTGACCAAAACATTACACACAAAATATCAAGGCAATAAAACACAAAATAAACAAGTACACAGCATACAATCAAAGGACATTTGGCATGGTATTATTTGTTGACCTGTCATCCTATAGATAGTTTATATAGCTTTGATCTACAGAATACTGTATACTGTATATACTGACTCTAGATTACTGAAGCTATACTGTAGCCTGACCTCAGTCTGAATTATCATTTTGTTTCACTTCATTATTCAGACTGAAGTCCCTCTCTACCATAGCAGTTTATAGGATGTTTCACTTCATTATTCAGACTGAAGTCCCTCTCTACCATAGCAGTTTATAGGATGTTTCACTTCATTATTCAGACTGAAGTCCCTCTCTACCATAGCAGTTTCTAGGACGGGTGTTATCAAAGTGGCAGTCTGCACAGTGATTGGTTCATATGAACCCATAAGAATATTTTGAAAGCAGACAAGGTTGGGAACAAATTGAGTGACGGCTGTTGGCCAGATCAGGTGCTGGGATTGGATTTCCAACTGGCACAAACAGCCCCAAAGGCAGGGAAGCCAGTCTTGAATCACAGGGAAAAAATAAACTAGTATTTTTTTTCAAGGTGCTGATTCAGGGCTGAGCCAGGCTAGCTATACTGTCTATTTTGGACTGAATTATGTGTTCTCCTTCCTTACTCTAAGTTGCTCTGGAAAAGAGCTGCGACATAGCGAAATTATCATGGGTTTACTTTTAGATCATACAATAGTAATTGGGGGTCCCAGAGATAGAATTAAATGCCCTTAAGTAGGGGATCGTAGCGCAGTTCTGGTCAAACCGGGCGTCCTTGAAAATATTGTTGAGAATCACCGCTAGAACCATAAAGGTCTTCTGTTATCCTTGGTGTATATTTTCTAACAAGCGTCCTGCAGGCTAATTAGTGTCATTTTGAGGGGATCCTGGGTTGGAGTCCCACTGTTTTTTGTGGTAAAGTGTAACGTTGCTGCTCTGCGTTCCAGGGTACCCTCCGTTCTGCTCAGAGACCCCCCAGGAGACCTACAGGAAGGTGATGAACTGGAGGGAGACCCTGACCTTCCCCCCTGAGGTCCCCATCTCAGAGAAGGCCAAGGACCTCATCCTCAGGTACGACTCCATGCTGTGTTCACATAGCACCTCCTTCATCCAGAATGTGGTAGGTCTCATCCTAAAGACAGTGTTCATATAGCACCTCCTTCATCCAGAATGTGGTAGGACTCATCCTAAAGACAGTGTTCATATAGCACCTCCTTCATCCAAAATGTGGTAGGACTCATCCTAAAGACAGTGTTCATATAGCACCTCCTTCATCCAAAATGTGGTAGGACTCATCCTAAAGACAGTGTTCATATAGCACCTCCTTCATCCAAAATGTGGTAGGACTCATCCTAAAGACAGTGTTCATATAGCACCTCCTTCATCCAAAATTTTGATTTGATTTATTTATTAGATCCCCATTAGCTAGCCGTACAAGCCGGCAGCTACTCTTCCTGGGGTCTCACACCTCAACATGTCATATTCACATTACATACAAAATACACCATTCATACAACACTACAAAGACAATACAAGACGAAAACAACACATAACCTCTCATCACATGATACTTTGGTACATGGCTTCATTCTAAACCAGCAATTTATAGCAAAGAAAGTAAGAAATGAAAAAGGGTAAGTCAAATAGCTCTTTCTTTACATCTCCTGCATGAAAAGAAACAACTTTAACTTTCTCTTGAATGAGGTGTACCCGCTTTCATTAATCAAAAAGATAGGTAAAGAATTCCATACAACCATACCTCTATAGTATACCGTTTTTTGTTTGAGATTTGTCCTACATATAGGCAGCAGGAACCTTCTGATGATTGCCTTGTTGAATAATGATGTGTATCTGAGAACATTGATAGATTGTTATAAATTATTACTGGGAATTTGTTTGTGATTATATTTTTGACAAAACATATTAGTGCATACTCAAGCCTCTTCCTTACACTCAACCACCCTAAATTGTTATTCATTATACTAACACTTGTACGATGTGGACACTGAAGTACTATACGCGCTGCTTTGTTTTGGGCTACCTGGAGTTTATTTAAATTAATTTCTGATGTATTGGACCAGATTACTGTACAGTAATCCAAATATGACAACACTAGTGCTTGTACCAATTGTTTAGTTAGATGTTTAGGCAAATATTGTTTACAGTGTTTGATGGCACCCATGCCGCAACCCATTTTTATCACCATGTTGTCAATTTGAGTAGTCCAAGACATTCTGTTATCAACCACAATTCCTAATAGCTTTACCTCAGCTACTTGTTCTATTTCCGTGACTCCTATTGTCAAGTTTAGGGTGGGATTAGACTTAAGCATGTGGTTTGAACCAAGTACAATACATTTTGTCTTTTCTTTATTTAATACCAGTTTATTTGTTCTCATCCATTTGTGGATCCAAAATGTGGTAGGACTCATCCTAAAGACAGTGTTCATATAGCACCTCCTTCATCCAGAATGTGGTAGGACTCATCCTAAAGACAGTGTTCATATAGCACCTCCTTCATCCAGAATGTGGTAGGACTCATCCTAAAGACTGTGTTCATATAGCACCTCCTTCATCCAAAATGTGGTAGGACTCATCCTAACTCAGGGGTCAGCAACCTGCGGCTCTAGAACACTGCCCTAGTGGCTCAGTGGCTGTAGCATTATTACATACACACACCAAAATAATATAAACATTTCAGTCACCCAAAACGCGTTGCGCTGTCTGACAGTTGCCAGTTAAAGTAGCACTTGTTGGCCATGTCAAAAAAGCCCAGCAGTTATCAGAGGTGGAGCTTTCAATCTGAACCACCCATTTTCAAAGGTTTACTCAGTTTACTATGTCATTAATATACCTTAGAGATGTTGTGTGGACTAGAAATGGAGTTCTGTAAAACTCCTTTATTTTTTTTTTTTTTTAGAAACTCCATTTCTGAAGAAAGGTTGTGTTTCACCATGTTAATGATTTTTCTTTGAGGACCTTTTTTTCTGAGAGTGTGCAAATGGAACCAAATGGACCCGCCAGGGTCCATTTGGTTCACATTTGCACACTCTCAGGAAAAAAATAATAAAATGCGGCTCCAGACAGATTTTGAATTTAATTTTGGGTCTTGGGTTGCCGACCCCTGCCCTAACTATCCATTAATCGTCTCCTGTGCTGCGTTCAGGTTTTGTGTGTATATCATTAATCGTCTCCTGTGCTGCGTTCAGGTTCTGCTGTGAGGAGGAGCACAGGATCGGAGCCACCAGCGTCTCAGAGATCAAGAGCAACGCCTTCTTCGAGGGAGTGGACTACGACCACATCAGGTACGGTGGACCACCTGGAACTCCTCTGGTCTAGGAGGACCACCACTGTGGTCCAATGACAGTGACTAGGGTTCAGATCTAAGCAGGGGCGGATCTAGGTATAGGCATGGGGAGGAGGCAATGCCCCCCTAAATGCCCAGTCTGCCCCACCAAACATGATGGCATGCAAAACAACCCAAGATATTTCAGGCCTTATATTTAAAAGTATTTGAAACACTACTGAAAATGGTAAGGGTGCGGCTTCATCGCCTGTGGCGCGAAGCGACATGGGCGATGAAGCCGCCCCCTTACCATTTTCTTCTGCTCCCTCCATTGGGAAATGTTAGATCCGCCCCTGGATCCAAGGAGGTGTAAATAATAAATCCTTTGTACTTTAGAATACAGTATGTTTGAGTATCTATTCTCTACCGTACTTGAGTGTGTTTTTGGATACTTGATGACTTGCACTCTGCTACATTTTACCATTTTTCTTTAACTCGACTACATTTCTAAAAAGGGAAAAAGTACAGCAGCTTGTAGAACTGGCGTTTTCTCTATTATTGATCGATAAAATGTACCTTGAGATGTGTTCTTTTATGCAAAATATTGCCCATAGATTTATTCAGAATAAGAGACCGCATTTTATGTATTTTAAAAAAGAAAAGAAAAAATAAATAGATGCCTCTGTCAAAAAGGTTGAAAACCCCCTGGTGTAGTTGGTCCAGCGCTGTGTGTAACTTTAGGTCTAGGTTAATGATAAAGGGACATAAGATGTGCTCACACATTCATTAGCTGCAGTTAGAAGGTCACAGAGGTCACGGTACACAGGGCAGAGCTGTGTTTGACATGCCAACGGTGGAAGTTAAATGAAAAGTGAATCGGTCTAAAGGTCAACTAAGGTTTTTGTTAAGGTTTTTGTTTGGTCGACTAAGACTAGACTAACAAAAATGAATTTCTGAAGACTAAACAGTACAAAAAGACAAAGTAAAAAAAAAAAAAGAGCGATTCATTTGTTTGTCATCTTGTCTTCATGAAAAAAAAAATCTATAAAATAAAATGTTGATTTCTCCATCAAATGCTATAGAATTGGACTAACATGATGTATTTGTATGGTAGGACTATGTTGTTCAGCTGGAGGCTAAACACAACAGTGTTAATGACCGTTCTTTGATTGGTTTCTCTCTTTCTTCTCCTTGTGTCTTCCAGAGAGAGACCCGCCGCCATTCCTATAGAGATCAAAAGCATCGACGACACCTCCAACTTCGACGAGTTCCCTGACTCAGACATCCTCCAGCCAACAGGTGTGCATCAACCCATTGTGTCCTGACCATCGATTTGAGGTCCTGATACTAGATTCTAGTTTGCAGCGTTAGATTCCAGTTTCTGACACTAGATACTAGTTCCCGACACTAGATTCTAGTCCATGACACTCAATTCTAGTTTGTGACACTAAATTCTAGTCCCTGGCGCGAGATTTTTTTCTGGAAAAATCTCTTTCTGTGTCAGTGATGCTTAACACATTTCATAGGAAGGACCCCCAGAAATATCTATTATTTAGCTGCAGAACCTCATCTGAAAACATGTTGTTCTAGGGGATCCCCCAGAAGCAAAGATTTGAGTTAAAAATGTTTGCTTCCGAAATAATGTATTCAAAGATTTGCAACACATTTTCACAATTTTTCAAAAATAGCACCGAGTGGCGCGATATGAGCTTGTAGATCTGCTATTTTTCAACAGCTAAAACACCAAAACGCGTTCAGGACACCAAGGGTTAAGCTGCTTTTACACTGAATGTGTTCTGTAATCTGGTCCCAGTTGGTCCATTAGTGTTTATTCTGACAGCACAGTTTGAGTCAGTTTTAGTCAAAGTCTTTGGAATACAAAAGTCTTCAGTTTTAGGCTAGCGTTCTAGTTTAGTAAATGCACAGTATATATTATGTTGACTAAAATGTGTTCTCAGCAGGCCTTGATGGCATTGTAGTGTCTGCTTCTACACTTGGTTGCACTCCGGAAATAGAAAAAAAATATCTATTTGACATGTTGTGAGCTTGTAGATCGGCTGATGTCAGAGTGCAACCAAACATACTGTAAAATGAGTCCACTAGTCCCTCCCTAATGTTCTACTCTAGCTTTATTCTTGTTTTTTGCGCAAAAAAAACTTGTGTGGAGTTCCGGAACTCTGGTTTGTAGGGCCATTTTGATTTGAGTCTGTAGAGTGAAATCTTCAGTTGTGTGTGCTTGTGTGCACTGAACATGTTGCACAGTATGATTTTATATTTGTATATGATGAGGTTTGTACTTTCTACAAGAACAATGCTTCAGTTTGTGTAACTTCCAAATTGTCTCTAAAGTGAAATATTGCATGTTTCCTCAGCCTGCAAGGAAATTAAACTGTTGTCCATTCAAGATAAATAATCTATGGATTTCACAACGCCATCGTTGGTATCAGCAATATCACTATCGCTAGTTACTGCTTACATTGAGCGGTGGTCAGCCCTAATTTTAAAAATAGCTGATCGGAGCATCCCTAAATATATCTAGACATCGTTTTAGTCATCATACTTTTGTTGTAAATTCTTTATTGGAATAACCCGTTGAGATGAATCATCTGGTTATCGAGGGGGTCCGCACATTACAAGATGCATACAGTATGTTCCTTTTCCATAGAAACACAGACAAATCAAGCATACAGCAAAACACGGAATGGATTATTGATTATTAAACATGTTAGTGATGTTATTGTGGTGATGATGATTAGGCAAAAACAGTTAGGGTGAGATTTTCGTTACCGCTATACCCCTTATCCCTTAACTTCTTTGCCTTTTTAAACTATTAAAAAAAACATTTCTCAGTAGTTCAAATGGCCAGTCTACTAGCTCACAACGTGTTAATAGATTGACATGTTGAAATAGTCCAAAAAAGTTTTTCAAAATAGTGAAAATGAAATAAGGGATATGGCATAAGGGGTTTAGCATGTAACGAAAATGGAGCCCTTAGTCTCAAGGTGAGAGGACAGAGTGGTTGTAAACAGCCTGAAAAAAAGTTATCGACCAAATGTGTATAGGCATGTTTTATCTTGTTTTTATTCGTTTTTCGTATTTTTTATTCGGTTTTTAGTACCGTAATTTCCGGACTAAGCCGCTACTTTTTTCACATGCTTTTGACCCTGCGGCTTATACAACGGTGCGGCCAATCTATGGATTTTTCACAGGTGTGTTTTTTTTTAACAGGGGTTTTCAACAGGTGGTCCGGGGACCACCAGTGGTCCCTGAGAGGGTTCCAGGTGGTCCCTCCAGACTAAATAATGGAAAGTTGGTTAACCAGATGTAACTCTTTGAGAGCGTAAACATGAAACCAAATGGACCCTTGCGGGTCCATTTGGTTTCATGTTTACGCTCTCAAGAGTTATGGTATTCACCATCTAAATTAGCACCACTTAATTAATAAGTCATGGTCATTTTGATCTCTATGTTTTGGCTGTTTTATTTGCGAAAATCCATCCTGGAATTTTGGACAAAACCAAAAGAAATCTTTACTTTTGGGTTCTGTTGGGTGAAAATGTTGTCAAATAGTGGTCTGACTCTGTAGCTCAAATGCTGAATAAATAGTGGGCCCCGGGATCAAAAAGGTTGAAAACCACTGCTCTAACATGAAGCTTGTTGTCTGGTGCGGCTTATAGTCAGGTGCGGCTTATACAAGGAAAAATCAGTATTTTGCCCCAAATTTAGCTGGTGCGGCTTATATACAGGTGCGGCTTATAGTCCAGAAATTACGGTATTTCATGAGACCAACACTAGTCTGAGTCCTAAATGTCTTTGTTTTTCCCCCTCCTTCCTCCCAGCCGCTCCAGTGGTGTCCAACCAGACGGAGGCTGACCTGAAGAACAAGGACTGGGTCTTCATCAACTACACCTACAAGCGCTTTGAAGGCCTGACCGCACGAGGAGCCATCCCCTCCTACATGAAGTCAGGGAAACGATGAACCCCCAGCAGCTCCACACTGACTGACCGGTGTGGGAAGCAATAATGGAAACCACCACAGAAAAATAAACCTATTGACTTTTAAAGTTCTCAGTTCCGTAAAACTTAACACCCGAGAGTGAGGTTTTTGGAAACGAGCCGTCACCTGTCTCTCTCTCTCTCTCTCTCTCTCCCTCTTTCTCTCTCTGGCTTGTTAAAAACTGAGAACTTACTCCCAATTCCTCCAGTTTGCTCCGCTGAATGGACAAGGATTCTTGCCGTCGTCAAGAGTCCGCAATTTCATGCAACCTGGAGAAGCCCCTCTTCTATTTATCAGTCTATCAAAAACACGTCAGTGCGTCGTGTACTTTGTGGGGTTTTTGGGGGTGAAAAGATATTGTCACACTAGGGCCTTAGTACCTATTTTTTACCACAACTCATGGACACAGTAAGTCCTTCTTTTCTTTGACTAAAGGGTACCAGCATCCTTCACTTTCCTTCTCTCCGTACACCAGCATGACGCCTGACAGCGACAAACTGATTCTATATACAGTTTATGAAGCACATGCTGTTGTACACAAGGGCTTCCCTCCTTTACACTGCAGGAATCTTTGGGTTCGTTTGGACTGTCTTTCAATTTACATTATGTAGGAATTGAATTCCTCGTTCAAAAGCAGCACATTGGAGTGTATTTAGTTGAATTCACTCCCGTTTAGTGCGAAAGGAGACGGGGTGTGGGGAATTCTGTCCAATTTCATTTTTCAAAAGTAAAAAAAAAGTGTGTTTTTTTCATACAAGCTCTCTTCTGGAGTATCTCTTTTTTTTTCAAGTGCTTCCGACTTGGCCCAAGTCTGCCTGTTTTTTTTACTTTATTACGATGACTTCTTACCAAAGACAGTGAGAGCTGAATGAGTCACAGATACTGAAGCTACAAGTCTCTTTGTTTGTAATGTAATGTCATTGATGATGTCTCTAAATCTACACAACCCTCCGTGGCTTAACAGTTGGTTAGCTTTGTTGACGTAGAGCATTATTACTGATAGAAAAAACGCGCAGAACCACCACGTTTTCACAAAGACATCACCACCGCCAGGGTGAAGGTTGTGAAAGGGGAAAGTTGTTTTTACTTTCTTAGAAATGGAGGTATTAAAAAAAAATCATTATCATGGTGAAACACAATTTGATGACTTCATCAAGTTGTGTTTCACCATGTTAATGATTTTTCTTTTATTTAGGCCCTTTTTTGGGCCCTTGAAAATGGGTGGAATTCCCCTTTAAGGCAATACAGAAACATAAACATTTTATCTCTCCCCTTTGTGCGCGCAAAGCTTGTTGTGAAGGTTTGGAATCGTGTGCAATTTGCACACTTCTATAACTGCTTTGTTCGTTTTTTTTGGTCCAAAAATAAGCGTGAACAAGTCAAGACCCTAGTGAGGACCGAACAGGGACTGTAAATACAGTAACTACTGGTAGCAACTTCCACAAATAGCATTGATAGTTTCTAAAGCGTACCTAACGCCCACGGTGATGCAGATACATCAGGACTTAGGAGTTGAATTTGACAAACAACTGTTTTGTATGTTAACTGTTAACACCTTTTGTGCCATCCGGGGGTGAGACTCTGTAGCCCAACAGCCCGTTTTTTCTACCCTGCAAACATTATTCATTAAGACTTATATTCGGCTTATTTATTAAAATCACACTCGGCCATAACTCTACCCAACTGTCCATAAGCATTAGTCGGCGTCTGAATCACGTTTATATGAAATCAACTGGTGATTCAGAACCTGATGCTAATAAAACCATTCACACGCTTGAACCGCGAACCACAACCGGCTGATTTCTAACTGCATTTCATTTTCTCTCACCAGCGACTCGTTAACATTTGGTGCTGCAAAAGCCTTGTAAATCTATGCATGGTGTTGATGTTCCCAAGGAAAGCAAGAATTCAATACAGTCTGTGGGGGTCAATGCACTCTGGTGACCCCTGTAAGGTCAACATCAGTGCTTCATTTCCCGAGGGTCAAGGTCTTTAGCTCTCTGTTTTGTCGAGAGGCAAAGGCAGCTTTAGAGAAAACCACCCGCAACGCGTTTGTCCCAAAATATCATTGAACGTAACGTCCGTAATTTTCAGTCAGAGTTCCTCTTTTTTCGTAACCACAGACAGGGCCATGATGATATTATCACAAATGCTGTCGTTTTTAGAAATGAATGTAAAACCGAGATCTGCAGAAAACAAAAAACAAAAAAAACAATGACTTCCATGTGATGCCACAATAATTCCATAAATGCTGTTTTGGTTTGAGTGGAATGTAAGCCTGAACCACGCAAGTGATGACGTAGTGTTTGTCTTTCTACCTTTTTAATAGTAGGCTTATGCACAATAGGATGGAATTTCAGGTAGTGTGTAGATAGATATTACTGTTATTGTAATTCACAGCATTTTAGATGAAACAATGGAGCTCTTTTTTAAAAATGAGGCTGGTTTCTCACTTTTTTTTTTTTTTTTTTTAATGAACCCGCTCTATGCTGGAATGATCCTGCTTGCATGCTTTTTACCCAAAGCTTTTGTAGGTGGATTGAGTTTAGCCAACTGCTAAGAAGACTCCCTGGAATAAGACGTTTTGTATTTATATTGATCGGTGGTGCAGTTTGCTTGCTTTATAGAAGGATAGGCTGATCTCTGAGGAGGATGGTGGTGGTGGTTAATGGATGCTTGCGATTGTTTTTGATTAGATCTTGCACTGCTTTTTTATACTGGCGTCACGCAAAGGTGTGTCATTATGCTATGCTTGTTGTGGCCCACATTACCGCACACGTGGGCAAACCAAAACTAAAAGGAAGAGAAAAAAAGACAGGGATTTGGTGAGGGGAGGGGGGTGGGGCTGTGTACATTGTTTGTTTGTTTTCCCGCTCACTTGTTTAGCATGTGGGTGTTCCGTTGTACATTTTTCTGCTATTTGACAATGAAATTTACGCTGCACTTCATAACTTGTGTCCAATTTCTTTTTGTAAATTGTCTAAATGAACGGTCGGTTGCCCTTGACATGTTTTTTAGAATGCTTGCACGCTGAGAGCACAGCGCTCACTCGACAACGTAGTCTTAAGGCTGTTTGGTGATTAGGAATGTGTAAAGCTTTAGCTTGGTGTATCTAACGGTGGTCTAATATGAACCACTACCTCTTCAGTGAGTCTTTAACCATAACATTGGTTCATTTTGTCCAATTTGTTTTTAAATGGGATCAACTTTCACTTTTTTACAGTTGGTTTTCAACCATTTTGACACCAGGGCCCACTATTTATTCAGCAATTGAGCCATAGACCACCATTTCAGGAGGTCTGAAGGCGCTCAGACCCAAAACTAAACTAAACACTTTGTTTGTTGTACCCCACAATTCCATGCAATATTTTGGAAAAAATAACAGGCCAACTGCCATCAAAATAACAACTCGTCTACTTCTTGAAATTTAAATAAAAATGATTAACATTTATTTAACTCTTGGGAGTGTAAAATGAAACCAAATGGTATGTATTGAAACATTTGTTTTACCCTTATATCGCTTAGATCACTTAAGTTAGATCTATGGGTCAGTGGGCTAATTTTACTTTCTCAAGAGTTAAATTCATAAGGGGTCCATTTGGTTTACTAACTCCATAATTTAGCTAGTATCCTCTCAAGGACCACTGGTGGTCCTCGGACCACTGGTTGAAAACCACTGCTTTAGACTATCTTATTTTTTATTTTATTTTTTTTTTTGACATTTTTGTCCAGAACCATTCAAGACAGAACTACACACCTAGAGATGAGCTACTCTTAAGGGGCTTACAGACGACAAGTAATAAATCACACATTCTAATTCATTTTCAATGGGACCGGCGTTTTGTGCCCAGAAAAAGACCTGCGATCAAGAGAGCGTGTAACGCCGGTCGTTTATCGTGTGGTGTCCAGTGATTTGTGTTGCGCACGTGCTCGTTTCGTGCACACACACACGCGTGCAATGTTTTTGAAAGCTCAATCCAGTTAGCTTTTTAAAACGCCTGGCGTTAATCCACGGGCGATTTTCTTTATGTCGGCACTGCAGAGAGAATCGAGAATTGCCTGGTTTATGCGGGTGTTTATCGTTGCCGTCTGGAAAGACCTGTAGCGGGATAAACCGGTTCCACGTGGCTCATAACTAGGGGACAAAAATCACACCGCTGTCACATTTCTATAGTGATTCTCATGGACTACATTGTCACCACATTGTTTGTCATCCATGGTGATTGTGCAACACCAGCTGCTGTACATGCAGTACTGGTGCACCAGGGCAGATTTATGTAATTTAACTGCTGACGTTCTTTTTTTGTGTGTGAGTGTGCATTTTCCACTTTTTGTGACCTTATTCCTACCCTGGGGGGTTTGTTCGTTCACAAGCAATTCGAACGTAATAGTCCTAAGGTGTTTTTTTTCCCCACACTTTGTGAGCAGCTGTTACCATGAGGCGTAGTCTCCACAGACTCCCAGGCTTTTATTTTACTCCTCCCAGCAGAACTGGGAGGAGTCAACCTTTTGGGGGTGGGCGTGGCTCCAAGTGATCATGTGACTCAGAGCCTTCTAGTGGGAGAGTTAGGATATTGGTGTACCCGGAAGCAGAGGCCGGAAGCAGAGCGGAGCAGCCAGGTCACGTGACTATACAGAGCCTCTTTGAGTCCTATCTGAGCATAAGGCTCACTACTCCTACAGTCTCGCGAGATGTATACAGTAGTGTACGAGACAATACGAGACTTTGCCGGTCCCTATTAAATCCCATTCATTTCATCGACTTCCGGCTTGAGAGTGGACTCACAGGGCCCCTCCATGCTCCTCCAGTAACGGCTGCGCCCTGGCGCATAGGAGTGAACGGGAATATCCTAACTCTCCCACTAGAAGGCTCTGATGTGGCTTAGCAGAGCGGGGGAAGGGGGAGGGGCCGGGGAGGACGACACGTTGAGATCAAATCAGATCTACCGGCCTGGCTGCACCGGTCCCCGCCCCCCTCTAGGCCAAAATCATGTCGGTTTTGGCCAGGCTTCCATGAGACCAGCCATGTTGTCTGTAGGCTGGAGCAACTGCTTCTCAAAGCTTTTCAGTTTGGTGTACAGTGTGTATGTAATGTAAGTAATGATTGGTGGTTGATGACAGCTAGAGTTACATCTGCATGTTTCTCCAGCTTGTTGCCAGGTTGGTTAATAAACTGATTGTAGCAAATAAATATTCACACCTTTACTATCATGTTGGCTGAGTGAAACGGCACTAAATAAATACTTTGTTTTTTACAAAGGTCTTTTCCATTCATTTTGTCAGAAACTGATAAAAGCCAAATTACAATGTCACATTTATTATTTTCAGCATTTAATTGCTAATCGCATACTGTATACAGCAGTGGTTTTAAACAAGTGGTCCTTGAGAGGGTTCCAGGTGGTCCCTAGCTAAGTTGGTTAACCAGAAGAAAAGGTGGTTAGCCAGATGAAAGGTTGGTTTACCAAATGTAACTCTTGAGAGCTGAGGGCTGAGGACAAAATGAAACCAAATGGACCCTTGCGGGTCCATTTGGTTTCATTTTTACACTAACGAGTTAAAATATTCATCTTAATTAGCCCAAGTCTACACAACTAGAGAATGTAGAAGATTAATGGTCATTTTGATCTGTATGTTGGACTGTTTTGTTTCCCAAATCCAACCTGGAATTGTGGACAAAAGAAATCTTTTGTTTTGGGGTTGTGGGGCTGCTAAAATGTCCTCAAATAGTGGTCCATGGCTTAAATTCTGAATAAACAGTGGGCCCTGGTATGAAAAAGGAAAACCACTGATCTACAGTGCATGTCCCAAATGCTGCACTATATTTTTAAAACTAAGAAACATTTCAAAGATTCATTTTCAGTGTCCACCATTCAGAAAATGAATATCCAAGCATTGATTACAATGTTTGAATGGGGCCTTTAATATATAATCTTATCTATAATAATAACTTTTAATATAATATAATCTTAGCTATAACTGTTCTACTTGCATTTGTCTTGTTGTTCAAAACTGCTCTTTGCAGATGATGTCGTCCTGTTGGCTCCATCAGTCAAAGACCTACAACTCTCACTGGACCGGTTCGATGCCCAGTGTAGAGCGGCTGGGATGAGGATCAGTGTCTCCAAATCTGAGGCCATGGTTTGGTTCTCAGCCGGAAACCGGTGGATTGTACAGTCCAGGTAGGGAATGAGGCATTACCCCAGGTGAAGGAGTTTAAGTATCTCGGGGTCTTGTTCACAAATCACAAGTGAGGGGAGGATGGAGAAGGAGATCAGCCAGAGAATCGGAGCAGCAGGGGCGGTATTACAGTCGCTATACTGCACTGTTGTGACGAAAAGAGAGCTGAGCCAGAAGGCAAAGCTCTCTGTCTAGTCTGTCTTCATCCCTACCCTCACCTATGGTCATGAGGTGTGGGTCATGACCCAAAGAACAAGGTTGCGGATACAAGCAGCCGAAATGAGTTTTCTCTGAGGCGAGATTGGGTGAGAAGTTCAGTCACTTGGGAGAGACTCGGAGTAGAGCCGCTGCTCCTTCACCTGGAAAGGAGCCAGCTGAGGTGGTTGGGGCATCTGGTTAGGATGCCACTCGAGCATCTCCCTAGGGAGGTCCTCGAGGCACGTCCCACTGGGAGGAGACCCTGGAGCAGACCAACGACCAGATGGAGGCTCTCTGGCCTTGGATCGCCTCGGGATCCCCCAGGAGGAGGTCGCCAAAGTTGCTCGGGACAGAGAAGTCTGGAGCTCCCTGGTGGAGCTGTTGCCCCCGTGACCCAACCTTGGATAAGCGGAAGAAGATGGTTGGATGGATGGATGTTCAAAACGATGAAAGTAACAATTGGAATCAACCCATGGCCCACACCACCAGCTATATGGTGCTGTCGTTTTCCACATTTTTTGTCAATAGGAATAAATGATGAAAATCATGCGTTTCAACTTTTTTTTATCGTCAAACCATGAAAAGCAATGTTGAAAGTCATGATTTTCATACTTTCTTTTAGCATTAAAGGAGAAGTCTTATAGATGTTGATTAAAAAAAAAGTTATCTCATTCTGTGTTTCCTAGAAATGGAGGTCTGAAAAATAATTAACATGGTGAAACACAACTTAATGACATCATCAAGTTGTGTTTCGCCATGTTAATGATTTTTCTTTTTGTATCTTATGGAACCAAATGGACCCGTTTGGGTCCATTTGGTTCCATTTCTGGACTCTCAGAAAAAAACAAAAACTTGAAAATGGGTGGAATTGTAGTCAGAATTACTTGTGTGTTCTGTTCTAAGATTGTGTATGTTCTATAGCATACCTGGGCATTATGCGGCCCTTTGGTTGACTCTGACCGGCCCGGGGACCACCAGTGGTCCTTGAGAGAGTTCCAGTTAAATATGGAAAGTTGGTTAACCAGATGTAACTCTTTGAGAGAGTATAAATGAAACCAAATGGACCCTTGCGGGTCCATTTGGTTTCATTTTTACACTCTCAAGAGTTAAAATATTCATCATCTGAATTAGCCCAAAGTCTACACATTCAATCAGAGAAGGGAATGGTCATTTTTGTTATCCTGTTTTGTTTCCCAAATCCAGCCTGGAATTGTGGACAAAAACAAAAGAAATCTTGAAGAAAGTTTGGGGATCTGTGGGGCTAAAATGTCATCAAATGGTGGTCCGTGGCTCAAATACTGAATAAATAGTGGGCCCTGGTGTCAAAATGGTTGGTCTTACTCTTACTGTTATCTTGAAATTAAATTAATATTATGCACACTTTAGTTCAGCCCTAGTCTTGGCCCTCTACAATATTTTTTACGTATCCCATTTGGCCCCTGGGAAAAATAATTGCCCATCCCTGTTCTATAGTAGCTCTGGGATCATACTGTATGTTCTTTAGGAGCAGGACAGGGACAGATCGTAACCAGGGGTGTAGTGTCAGGACAGAGACAGATTGTAACCAGGGGTGTAGTGTCAGGGGGACGTGGGGGGGACGGTGTCCCCCCCACTTCTCATATCTAAAATATTTTGGGGGCAAAAGTAGGCCTATGTTCTTTGTCTTGTCATTTACTTTTATGGATACAATTAGGCATTGTAAACAAGCAAATGCGCATGCAAATAAAAGCAAAGTGTGCACGCATGTGTCTTAAAGGGGAATTTTGCTCATTTTCAATATTTTACTAGTTCATTAATATACCTTAGAGATGTTGTGTGGACATGATATAAAAATGTTCCACCCATTCTGTGTTTCCTAGAAATGGAGGTCTGAAAAAAAAAATCATTAGCATGGTGTAATACATCTTGATGACATCATCAAGATGTGTTTCACCATGTTAATGAGTTTCCTTTTTTCTGAGAGTGTACAAATGGAACCAAATGGACCCGCTAGGGTCCATTTTTACACTCTCAGAAAAAAAAAATCAAATGGGTTGAATTCCCCTTTAAGAGGCGTCCAATTCCCCACTTCTAAAAGTACCACTACAACACTGATCGTATCACATATGGCACAGCTCAGCTCAGTAGAATGCATTTTAATTTCTTCCAAGGCTCACAACAGGTTGGACAGGCTCTGAATGCATATTTAAAACAAGATCCAACGACAAATGTTCCCCCTCCCTCCCTCCCCCTATATTTCCACGGAATGTACAGAACATTGGTTTTCACTCATAGGCCGACGGTGTGTGTGTGTATATATGTATAAATATATACTGTATATATACGATGTTTGCATGCCCACAGCAATAACCAAACATGTGGCACCGAATATATTTGGAGTGCATAGAGACAAGACGACATAGAACAGAACACCTAAACAACTGTTGCATATTTCCGCACATAGAGATTAACAGTATAGAAAAGCTCTTCCCAGCAGCTACATATAAAGGGTCCCCCCCCCCCCCCCCCCAATCCCTTTACTCTCTACAACAGTGGTTTTCAACCAGTGGTCCTTCAGAGAGATCCAGGTGGTCCCCAGGCTAAATGATGAAAGTTGGTTAACCGGATGTAACTCTTTGAGAGCGCAAAGATGTTTATACTCTCAAGAGTTAAAATATTCATCATCTGAATTAGCCCAGGTCTACAATAGAAGATTAATGGTCATTTTGATCTGTATATTTGCCTGTTTTGTTTTCCAAATCCATATTGTGAACAAAAGCAATAGAAATCTTTAGTTTTGGGGGTCTGTGTGGGGGTAAAATTTCCCCAAACGGTGGTCTGTGGCCCAAATGCTGATTAAATAGTGGACACTGGTATGAAACAGGTTGAAAACCACTGCTCAACAATGTGGACAATCAGAAAGATGCATCAAGTATAAAATTCCGATAAGATAAAGGCTATCCCATGAATAAATAAATAAAAGTCACCCCACTCCACTGTAGAAGCTTTAAAAGTTACCTTTGGTGGAGGAAGTTTTATAAGTCACCCGTTTGAAAACACATTCCATTAATAACCACCAGGTTGTGCTATATGTCGAATTTAGTAAAACTACTTAATATTATGCTAATTGCACATTCCCACAGAAGGTGATTTTTATTAGGGCTGGGACTCGATTAAAAAAATCTAATTAATTAGAGGCTTTGTAATTAATGAATTTCAATTAATCACATTTTAATCATACATCAATATTTTACCTTAGAAGCTTTTTTGTCAATTAAAATAAGTGTATCGAAGAGTGAGTTTTTCCAAATCAAAATTTCCCATCATCCACTGGGCCAAGCAGTCTTCATCTCCCACAGAACTATGTGCAACCCAGATTTGGCACAAACAAAGGACTTGATTCTTTTTGCTTCTGTGGCACCAAAATGTGGAACGCCCTACCAACAGTCATTAAAGACATGCAAATACCTTGAAAAAACCCTCTCAAAGGCTATGAATCGCCACTCATCCCCACGGTATGTCTGGAATTTATCCAGTGAAAAAGTTACTGTGGTGCAAAATCTGTATTATTATTTTTTTTAAATCTCGTTATTGTTCCTGTAATTAATTATTCTCAATCAGTTAAAGTCCCAGCCCTAATGTTTATACGTCAAATAAAGTGCATACCTGTTATATACCAGTTTAACAGTACAGGTTTTTCATAACAAACATCCCAAACTAAATGCAATTCGCAAGTAATTTCGTGCCCCGAAAAATGGTCAAAGTGTCACGGTTAATACATTTTCTGGCCACTTTTTTCTTCTTCTTTTTTTTTGTTTTTACATGAGATAGACATTCAACACTGAGAGGACCGGTTCCCGAAAAACGGGGTTGTCGTTCCGAACTACGAGGAGAAGGAAAAAACAGTGTCAAACACATCATAGCCCTCATGGAAACGCCCACAGTCTGATCGCGGTAAAGAGTCAGTACAAACTTCAAGACGAAACACTTCTGTGATGCAGTACAAACCCTCGGTTTAGGAGGATGTGCAAAAAAAACCTGTTCCCACAACAACACACCTGGTGTGTCTCCACACCTGGCTTGAGTACAGCTTGTGTTTTCAGCTGAGCTGTGACGTCACTTCCTGCTTTTTTGAATGGGTGTCAATGGACACTTCCAGTTTGTCCCAGGCTTGTATTTTCGGCGATGTATTTTCTGGCCGTCGCAAAAAATGCAAGCTGGAACAAGCCAGAGGTGGCCATTGACGACCAGTGGTGTTTCTAAGGAATTTGGAGCCCCAGGCAAGACCCCCCCCCCATGATTATCCATGATTACCCAGTATTGCAACATAAAACATTGATGTACTGTATATACACTGCTCCCCCCACTGGTTAAATAAAGGGCGATAAAACGAAAGGGCTTAGTTTTATATATATATATCCCCTCAAGGGATAAAATTATGAACTATTTTCAAGTAAAGCACATTTTAACACGCGTTTTAAATGTTCAATTCAAGTTACAGAGGCCAAGTTACAGTGGCATAAATAATGTATTTATCCATATGAGGCTTATTAGCCTGGGATCCTTTTGAAGCATGTCTGGTGGTCGCCCCCCGTCCCCCCCTCCTTATGACACCCCAGGAAACAGCCTAGTCTGCCTAATGGCAAAAACACTCCTGTTAACGACCATTCAAAATAAAAAAAAGCAGGAATTGAGGTCACAGCTCGGCCCAAAACACAGGCAGTACACAAACCAAGTCTGGATGTCCTCACTTACAGCCAGGCAGTCCTTTCTTTCAGAAAACCCAATCAGGAAACCAAAACCCACAACAACTTTGGTTTCAGCAGACCAGATCCAGATCCAGATCCATCCTCACCCCGCCGTCCAGCCGGGACGTCCCAGCCGGCATCCAGGGGTACCAGCAGCAGCAGCAGCAGCAGCACATTGGACCGGAACATTAAGAGGAGAGGTAATAGTAATAACAGCTCAGCTGTCGTTGCCCGCTGCTGTAGTGGACAGGAGGCGCGAGGGAACCCGTTCAGGCCCGTTCAGCCTGTCCAGCTCGTCCACCTGGGGGGCTGCTGCTGCCCCCACCCAGGCCTCCACCCCTACGCCCCCCACGCCCCCGCCTCCGCCCCCCACCTCCCCCCCGGGCCCACCGCTGCCCCCCTGGCCCCCCGCCGCTGCCAGGTTGGGGACGCTCTTGCTGCGGACGCACTGGAAGTCCACATGGCGGCTCTTCCCTTCCTCCTTCTCCCAGGACAGCTGGATGAACGGACGCTGGACGTAGTTGTAGATGACCTCCGACCGGCCGCCCGGACGACGCTTCACCTTCTCCTTACAGGTGGGATACCCTGAGGGGAAAAATGGGAAAAGAAAAAGAAAAATAATAGAAATACTCTCTCTTAAAGGGAAAAAAAAAAAAAAAAACAACTTTTGGCTATTTTATCATCTACTAAGTCTCATGTGAACACCCCAGTTACTCCATTCACTATTTAGATATTTGTTGTTTTAGTTCCCCCACAGCTAAAAACTTATTATAACTTAAAACTCCATTTTTAACCATGCTAGATTAATTACCCAGTCTTTTTTCTGGTGACTGATATTGTCCTCCTAATAAGTGAGAGGGCCATGGAATCTCATTTACAGTTTTCCTTTCATTTTAAAATATTGTTTTGGAAAATCTAACAGCCTCCATATTTGGACATTCCCAGCCTGGTTGCAGCCAAAACCAATAAAACAACACTTAAAAACATAAATGAAAACAGTAAATGAGAAAGCATGTTTCAGATGAATTGAAACTAACTAAGATGTCTTTCGTTTTAGTCATCATCATCAGCCAATATTTGTCTTTAAAACAAATAGTGAAAATATCTGCAGGCCCTGTGTTGAATCATTTCTGAGCGGTCCCGGACCACTCTGTTTCCCTCCTTGGTCTCTCACCTTCTATTCCTATCCTGATGTTCTTGAGTCCTCTCTCCTTCAGCAGGGCTTTGGCCACGTCTCTGTTTTCGATGTACTTGAAGAAGCGATATAACTTAGAACTGTAGAGGACTGGAGAAGAAACACTATGTCAGATTAATCACAGATAGATTCAAAATGACTTTAATCATGATTAATCACCATTGGAAAGATGTCCAAAATATTCCTGTAATTGTTTTCCTGTACGGGATTTGAACATTTAAAAATGAAGAAGAATCTGGAATGTTTATTTCCTGAATATTGATCAAAATAGGTGATCTACAAGCCCCCCCATCCTTGTAGATCCTCCAGCTATACTCTATGGCTCTGGTTATAGGAAGACCCACAGCTATATGTATCTGTAAAACCGTGCTTTATTATTAAGATTATTCAACAAAAATAATGAATGCCATTAAGTTGTTATTTTCAACAGCCAGTGTGATAACAGTATTATATCCCATACTCTGTGAGTACTCCTCTCCCATGGGAGGAGGGTGTTTATAGTATTATATCCCATACTCTGTGAGTACTCCTCCCCCATGGGAGGAGGGTGATTATAGTATTATATCCCATACTCTGTGAGTACTCCTCTCCCATGGGAGGAGGGTGATTATAGTATTATATCCCATACTCTGTGAGTACTCCTCCCCCATGGGAGGAGGGTGATTATAGTATTATATCCCATACTCTGTGAGTACTCCTCTCCCATGGGAGGAGGGTGTTTATAGTATTATATCCCATACTCTGTGAGTACTCCTCTCCCATGGGAGGGGGGTGTTCCTCGTCCCAGTCCACCGTGTCGTCCTCGGCCAGCACCACGATGTGACACTCCCTCTCCCCTCCCTGGGCACAGGCCACCATGGCAGGCATCACCAGCTCCTCCAGGAAGGCCTCGAACTGGCGGCGCGCGCCGTCGTTGGACAGCTCATGGAGCAGGGCACCTGAAGCAGGGAGACAAGAATTCAAAAATGGAAAAAACAAGACTTACACTCACGGACAACTTTGATGGACAACTTCAGTTTTTTTTCGACCAAGGTTCATGTTTTAGGTTGTTATTAGAGAAAGTAAAAGATGGGTGTTAATTGTTTTACATTCCTTGCTTTCTTTAGTTTCAGGGATTTTAGCTATGGGAGGATCAATCATGGTCCTAAATACTTATTTGTTTACAAAAAATTCAAATGTTTTCTTTTATTATCTACTATAGTCCTAATACACTTTTAGATTCTCTAATAACAACCTAAAACCTAAACCTTGGTTGAAAAAAACTAAAGCCTTTAGGGGGCATAAGTCATTCAGACTGAACGGAGACAAGGAAAAACTTTACTATTTCGCTGGAAACAACAACAGGGACATTTTGGTGAGAGTTGTACTGACTGAGGTCGCGACATTTGACTGTGCTGGCGTCGAAGTTGATGCAGAGGTAGTCGCAGGCCTCTCTGAGCTCCGCCACGGAGATACCGTCTGGACACTTCATCACCCCACTCTGGTAGAAGTTCTGACACCACACAGCACACACATGGAGACGATACAGGGAATTACACTCAGTCTCAATAGACCTGCGCAGTGACGTCACCGCCCCTGTTCCAGAAGTGGATTCCCCATTCATTTTTCTCATAGACTTTTCAAAAATAATTTATATAAAGACGATTACGCCGCGGACAAAGCCATCTTCGGTCGTGAGGAATCATGATGACACACACAATCTTTTTGGACAATCAAATAATTTCTAAGATGAAAAACGAAACAAAAAGTGTTGTATCTTGCCGTTTTCTACATCTTGCTAATTAGATATTGCATGGTAGTATTGTGTGTGTCATCATGATTTGTCACGACCCGAGTTGGTTTTGTCCGCGGCGCGATCGTGTTTTTATTAAGCATTTTCGAAAAGTCTATGAGGAAAATGAATGAGGATTCCATTTCTGGAACAGGGGCGATGACGTCACTGCGCAGGTCTATATTTTACTCAGTAATATACTGTTCCGATGTCAAAAATGCCAAAGGGCTCCATTTTTGTTACTGCTAAACCCCTTATGCCTTAACTTCTTTGCCTTTTTAAACTATTTAAAAAAAACATTTTTCAGTAGTTCAAATGGCCAGTCTACAAGCTCACAACGTGTTAATGGATTGACATGTTGAAATATTTTTTTTAAAAAAAGATTTGGGATAAGGGGTTTAGCATGTAACGAAAATGGAGTTTAAATTCACCCCAAACCCCCACATTTACTAGATGAATATGTATTTTGGCATGGTGATATTATATATCTTTTATTTTATGTATTTTCTTTAGCTCTGTGACCCACACGATTTATATCTTGTATAGGACTTATATTAAGCAAGTAAACATCAATAATAACATCAGTTGTTATTGAAGTTACAACAGACACAGATACATCCAGTGGTCTGACTCAGAGAGACAGAGACTCACCAGTATAATCTGAAAGATGTTGGCACTGATCCCCTCAGCCAGTTCATATTCTCCCTTCACATTGGGCCTGGTGAAGTTGTGCTGCCTGGCTGGTCCAAACATTCTGCAACAACAACACTTTTAGCTCATAGTATGTTTCATACTCATAGTCTACATAATTTCCATAAGAAAAGTTGGTCTGTCATCTACAGTATATCAGGGGTTTTCAACAGGTGGACCATCAGTGGTCCTTGAGAGGGTTCCAGGTGTTCCCCAGGCTAAATGATGGAAAGCTTATGTACCAGATGTAACTCTTGAGAGTGTAAAAATGAAACCAAAATGGACCCGCAAGAGTCCATTTGGTTTCATTTTTACATTCTCAAGAGTTAAAATATTCATCATCTGAATTAGCACCACTTAATTAAGAAGTCTACCCTGATTTGTTTGTAAAATCCAGCTGGGAATTGTCAACAAAACCAAAAGAATTATATAGTTTTAGGTCTTTGGGGCTAAAATGACGACAAATGGTGGTCCGTGGCTCAAATGCTGAATAAATGGTGGTCCCTGGTGTCAAAAAGGTTGAAAACCCCTGATCTATAAGATTGAGTTATTGCAGTACAGGCGAATATTATACAGTAGTTCTATAACTGGATGCACGTCAGTGACTATTTGTAATGTTGTATCATGTTGTATCACTCATGCAAACTAAAACAGTCTCCTCCGGTCTTCAGCCATTCAGTGGTCAGTGAATAGCCTGGTTAATGATTATTACAGTTATGTTTTCTCTAAATGTACCTTCCTAGCATGGTGTCTGGATGTGTGAAATAGTACCTTCCCAGCATGGTGTCTGGATGTGAAATAGTACCTTCCTGTATCTGGATGTGTGAAATAGTACCTTCCCAGCATGGTGTCTGGATGTGTGAAATAGTACCTTCCTATATCTGGATGTGAAATAGTACCTTCCTGTATCTGGATGTGTGAAATAGTACCTTCCCAGCATGGTGTCTGGATGTGAAATAGTACCTTCCCAGCATGGTGTCTGGATGTGAAATAGTACCTTCTTCTATTACCACCGCGTCACAACATTGGCTGGTGCGTTATCCAGAAAAGTGTATCACATAAAAAAGGGAAGGAGGGTCGCACAACAGGTTGCAGGAGAGTTGTAGTTTATTACTTTCTGCTTACATTTCTTTGTACTTTGCAGTAGATGAACACACGACAGTTTCGGCCGTGCCGGCCTTCTTCAGGTGTCTCCACACCTGAAGAAGGCCGGCACAAAGTACAAAGAAATGTAAGCAGAAAGTAATAAACTACAACTCTCCTGCAACCTGTTGTGCGACCCTCCTTCCCTTTTAAATAGTACTTCCCAGCATGGTGTCTGGATGTGTGAAATAGTACCTCCCCAGCATGGTGTCTGGATGTGTGAAATAGTACCTCCCCAGCATGGTGTCTGGATGTGTGAAATAGTACCTCCCCAGCATGGTGTCTGGATGTGAAATAGTACCTCTCCAACATGGTGTCTGGATGTGTGAAATAGTACCTTCCCTGCATTGTGTCTGGATGTGAAATAGTACCTCCCCAACATGGTGTCTGGATGTGAAATAGTACCTTCCCAACATGTTGTCTGGATGTGAAATAGTACCTTCCCAATATGGTGTCTGGATGTGAAATAGTACCTTCCCAGCATGGTGTCTGGATGTGAAATAGTACCTTCCCAACATGGTGTCTGGATGTGAAATAGTACCTTCCCAACATGGTGTCTGGATGTGAAATAGTACCTTCCCAACATGGTGTCTGGATGTGTGAAATAGTACCTTCCCAGCATGGTGTCTGGATGTGAAATAGTACCTTCCCAGCATGGTGTCTGGATGTGAAATAGTACCTTCCCAACATGGTGTCTGGATGTGAAATAGTACCTTCCCAACATGGTGTCTGGATGTGAAATAGTACCTTCCCAGCATGGTGTCTGGATGTGTGAAATAGTACCTTCCCAGCATGGTGTCTGGATGTGAAATAGTACCTTCCCAGCATGGTGTCTGGATGTGTGAAATAGTACCTTCCCAGCATGGTGTCTGGATGTGAAATAGTACCTTCCCAGCATGGTGTCTGGATGTGTGAAATAGTACCTTCCCAGCATGGTGTCTGGATGTGCGGTGAAGGTTGCAGGGTCGACCACAAAGTGCCTTCCATCCACCAGCAGCGTGACTCTCTCATGGTTGTTGGTTCCAGTTCCAGCTCTCCTCTCCTTCAGTCCGCTCATGTCTTTGCCTCTCCACCTACCTCTTGGACACACACAACACAACATCCTGCTGCTTAGAATGAGTGTCTGTCGGCCCGTTCTCCACCTTTTAGTACTTAGTATTGGCCTGCAGGGGTTGATATTAAGGTCTCCGAGGCACTTGCACATCGCGCAAGTGCAAGTCAGGTTCTACTTGCCCTCAGGTCATGGTCACTTGCCCCCAGGTTCCAGGTGGTCCCCAGCTAAGTTGGTTAACCAGATGTAACTCTTGAGAGCGTAAAAATGAAACCAAATGGACCCACAAGGGTCCATTTGGTTTCATTTTTACGCTCTCAAGAGTTAAAATTCATCACCTTAATTAGCCCAGGTCTACACAACTAGAGAATGTAGAAGATTAATGGTCATTTTGATGTGTATGTTAACTCCTTGACTGTTTTACCACGACTTTTTGGGTGATTGATTATTCTGTTGTCTGTTCATCACCCAAAAAGTCGTTTTGGGTTTTGTTTTATTAACAAGCTCATTAACTCACTGCACACCACCTGATGAAGTCCTTTAAGTGGTGATTGCACTACAAAAACCCCAAAACACCTCACACACTTTACAACTATCATTAATAAATTATAAATTGTATAACTTTAAATGCATTTATCTCTGAATGAGCCCTGGAAACAGTGAAATGTGAAAATACAGGCTGCTTTGTCAAATGTATTTAAAAAAAAAAATGAAACATATCAACTTATTTTATTTCTTCCCTTAAAGTAGACACCTTAAGCCACATGTGTCAAAGTCAAGGCCCGCGGGCCGGATCCGGCCCGCGAGATGATTTAATCCGGCCCCAGGCTTGTAGAGCAAAAAATTCTGAGTCTATTAAAAAAAAAAGTAAGTCTCTAGCACGTTCCTATCAAAAGTTATGATCGTTTAAAGAAATGCTTTTGAGCTCTCTTCTGAACGGCATGTAATGCATGTTGTCCAGCAGGGGGAGTTGTTTACCCAGGCTAGGCTGCTGGCACTGCAAAATGAGAACTATATTTCAGCAGTACAAGGGTGTGTAACCGAGAGAACTATACTTCAGCAGTACAAGGGTGTGTAACCGAGAGAACTATACTTCAGCAGTACAAGGGTGTGTAACCGAGAGAACTATACTTCAGCAGTACAAGGGTGTATAACCGAGAACTATACTTAGTTAACAATACATACTTACTTAAATTTAGTATTTGAAATTTAAATGCTATTTTCATATGGTTTATTGATGCTCTGTAAATAAAAATAGCATCTTTCATAGCAAATGTCTTAATCTAGGCTACAAGTATAAAACCAATAATGAAAAGTCAATAATATATATTAATAGCTATTCTTAATAATAAATATGACTTGTGTGATATACGGTATAGAAGTAACGGCTGTGTACGTAAACATGCGTGTGTCGTGCATGCTTGCGGTCTGCGACTGGTTGCACCGCGGCGCTCCGGCCCCCATGAAGTCACATTAAGTCCAATGCGGCCCCCACCCCAAATGACTTTGACACCACTGCCTTAAGCTGTCTTTGGATATCATTCATTTGTACAAATTCACAACAGAGGATTTTCTATAAATTATTGTGTTAATATTGAGCCTAATGGGAGCGAGCCTAGCTTTTCTGCTGATCTGTCAAAGAGTTAATTTGCCTGTTTTGTTTCCCAAATCCAGCCTGGAATTGTGGATAGCTAGAAAGCAGGGAAAGACACAGAGGCAGAGTGCAATGACTGCCTTCAAGACAAATTTATCTTGTGTTGTGTTATAGTGCACTAAGTTGCACAAATGCCCGATCGGGCAACCAGGTAGCAGTCTTCACTTGCCCCACCATTTTTTTTACTTGCCCCGGGCAAGCGGGCAAGTGTTAGTGTCAAGCCCTGTAGGGATTCCATAAAATTCTTTTACATTGCAAATCGATATACAACGTAATACAAAGTCAAATGATATTTTCTGTTTACATAACGATACTTCATTTTTTAAAATTAGAAACAATATTTTGATACTATTGTTACACCCATACTGCCATGTCTATAGCATTTATATCATTAATATCAAAACGGTAAATCTCAAATAACTGCTTTTAAAAGTGAATAGGAGAGAGAAAGAAAACCTGTTGGTTTTTCCTCCTGTCTTCTATAGGTGGATCTGGACACTTTCAGATCAGCACAGCACTGAGCCTTCTGGGATCTGGAACCACAAAAAACAAAACATTGTTGTTAAGCAGTGTTGGGACATGCGCACTACATAACTTAATATATTACATAATATATTACCAAAATGCAGTAACTTGTAATATAAATATATTACCCAACAAAAATAATCTAATATATTATACTTTTCTTTCTGCATTACTGCACTACTTTCAATATTACGTTGCAAGTGTTCTTGTGAAATTATCTTGACAATTGCAGAAGTTAATAATTACTTATTTTCTTTGTCATCAAAATATTTATTGGCTTCCATGAATACATTTAACTCCTGTGTTAACTGTCCATAGCTGAGTAGGAGGAGGTAGGTCTATGCCAGTGCTGTTTTCAGGAGTGACGTTTTTTCAAGTTGATTTCATATGTATTTGGCCAGATTTTTTTAAGTAATATGTAATAGTATTTATTAATATATTACACTTGCCCAGACAGTAATATTGTAATATAATATATTGCTTTAAAATGAAGGTAATAATTAATAAGTAATATATTAACAAGGTAAAGTAATATTCCCAACACTGTTGTTAAGAAGCTCTGCCACTCATTTCAGTTATCCTATCGATTTATAATCCACAAATTCAATGAACCACTCTCACCCAACAAAGAGTATGACAGTCGTTTCAAAGAAGCATGACTTATTTTTTAAATATGACATCAAAGACGTTAATAATTTGCTAACCCTGTTCCTGTAATGTTTACCCACTTGTCCCACAAATGCAACACTTCTGTCCCTTCACCACCCCCCCCCCCTCCCCCAGGAGGGGAGGTGCACCAAAGCAGTAGGGTCACACACTTTTATGTAATTCCACTTTAATTCCTAGCTAATACATACAGTCATTGACCTGATTATTATAGCAGTGGTTTTCAACAAGTGGTCCGGGGACCACGACCAGACCACCAGTGGTCCTTGAGGGGGTAAACATGAAACCAAAACATGTACACTCTCAAGAGTTAAAATATTCATCATGTGAATTAGCCCAAGTCTGGTCATTTTGATCTGTATGTTTGCCTGTTTGGTTTCCCAAATCCAGCCTTGACATAGTCAAATGTTTATAATTGGTGTAATTCCCCTTTAATTCCTAGCTGTCATAATACAGACATTGAGCTGTTGTTAGAATATTGATCATCATCTGCAGGCAGGCTGGCTGGGCTGCGAACAGACAATTCAAACATACCACCACCAGTACCAGCTGCTGCTGCTGCTGCTGTGTGACATTTTAATGACATCAGCATTGCAGAATGTGTGTGTGCGGGTAGGTATAACCTACGTGCGGTGCAGGTGTGTGTCACACACACACACACACACACACACACACACACACACACACACACACACACACACACACACACACACACACACACACACACACACACACACACACACACACACACACACACACACACACAGCCAGTAGGCTACATACAATAATGAATTTAGCTCATGTTTAGCCTCATCTTAGCAGTTTTTATTAAAGGGAAATTACACCCATTTTCAACATTTTTTTTTCTGAGAGAGTAGCTACACAAATGCAACCAAATGAACCCTAACGGGTTCATCAGAAGAAAGTGGCGTCTAAAGAAATCAATTAACATGGTGAAAATACATCTCGATGATGTCATCAAGATGTATTTCACGGTGTTAATGATTTTCTTCAGACCTCCATTTCTAGGAAAACACAGAATGGGGCAACGTTTTTTTTTTTTATCATGTCCACCCAGCAACTCTAAGGTATACTACATATTAGAATGTTGAAAATGGGTGGAGTTCCCCTTTAGCGTAGGCTATACAAAAACTGCCCGGTCGCTTTTATATTACGGCAATCGATCGATGCCATATCAATAAGTCATTTCGTCTCCAGTTATAGGCTATAGCAGATATTTCGCCGGCTTACGTACAGTACGGCACCGGAGGAGGATCCAGCGTTCAGATCTCTGCAGTATTTAGGTAACACATAACGGTCATCTGAACGAGGACCAGCTGGATGGATGCTACATGTTGAATGTGAGAGAAAGACAGAGAGAGAGAGGGGGAGAAAACGACACAACTCACGTCAATTTCATGCTCCGATCGCTGCTGCCACTGCGACAGAGACGCGCATGGCCCCCTGCTCCGCTCCGCTCCACTGTGCACTGTGTGTGTGTGTGTGTGTGTGTGTGTGTGTGTGTGTGTGTGTGTGTGTGTGTGTGTGTGTGTGTGTGTGTGTGTGTGTGTGTGTGTGTGCGTGTGCGTGTGTGTGCGCACGCGCGCGCGCGCGCGTGCGTGTGCGCACGTGTGTGTGTGCAGCCTTCTTGTATGTGTGTCAGAATCAGAATGATCACTTCAGATTAGAATATGTGTCAAGTTAACTAAAACGAAACACACATCCGGTGTTTCAAAATAAACCTTTTTCTCCCCACAGCGCATCCATGATGTGTTGTTGAACTTGAAGACAGCAGTGAAGTTGGTTGCATAATTGCATTATGCAGTTCACCCAGATCATGGATATTAGCCAGGCCAGGCAATATTCGCCAAAAAAAATCAGGTGAGGTGACACATGCAGGGAAGCTGTTTGTACGATACCCCTGCTAAATAACGGAAATAACGGTTGACCTAGCTCCGACGGACCCCCACTCTTGCTCCTTCCGTCCCTCCCTCCGCTCCGAGATGGGGTTCCGTTGCATTACCCGGTTAATTCTTCTGGGCGAGGCGCCCGGTCGGTACAAATGCAAGTCGCATGTACTCACCTTAGGTCCTGTGGAACAACCAACGCGCTTGTCCGGGGCTCTCTGGGGTTTATGTTTTTTCGGCCGCATAAAATCCAACCGATGATGTCGGGAAAGTGTTTTAATCCGCCAATTCTGTCACAAATTTAGGTGGTTTTTGCAATGTTTTGTTACACATTTTGGCCAGAGGGGGTAGTAATGTGGCTAATGTTGATATTGACGATGACGTCATATTAAAGATGGCGGCATTGCAAAAACCACCTAAATTTGTGACAGAATTGGCGGATTAAAACACTTTCCCGACATCATCGGTTGGATTTTATGCGGCCGAAAAAACATAAACCCCAGAGAGCCCCGGACAAGCGCGTTGGTTGTTCCACAGGACCTAAGGTGAGTACATGCGACTTGCATTTGTACCGACCGGGCGCCTCGCCCAGAAGAATTAACCGGGTAATGCAACGGAACCCCATCTCGGAGCGGAGGGAGGGACGGAAGGAGCAAGAGTGGGGGTCCGTCGGAGCTAGGCTGGCCAACTAAACGCTCCACTCGCCCCAAACTTTTCTCCCTCTCTCCTCGTCCTCGTCATCATCATTATTATTATTATTACCCTTATTATTATTATTAGTACCCTTATTATGATCAGTTCCTACTCCTGTGTGCTTCTGCATGTCAGAGGACGTTTATGGTAGAACAGCGGCGCCCTGTGGGTGCATTCCCTCATTACACCACCATGCATTGCATTACATGACATGTTAGTTAGAGCAGTAGGTCCTCAAACCTTTTCATGTCAAAGGAGCCCCAAATCGTCTTGATCTAATGGTATAACATAGACGTTATAATACAGAGACTTTAGTTGTTTGTACTGGACGTGTTGCACACATCCTCTAAATCAGCTCTTTTGCGCCGTCCTCGTTGAAAACAATGTATTCACTTTGTCCCTATTCAGGTTGCGCACGTGAGCTGATCATTTTCTGGTCCTTCAATGTCGCAACTCTGTCTAATCTATGGCTCTGGAACGTTGTAACGTGATCAAGTGGGCGGAGCTTATAGGATTTAAAAAGAAGGCGCGTGCGCACAGCAGCCTCTGTCGCGGCCATGTCTCTGTCCAGGTATGATTGTTCACAAATGTTTGTTTGAGAAGCACACGGTTTTATCCAACTTTAACACGGTTTAAACTTCTTTTGTTTTATAGGATTGTTGTTTGTTTATTGCATTGTTTCCAACCAGTTTGATATCAGGGTCCATTATTTATTCAGCATTCAGTTACAGATTATGATTACATTTAGCCTCTTGGGTCTAAAACTAAAGGTTTGGTTAATTCAATAGTTCCATGCTGTACCATTAGGACACATTACAGAACAGACAAATGTTCATCAAGATAACAATTCATTGTTCAATACCCAAAGGTGGTGTTTTCAATAGCTAAAGTTGATACTAAAACCCACACATTTGGCAGCATTCATCATTCCATGGATGTCTGATATCTACAACCATATTGTTGTAAAAGTGACAATGATTAAAATGATGATGCGATACCAATTGGTATTATTGAGGTAGAAAAAATGATTCCCAAACTTAGGTTTCTGAACATATGTGAGCTGGTTCATAATTCAGCTTTTGAGGGCTTGAGTTTCCATTTTAACAATATATTCTACGCGATATAAAATCTGGAAGTGGAGTGTAAGGTATCTTTTTGTGTCTGTGTCTTACAGGTTAACCAGGTGACCTTGGATGGTGTCAACAAACATTCTGTCTGAGATGCAACCTGAACTGTTCATACTGAGCAGCAGAAGACCCCCACGGCCCCCCATGGACCCCCATGGACCCCCACGGTACGTACCTGCATTACATGGGACTGTAGTATAAACCTATAGGGCTGTGTCACCATTATAAAAGATGATTATTTGCCAAACAAATATTTGGAATTAATGTTTGGTAGATGGCTTGGGTTCCTAACTAATGGTCCCTGAACCACCAGTGTTCCTTGGGTTTCCAGGCGATCCCTGGCTAAATTATGGAGAGTTGATAACTAAAGGGACCCTTATAGATCTTTAATTCTTGAGTGAAAATAAATTAATTTTCATTGCAAAACCCATTTGTAACTGTATGACAGTGTTCTAGCATCATGTTTAAATGGTGCTCAGTTTGACATGCATAGGGGATACAATTTTATGTGGCCACTAGGGGGGGCTTGGAACTGGGTACAAGTGGAACAAAATGGATCTGTTATGGTCCATGTTTTTAAAAGTGCCAAAAGCCCTAATTAAAGATGGGCTCAAAGGTATTTTCAAAAAGAAGGAAAAAAGAGAATTTCTCTGCGGGTCACTAGGGGATAGCTCAGACTTTTGGAAATGAAGTTGTATGAAATACTGTTTTGATTGTGGTGTCAACAGTATTAATTGATGTCCAGAGTCCCGGGGTGTAGCCGGAGTTCTGCTTTGGTTTTGGTGAATAGTTCCTTCATTTTGTGAAGGTCACACAGTAAATAAGTTAAATTGGGCATAGTAACATGGACACAAAAAACATAGTTCCATGTGATGGAGGAGTCAAACACTACAGTATTATGAAAACATTAAGGCCAACTGTTTAGGCAGCCAGAGACCAAGGAAATCTATTTCTTTTCTTTGTGTTCATGAAGTGGTTCAAGTGAGAAGTGCAGCAGCAAACATCTAGGTCATAAGACCATTGTTGGTGTAATCAGATTTAATTTGTGAGTAAGGTTTCACTGTGTAATCTTTGCGCTAATAATAATATGCGATGTGCGTTTATGTAGTATCATTTCATATTTATTCTGAGGATTCATCATGTCTGCCTGCATCACATAATGCACACAGTGTTAGGTTAGGGTTAGGTATGTGATGCAGGTTGATGAGATGTGTCTTATGTGAGTGGATTTGTGCTGCCATTTGCAGCTAAAACATCATTGAGGCATTAGCGTTGGTCCTATGACCCAAACGTTTGCTGCTGCACTCTTCACTTGTAGCACTTTGTAGCACTTTATGAGCACGGAAAAAATAAAATGTATTTTCTTAGATTAGGTCTGAGCAGTCTACCTTAAGGAGTCGTCTGTTTTGTATGTATAAAGACAAACATTGCTGTCATTCATGGACTGTCAACAAAGGATGTGCTAAAGTTAGAAATCGCTCAATACAAATAACAGTGTTTTGGTTTCTTTTACTTTTATCACGTTGCCCCAGTGACCTCCACAAAATGACCAGAACTACTCACTATTCACCCAAACCAGAGCAGAAGTCCCACCATGGGACTCTGGACATCAATTAATACAGCTGAAACCACTTTATTAAAAGTATTTCATACAGCTTAACTTAAAAAAAATCTTGACTATCCCTTTTAATGGGTTGAATTACTCACAATTTTAACAAAGTTAAATAATGGTGACACAGCCCTGTAAGACTATGCTATGACTTCCAGTGTCATCCTGTAGGCAGAACTAACTTTTCTTCCTCCTGCCGTTTCAGAACGTGAAGCTGACCAGAGGTACTAGTATGGACTCTATGCTGCTGTGGTCACTGCTGGGTGCTGCTGTGGTCACTACTGGCTGCTGCTGGCTGTGAAGACTCTATGCTGCTGTGGTCACTACTGGGTGCTGCTGTGGTCACTACTGTATGCTGCTGTGGTCACTACTGGGTGCTGCTGTGGTCACTACTGTTTCCTCTGCTCGGTGCTGTTGGCTGTGAATGTGAGTAATGATTCCACTGCTGGATGCTGTTAGCAGTGAAAGGTTAGTGAACCTTTTGATAAGTGAGCTACATGCTACCATACCGTAGGTTGTCATTCTCACTGTGTATAATGCCAGGCCACGTCACATGCCACCATGGGGCCATGTGTACCATGGGTACATGGGGCCATGAGTGCTGCACTTACAGCTTGTAGATCTGATATATTTCAGTTAAACATTAAGTTAATGGTTAAAGGTGGTTAATGGTTAATATGCGTTCCTGTTAAATGCTATAAATCGGTCAGCCTGTCCACATCACATGTGTACACACTGTTCTAGTGTCAGGACTCCCTTCTCTTCTCTATTCTTTGCTTTTAATAAAGTTATCTGTTTTTTGTGGTCAGAGTTTTTAATCGCATTTTATTTTTTAAAGTATATTCTTCCTATCCTTCTGTCCCATCTATTCCCCTAGTTCTACACTAGTATACTGTGTGTACAGATGTGATGTGGAGGTTATGTGATTTGTCTGGTATCATTATGGTAGCATGTAGCCTGCTTAATGTTGTGTTTAAGTCTGTGTAAACTAGAGGGAGCGATTCTATGCAATCACAGGCAGTGACGGCTATTGAGGAAGAGTCAGTGCAGCTGGTGGTGGTATCTGGCAACCCAAACCCTGTTGGCACCTTGGCAATGTGATGACTAAGCCTCAATGCCAACGCAGGTGATTGCATACGCTCCTTCTGGTAAACTAACAGAGGAAGCAAATGATGGCCGATGTGTCATTTGAGTCCTTGGTTAGTGTGTGTTGTGAGTTTAGTGGCTGATATTGATAAGTGAGCATAGTTTATTATCTGTCAGGCAGAAACCTTGTATCAACCTTTTTTGTAAATTAATTCCATTACTTGGTCACAATTTATTTTTGCCTATAAAAGTAAATGTTTGGGATGTACAAGGTTTCTAGCTGACCTTCATCTTTTCTCTATATTCTTTGCTTTAATAAAGTTATTTGATTTTGTTTGTCTCAGACTCTCTTGATCGCTTTTTATTTATTCGCTTTTTTTAGTCTCATTTCTTTCTTCCTGCCTGTCACACTAGTGTCTGTGGTGCGTGAATCGGGTTGCGTCTACTGCAGGTTTTATTTGCGTTGTGCCATTTGCACATAAATCATCAATTACGTGAGTTCACATCACATATGAACACAGGCCCGGTATGTGATGTGCATTTATGTAATTATTTCACAGCTTGTCATTCACGTTGGCCGTCGTTTTATTCAGGAGAGGTAGACACTGAAGGGATTTTTCCAGCCCTTTTCAACATTTTACTGTAATTTGTAGATGTTGAAAATGGGTGGAATTCCACCTAAGAACGGGATGTAGGCGCATCGATCATGGCAAAATTTTGTATATTGCTGTTTTGTCGTCCAGAAGTTGTGTACTAATGTTCGTAGTGTTGACAAATACTGTGGCGCTTTTGTTGCATCATTTGCAAATGGGTTTCTACCCAACCTTCAACTTTTCTTTTTTTTGTAATTTCTAATAAAGTATTTGTTTCAGACTGTTTTGATTGCTTGATTTATTTTTGAAGTAACGTGTCTATATATTTTTCTTTACTAATCACTCCCTGAAAACATTAAGGCCAACTGTTGGGGCAGAGACCAAGGAAATCTATTTCTTTTCTTCGTGTTCATGAAGTGCTCAAAGTGCTTCAAGTGAGAAGTGCAGCAGCAAACATCTAGGTCATAAGACCATTGTTGGTGTTATATAATCAGATCTAATTTGTGAGAGTAAGGTTTCACTACGTAATCTCACATCACATATGAACACAGGCCCGGTATGCGATGTGTGTTTATGTAATTTGTGAGGATTCATCATGTCTGCCTGCATCACATAATGCACACAGGGTTAGGTTAGGGTTAGGTATGTGATGCAGGTTGATGAGGTGTGTCTTATAATGTGAGTGGATTTATGTATGCTGCCATTTGCAGCTAAAACATCATTGAGGCATTGGCGATGGGCCTATGACCCAAACGTTTGCTGCTGCACTCTTCACTTGTAGTGCTTTGTAGCACTTTATGAGCACCAAAGAAATGTATTTTCTTGGATTAGGTCTGAGCAGTCTACCTTAAGGTATTTGGAGTGAGTCTTTTTGTATGTATAAAGACAAACATTGCTGTCATTCATGGACTGTTAATGAAACACTAATAATATTTCCTACAATAAAGTAAATTATAAAAGTAAATTGTGAAGTGACTTTATTGTTTTTGTTGTCAGGGTGGTTGAAATGTCAATCAATGTGATTGATTTTTGGACCTGTAAATTACAACAAAACAAACTATGGCACTAGTGTTGGACTTCTGGTTTACCGGAACGGGGTTCGATTCCCTGCAGTGCCCGCTCAACGTTGTATTTGCATGGTCTCTTTATTTGTGGCTCATTTTGTTGCAGAGATGAAAACCCCAGATCATTTACTACATTTGTACTCCTGATCGTTAACTAAGTCTCTAAGATAGTTAACTAAGTCTATTGCAATGGAACTGTAGCATATTGGGTCTAAATGGGAATTATGTACTATGAATAATACTGTTGCAGAAAATGGAGGTAAATGAAGTCCATCTCTTCACTTCTAAA
The DNA here is from genome assembly GCA_039105355.1 of Benthosema pterotum. Classification (NCBI taxonomy): domain Eukaryota; kingdom Metazoa; phylum Chordata; class Actinopteri; order Myctophiformes; family Myctophidae; genus Benthosema; species Benthosema pterotum. The sequence continues at coordinate 51,675,182 of CM076968.1, forward strand.
CTCCATGTAGCAGCATGTGTCCGTTCCAAGATGAAAAGCTGCCAAACTGCCACGCTACTCTGTCCAGTTTTCATGGGATTCATGTGCCATTTTGCTAAGAATTCTGTATAGTGTTAAATTTCGCATTCACTTGAATGTGAGAACACGAAAACTTGCATAGAATTTCTTAGACGTAAGGGCAAACGTTACAAGACTTGGTAAGGTTTATAATTTCTAAAATGAATTGACTTTAAATTATATCGGTCGGCCTCACGGTGGCGTCACTGTAGTGCATTTTGGCCTCTTGACCCCTAAGTATTTTTTCCCCCTATATTCCTTGGGACATGCTGCATATCCCCATATAGGCCACACCTATTTGAATCAGGATAGATTTTCTGCCATTTTGAATTTGTTGTTCCACTTAATGAGTATATAAGTAAGTATTTCATACAACTTAACCTCAAACATCTGAACTATTCCCTTGTCTCAACAGGCCGAAGGCCACCGTTAATCAAATCGCTGCCAACAATGAACCTCTGCCCCAAATTTTCCTTTCCCCCCCCCCCCAGAATGGCCTGTTACAGCGCCACCCTTAGGCAGCAAGCAATTTTACACATACCTGCATCAATCTGCATGAAATGTAACATGTACAGTACACTCCTCACAGGACAAAGATAAAGATAAATGTAACATGTACAGTACACTCCTCACAGGACAAAGATATAGATAAATGTAACATGTACAGTACACTCCTCACAGGACAAAGATAAAGATAAATGTAACATGTACAGTACACTCCTCACAGGACAAAGATAAAGATAAATGTAACATGTACAGTACACTCCTCACAGGACAAAGATAAAGATAAATGTAACATGTACAGTACACTCCTCACAGGACAAAGATAAAGATAAATGTAACATGTACAGTACACTCCTCACAGGACAAAGATATAGATAAATGTAACATGTACAGTACACTCCTCACAGGACAAAGATATAGATAAATGTAACATGTACAGTACACTCCTCACAGGACAAAGATAAATGTAACATGTACAGTACACTCCTCACAGGACAAAGATATAGATAAATGTAACATGTACAGTACACTCCTCACAGGATAAAGATAAATGTAACATGTACAGTACACTCCTCACAGGACAAAGATAAATGTAACATGTACAGTACACTCCTCACAGGACAAAGATAAATGTAACATGTACAGTACACTCCTCACAGGACAAAGATATAGATAAATGTAACATGTACAGTACACTCCTCACAGGACAAAGATAAGCCTTTGACCTGGGTTTTTCATTTCATCCAGATTCTTGACGAAAATCCTGCAATTCATTACACAGTATCTCTAGAGCAGTAGTTTTCAACAAGTTGGTCCAGGCCAGGGACCACCAGTGGTCCTTGAGAGGGTTCCAGGTGATCCACAGCTAAATGATGGAACGTTGGTTAACCAGATGTAACTCTGAGAGTGTAAACATGAGTCTTTACACTCTCAAGAGTTAAAATATTCACTGAATTACACAACTAGAAGATTAATGGTCATTTTGATCTGTAGTTTTGGGCTCTGTGGGGCTAAAATGTCATCAAATGGTGGTCCGTGGATCAAATTCTGAAGAAATGGTGGGACCTGGTGTGAAAAACATTGACAACCACTCATGACAGATGTGTCCCATCTTTCATATTCCATACTAATTGCTTATCACTTTTCAAACCTGTGCAAGGTTGGCCTGTTTAACACAAAAAACATGAAATGATGAACACAACAGAAAAGTTTCATACAATCTGTAACACACTTTCCTATACTATAACTAGAAATATTCCATTCTTTTCATATTGGCTTGTTATAGCGCCACCAACAGGTGGATGTTTGCAAAACACATTTTTGGAGAAAATGTCTCGGATCACCCACATGCCAAAGTCATAAGAAGAAATTCCCTTTGAAAGGAGAATTCCTCATCAAAACACATTTGCCATCCATTTACCTTGATCGCTGTGACATATTATATATATATATATTGCATTTGATTTTTGTCATAGATGCCCCTTTTTCTACATTTCCCCCTTGAGGTCCCCGTCCCTTCAAATAGTTTGCATTGGTGCAGGTTGTCTTTAGTCTAATGCGGGCATTTTAGTAGCTGCAAACTTATTTTTCCACACTTCATTTTTAACAGTATACTGCTAAACATGCATGTGTTTTATGTAACTCTGGCTGGCGCAACTTTTACATGTACATCTCAGAGGTAATCTATTCCTCCTCCTCTCCCCCCTCCCTTCTGCCTTATCATTCCGGTTGAAACTCAGGTGATTATTTTTCTAAGTACTGGAGTTTGGAAATGCTCATCATTAGTCACTGAACGGCCCTGTGTACCACCTGTTTGGAATTTGCACATAATGCAGGAGACACCAGTCTGTCCTGTTAGTACGGGTTAACTCCCAAGTCGAGTACTTTTATATACGGAAAAAATCACACCTGTGTGAAATGAAGTGCTGCGTGTGTGGCTACAGTATACTAAAACACACTTTAGAATAATTGGGGCTATAAGCCTGCATGGCAAATGCAAGTCCACAGCACCACTACCTTAAAACTGTAAATCGATTGGGAACTAATACTGAATACAGTAAATTATGGGTTCTTTTCAATGCAGAAAATATGCCAGTGGTAACCACTATAACCATGTTGTTGTAACTCAGTGGTCCGTGAAACTAAACAGGTTGAGAATTGCTGCTAGAGCCATCCAAATCGATATTTGGGGGTCCCTGGACTCCCTCATTTTTTAATGGGACCGTATGCTCATCAATGTCAATTTGGGGGTCCTTGACATAAAAACGTTTGGGATCCACTGGCTTGCCTTGGGTGAAAACTGCCCTGGTATCGCACTATTTTGGTGTTGACAATATTATTTATTTAAATCGACCTTTTTAAATCTTGTCTGTGCAAACAGAATAAATGTCATTACACCTAACCATTCTATGCATTAAGGGGGAAATTGATCAATTTCAGTGTTCTGGAACAAGATAAACATCAATGATTTTTTTTTTACACTGTCGAGACAGCATATAGCTCCGTGCACCACCACCACCAGCAGCAGCAGCGAGGTGTCAATCAGCGTCAGACGGGTTAGATGGAGAGACATATCTATAGCAGAAAAAGACTTTCGACTGCTTCTAGGTTAGCAAAGCAAGTGTTCATATGATTTTATATTCATTTCGATGCTAAATCTCCACTAATATTTCAGGTACAGCCGCTATTTAAAAAAAACGTTTTTAGAATTCGGAGTTCCACCGAAGCCCATTGTAAGTGAATGAGAAGTCCCAGGCAGTCAAAATGACAAAAGCTATCTTCATAATATGAATACTTGGGCACCAACCAACTAATTTATAGGAACAAAATCGATCTAACTAGCAGATTCGATGAGTTAGATATATTTTATATACACATATTATTGATAACTAAGCCATACATCGTCTTATGGAAGTGCTTTGCAGCACTTCAAAAAGTAGCTCATAACACGTCTACTGTGGATTTTTATTATTTTAAAATGAGCGGCTTGCACTGCATGCGGTTCATCGTTTTGAGGATTCTTGAGGATTTTAGAAAAATGTTGAAATTTTTAAAAACAGCATAGTATAATGTCGTTTTTTGCCGTTTTCGCAGATTCTCAAAAATTGACAAAACCTGGCTAAAAAGCAAGTCTATAGCTTTACGGTTTTGCACAGCATGCCGTGTTTCATCGTTTTGAGGATTTTTGAAGATTTGGGAAGAATGACGAAACCTGTCAAAAACGCAAGGCTATAGCCTTACGGTCTTGCACAGACAGGATTTTTGAGCATTTTCGAAAAATGTCGAAATTTCGAAAAAACGCAAGGCTATGGCCTTGGTTTTTCTTTGTTTTGAAGTTTTTAGAAAAAATGACAAAAAATGACGAAATCTGGCAAAAACACAAGACTATAGCCTTACGGTCTTGCACAGCATACCGTTTTTCGTCATTTTGAGCATTTTTGAGCATTATCGAAAAATGTTGAAATTTCGAAAAACCGCAAGGCTATAGCCTTACGTCCTTTCATCGTTTTGAGGATTTTCGAAAAATGACGAAACCTGGCAAAAAGGCAAGGCTATAGCCTTACGGTCTTGCACAGCATGCCGTTTTTCATCATTTTGAGCATTTTTGAGCATTTTCAGAAAATGTCGAAATTGCGACAAACCGCAAGGCTATAGCCTTACGGTTTTTCTTCGTTTTGAAGTTTTTCGAAAAAATGACAGAAAATGACGAAATCTGGCAAAAACGCAAGGCTATAGCCTTACGGTCTTGCACAGCATGCCGTTTTTCGTCATTTTGAGCATTTTTGAGCATTATCGAAAAATGTTGAAATTTCGAAAAGTCGCAAGGCTATAGCCTTACGGTTTTTCATCGTTTTGAGGTTTTTCGAAAAATGACAAAAAATGACGAAACCTGGCAAAAACGCAGGGCTATAGCATTACGGTCTTGCACAGCATGCCGTTTTTCATCATTTTGAGCATTTTTGAGCATTTTCGAAAAATGTCGAAATTCTGAAAAAACGCAAAGGCTATAGCCTTACGCTTTTGACAAAAAATGACAAAATCTGGCAAAAACGCAGGGCTATAGCATTACGGTCTTGCACAGCATGCCGTTTTTCATCATTTTGAGCATTTTTGAGCATTTTCGAAAAATGTCGAAATTTTGAAAAAACGCAAAGGCTATAGCCTTACGGTTTTTCATCGTTTTGAGGTTTTTCGAAAAATGACAAAAATGACAAAATCTGGCAAAAAGCGCAAGGCTATAGCCTTACGGTCTTGCACAGCATGCCGTTTTTCATCATTTTGAGCATTTTTGAGCATTTTCGAAAAATGTCGAAATTTTGAAAAAACGCAGAGGCTATAGCCTTACGGTTTTTCATCGTTTTGAGGTTTTTCGAAAAATGACAAAAAATGACAAAATCTGGCAAAAACGCAGGGCTATAAC